>LR749554.1:1849236-1923088 GCA_902729485.2 Mus minutoides
TACCTGCCACGTCCAGGCGGAAGGAGAGCTTCTGTCCTCCGGCCTCACAGCTGTACTCCCCAGCATCCGCCTTGCCAGCCTGCTGCACCACCAGCCTCCTGGAGCAGCCCGAGGCCTCCATGCGCACCTTCGAGCTGGAGCTCAGCTTCTTCCCATCCTTGAACCATGTCACCTCAGTCTGGGCCTGGGCCACCTCGCAGCTCAGTGTGGCGCTGTTCCCCGCCTCTGCCTTCACCTCGCTGTGTGCCTGCTGCCCCTTGGCAAACACCAGCTTGGGCTCTGGGGACAGATAGTGACATGGGAATCAGAAACAGTTTGAGTCGTGAACGTCACACAGAGAAAGACCTGGAGGAGGCTGCTGTGGGTGATGAACACCCTCCAGGCTCTGTGCTCACTGAGCCCCAAAAAGGCCCTGGACCTCTCAGCATAAGACCACATTCATCCACACATTCCACCACTGCCTCTGGAGCAGTTCAAGAAGAGCAGAATCACTGGTGAAAGACTATGAATAAACACAGATTGATAACGAAACTCACTGTTGCCAAGTGAGCTGAGGCCTCATGGGCTGCTCAGTCCTTTCTACCTGCAACCATAGATCACATTCAAAGGGGAAATTCTCATACAGAGACTTCAGCCTGGCTGATGGTGAAGCACAGTGGTAAAGCCCTTACCTAGCATTCTCTCTCTCTCTCTCTCTCTCTCTCTCTCTCTCTCTCTCTCTCTCTCTCTCTCACAAACACACACACACACACACACACACACACAGCACTCCACAGATCATTGTGTGCTCGGGCCTAGATAATGTCATAGAATAGGGCAGCCTGCTTGAACTAATGCAGGAGCTAGCTTATGTGGGTTCTAAGGAAGAAGGGCCCATGGTGCATAGTTAAGTCACTAGTCACTCCTGACCATCCCACAGACTGGAAATTAACTAAGATCAACTACAACTACTTCTTGGTAGCCGTGAGTTTAGTATGAATAACATCACTGGAGCCACCTGCAAGGTCAGAGGACATTGCAAACTATGTGACCAATGGGTAGCAGGCTGTCAGAGTCAGAGATGGCAGAGGAGGCATTTCAACCCGCTCACTGGACAGGCAATGCAAGCGAACTCTTTGGTTGGACCAGGAGGTCAGGAACAGGATATGGAGTTCTAACTGGTTGACTAAAATGTAATTGGCTCAGTCTTTGCCCAGTTTATGCTGTAAGTCCTATAAAAACTTCCAGACAAAGAAGTTCAATACCTTTTCCCCTCTGGGAACCCCTCCCAGTCTGGGCAGTTTCTCTCACGTTTGCCTGATGTCTCTTAATGAATCCTGCTCCCACTTCCCTTTCTCCCACTAGTGTTCAAATCTCTTATTTTTATTGGCATGGATCAGCAAACCAAGAGCGAGTTGACTTTTGGTGGTCATTGAGTTCCCAATACCTTACATCTCTGGGCCAAGCATAACTGGACTGAGAAAGGTCTTATTGTTCTCATTCCTGCATTATACCCAGGGAAAGGCGGGGAGAGTATTCCAGAACACCTAACTGAACCCTCACAGCCAGAGTTCAAAGTTGATATGGTTTCCAACATGATCATATGACTAAAATTTCTCCTTACCATGGCTGAACATGAATTAAAATTTCTCTTTAAAAGATACCTCGTGTGGGACTAGATGAGATCACAGAGAGCTGTGAGAGAGACCTCAGGCAGAGAGATATTGATCACCTCAGCCCTGCACATGGGTAGGACCAGAGTCCATGGCACCAAGAAACAGTGGTAGAGCTGAGCAGGCACTGAGAACGTGAAATGATACATTACAGCATGAAGATACTTTGTGAGACACCCAAGAGGCCCTGGCCAGCATGAACACACATCCACCAAATGCACCAGGACCAGGCACAGGGATGAGATTGGCAGGGGATATGAGATAGGCAAAGAGGATACAGGTGGACAAAACACTGAGCCTGCCTGGCCATAACCAGGCTCATAACATTTGTATACTAATTCAGTGTCTCAACACCCACCTGTGATGTCCAGATGGAAGGAGAGCTTCTGTCCCCCGGCCTCACAGCTGTACTCCCCAGCATCTGCCTTGCCAGCCTGCTGCACCACCAGCCTCCTGGAGCAGCCCGAGGCCTCCATGCGCACCTTCGAAGTGGAGTTCAGCTTCTTCCCATCCTTGAACCATGTCACCTCAGTCTGGGCCTGGGCCACCTCGCAGCTCAGTGTGGCGCTGGCCCCTGCCTCTGCCTTCACCTCACTGTGTGCTTGCTGCTCTTTGGCAAACACCATCTTGGGCTCTGCAAATAAACAAGGCTATAACTAAATTATGGTCCACCTTGGATCCCAAAATCTGGTGACCCTAAAACCCCATTCTGTTACTTTTGATTAAGGTTTTTACTCTGAGCAATATATCCATTGACAACTCTCTCAGTGAATGTTTTCATGAAGGCTAAAGTCTCTGAAGGTACTGCATTATTTTGCCTTCACTTCTGAATGACAGTTTAGCTGGGTATGGAATTTGACGTTGCCGGTTGTTTGCCTCAGTAACTATGGATACCGCATCATCATTGTTTCTCTGTTTCTTGTTGCCCACATCTACACCGCACATCACAGCTCCCTCTTCCTCACTCTCTGTGCCCCTTGGGGTTGTTCCACTCCCCTCTGTCACAGCTTTCAAGCCCCTGCCTCCTCTCTATGCTCACAGACACTGCCTCTCCCCAAACCCTATCATCTTGAAAACCAAAACTGATAGACAGATCAATACATACATACATACATACATACATACATACATACATAAGAAAACCTAGATAAAACAAACAAACAATTCCTGAAAAACTCCACAGAAACTAATTCAAGAGGAGAAAGAGAAGACAGAAAACCTGGAGAGCCCTGCAGTCAGTGGACTGAATCAGTAACCCAAACACAGAAGCATCCAGACCAGAAATGAGAGGCACAAGCCTCTCTATCTTCAGAAATGATGGCCTATTACCTAGAAATCCTCAGGGACTCACAAGAGAGTTTGGCACTAATAAGCAGGTTCAGCCTGGTTGCAAGTACAAGATGAATGCACAGAAATCAGGCCTCTTCCTGTGCATCAGCCGAGGGGCCGATGGCATCTGATGGCTATTGGAGCTTAGGAGCCATTGTTCTTTGAGAGAGTCACCACTGACACCAGGGCCTCTTGTGTGCCTCACAAAGTGTCTTCATGCTGTAATGTCCCATTTCATGTTCACCCATGCCCCGGCGGATGACCGTAAGTGCACATGCCCGCATGGGCAGCACTGACTGAACTCAGTGGGAGAAAGGAAAGAAAGAAGGAAATAAAAGATCTGTTGGGCGGGGTGAGGAGGAGCTGGAGGGAGGGAGTGGGGTGGATGTGACCAAGATATATACAGGTATGACGTTTTCAAAAGAATATGGTAGAAATAAGGGAGAATTCCATCATTGGGATGACACTAAAAAAAATGAACAGTAATAAATTCATGCACAAGTGTAAGTCCTGTTTGCTGAGCATATTCAGATAAATAAACAAATGAAAAGCCACACCACTGTCACAGATTTGAAGTCTTCATCTTGAAATGGCAATATTGCTAAAATTGGCCTATACGGTCATATAAACCATACATCCTTACTTTGTACAATTAAAAAAGAAAAAGATGGAACAGTGACTGAGAACACTGGCTGCTCTTCCGGGAAGACCTGAGTTCTGTTCTCAGCTGAACCACATTGCAGCTCATAGGCATCCCTAACTCCCACCCCAGGGCATCAAACGCCCTCTTCTGGTCTTCGTGGGCACCAGGTAGACATGTGCCGCACAGACATGTATTCAGGCACAATACCCATATGTATAAAATAATAAAATAATTTTTAAGAAAATAGATGAATCAGTTTTAAAGGAAAAGAGAACAAGACTGGAGGCCTTGCACTTCCCAGATTTAAAACTAACTATAAAATTACTGTGGTGGTAGCCAGGCGTGGTGGCGCACGCCCTTAATCCCAGCACTCCGGAGGCAGAGGCAGACGGATTTCTGAGTTCGAGGCCAGCCTGGTCTACAGAGTGAGTTCCAGGACAGCCAGGGCTACACAGACAAACCCTGTGTACTGGCTAGTTTTGTGTCAACTTGACACAGGCTGGAGTTATCACAGAGAAAGGAGCTTCAGTTGGGGAAATGCCTCCATGAGATCCAGCTGCAAGGCATGTTCTCAATTAGTGATCAAGGAGGAGGGCCCCTTGTGGGAAGGACCATCTCTGGGCTGGTAGTCTGGGGTTCTATAAGAGAGCAGGCTGAGCAAGCCAGGGGAAGCAAGCCAGTAAATAACATCCCTCCATGGCTTCTGCATCAGCTCCTGCTGTCTGACCTGCTTGAGTTCCAGTCCTGCCTTCCTTGGTGATGAACAGCTGTATGGAAGTGTAAGCTGAATAAACCCTTTCCTCCCCAACTTGCTCCTTGGTCATGATGTTTTGTTCAGGAATAGAAACCCTGACTAAGACACCCTGTCTCGAAAAAAAAAAAAAAAAAATACTGTCATCCTGGGCTAGAGACATGGCCCAGCAGTTAGAGCATGAGCTGTTCTTGCAGATGACTGGAGATTGGTTCCCGGCACCCATGTGACACCTCCCAACTAGCTGTACTTCCAACTCCAGGGACCTCCTGCCCTGTCTGTGGTAGGCATGCACACATGCAGGCCACCTTTTTAATTATAGTCGTTTGCCAAGTATGGTGGCACATGCCTTTGATCCCATCGCTTCGGAGACAGAGCTGGACACATCTTCGTAAGTTTGAGGCCAGCCCACCCTACATAACAAGGTCCAGGCCAGCCAAAACTACATAGTGAGACCTTGTCCCCTCCCAAAAACTTAAAAAGAAAAGAAAAGAAAAGAAGAAAAGAAAAGAAAAGAAAAGAAAAGAAAAGAAAAGAAAAGAAGAGAAGAGAAAAGAAGAGAAAAGATTGACAGGAACCAATTAAACAAGGCCCTAACTCTCTTCCTGTTCAAATATAAACTCAAAATGTGTCAAAGACCTAAGCAAATCAGAAGCCATGCAGCAATTAGAATGATATGTGGGAGAATATTTTAGCCAGTGTACTGATACAGGACCCCAAAAGCAACAAAACAAAAAAGTGACTAATTTTAGCTTATGCATGCACATGCTGTCTCTCGTGCATACGTTCGCGTGCTTACATATTCCCAATCCTTCCTCTTTTGAACGTAGAATGTTATAGTTGGGGGCATGAAAGCCCTGTGTGACTATGAGGCAGAGATAAGAGGATGACACAGAATAAAAGAAAGCCTCGACTTTGTGATAAAAGGTCAAAAAGTTTCCTCCTGATGTCCAGACGCCTCCATGACCGGACGTGCCACCCTGTTATCCACAGCAGGGTCTGCTGCTCTATGCTCTCGGGACCAGGCGGGCCTTTTGCTCAGCTCTGAATAAACCACAAGCAGAGGTAACACCCTGGTCTCCCAGAGTGGAGCTTCAAGCACTCCTGCACCCTGAGGAAGACCTGGTTACCTCAACAAGAGGTAACCCTCATGGAGACCACTACCCTGGCTACAAGCTGCTGTGAAGCAAAAGCGACCACAAAGGGAGACCAAAGACTCCAAACACAGCAATGAGGTCAGCCCTGTTGCTATAAAAGAGTCTTCTCATCCCGTACAGCCACTTCCATCAGGGATATCCCAGTGGAGACATCAGATGCAAGCTTGGATTACCAGCCCTGGTGACACCACACTGGATAGCTGAGCCATCAGTATAGACCTCCTGCCCCATGGGGTGGGGACACAAAAGCTCTTCCTGCCTCTGAGTTTGGGGTTACTTATTAGTTGTGGAGAACTAGCCAATACGTGCCCTCGAGAATCCTATACCACACACACAGCACCCGGCACATACTGAAACATTTCCCCCAGGCTTGTCTTGTGACACAGTCAAATGTCTAACCAACTGACCTGCCACGTCCAGGCAGAAGGAGAGCTTCTGTCCCCCGGCCTCACAGCTGTACTCCCCAGCATCTGCCTTGCCTGCCTGCTGCACCACCAGCCTCCTGGAGCAGCCCGAGGCCTCCACGCGCACCTTCGAGCTGGAGCTCAGCTTCTTCCCATCTTTGAACCATGTCACCTCAGTCTGGGCCTGGGCCACCTCACAACTCAGTGTGGCACTGGTCCCCGCCTCTGCCTTTACCTCGCTGCGTGCCTGCTGCTCCTTGGCAAACACCAGCTTGGGCTCTGGGGACAAATGGGGACACTCAAGTTAGAGGCACAGTCTATATTAGCAAAGTTGCAACTAGGAAGACCCTGGATGGGTCACCTGGAGGGCAGTGTCACCCAGGCTCTGTACTATGCTCAGGAAAAGCCCTAAGGCCTCTAAGCACAGGGAAAGTCAGTCTCCTTATCTACCCAGAGAACATTCCAGGGCCTGCAGTAAGTACCTCAAATGCAGATAACACCAAATACTACATATATAGTTTCCCTGAAGTGTCCCTGGTAAAGTTTAGTTGATAAATTAGGCATAATAAGAAATTTATAGGATGGTTCAGTGGTTAAGAGCATTGACTGCTCTTCCAGAGGTCCTGAGTTCATTTCCCAGCAACCACATCACAACCATCTGTAATGGGATCAGATGCCCTCTTTTAGTGAGTCTGAAGACAGCTACAGTGTACTCATATAAATAAAATAGATTTTTTTATATTAAAAAAAGTTTTAAAAAAAGGAATTTATAAGCAGTTGGGCATGGTGGCACATGCCTTTAATCCCAGCACTCAGGAGGTAGAGACAAGCAAATCTCTGTGAGTTCAAGGACAATCTGGTCTACAACATGAGTTCTAAGAGAGCCAGGGCTACAGAGAAACCCTGTCTCAAAAAAACAAAGGAGGAGGAGGAAGAAAAAGAGAAAGAAGAAAAAGGAGGAGGGGGGAAGGAAGGAAGGAAGGAGAGCTGGAGAGATGGCTCAGGGGTCAAGAGCATGGCTGCTCTTCAAGAGATCCTGAGTTCAATTCCCAGCACCCACATGGTGGCTCACAACCATCTATAATGAGATCTGGTGCCCTCTTCTGGAATGTAGGTATACTTGCAGGCAGAATGCTGTATACATAATAACATAAATCTTTAAAAACTTTAAAAAAGAAAGAAAGAAAATTCATAAGCCAGGTATGGTGATACATGGCTTTATCTTAATATTTGAGAGACAAAAAAAAAGACAATCTCTAAGTTTGAGACTAGCCTGATCTACATAACAGGTTCCAGGCAAGCCAGCCAAAAGTTGCATAGTGAGGCCCTGTCTCAAAAGAAAAAAATAACTAAACTCAAGAAGATATAAAAATTACAAATACATATACAGATTGTCCCAAAGGACTGTGTCCCGCGACATAGTCAAATGTCTAACCAACTGACCTGTGACATCCAGGCGGAAGGAGAGCTTCTGTCCCCCAGCCTCACAGCTGTACTCCCCAGCATCCGCCTTGCCAGCCTGCTGCACCACCAGCCTCCTGGAGCAGCCCGAGGCCTCCACGCGCACCTTCGAGCTGGAGTTCAGCTTCTTCCCATCCTTGAACCATGTCACCTCAGTCTGGGCCTGGGCCACCTCGCAGCTCAGTGTGGCGCTGGCTCCCGCCTCTGCCTTCACCTCACTGTGTGCCTGCTGCCCCTTGGCAAACACCATCTTGGGCTCTGGGGACAGTTAGACAAGGACACTTATTCAGCGGATCCTGCCAAGCTCCTCAGTTCTGGATTCTGATTAACAAACTCTGGACTCTAGAAAACTCCAATTCCTGCCACAAAACTGCTCCCTGGCTTGTGGCTTGGTTGTGACTCTTCTTAAATCTGAGAATGTGATGTCCAACCCTTCACTGGCCAGAACAGGACAGCAGGGAAGGCCCACAGGAAATCACCAGGCCATCCCCTACAGGCAGGGACAATGGGCTCTCATTCCCTAATCTGCCCACCTTCAGAAACACTTTCCACAGAGCAGAGGAAAGCCCCACTCATGAACACATCCCCAGTTTTCTTTGCCAACTGGACACTGAGTGTGGCATGACTTTTGCTTTTGGATACAGCCAAACTTATAGCCATGCATATTACTAAGAATCCTGATGCACGGAATGTATGTATTTGTAGGTTTTCAGAGCCTGTGTGAGAAATGGCAGCAAAGAGCTGTTGTGTCTGTGGAGATATATGTGGACCCCACCCACCCAACAATCCAGTGTGAGGAACACCAGTCCCCTGAAGGGTGGTGTGCATCTCTGCCAGAGCTGGAAGTCTACAGCATCTTCATGCAGGAGGAGGCACCCATGCTCTGCCTGGTGTCCAACGCTGCCTCCAGCCAATGCTATACCCCCATGTCATACTGCAAGAAGCAGTAGCAAAAGGAACCCAATCACCCTGCTCTTTGCCCCAGCACACTTGCACATGTGCCCCCTGAGGTCCTGCTGGGCCCCAGTCACGGTATCCACATAGCCATCTGTTATGTCTGTGAAGAAAAGCTGTGAAGCCTACATGGTATAGATGCCAGTGCCCAGACTTAGACCACACAGGACGCTGATGCTCGCCCAGACCAGAGGTTCCAACCACAGCTAGGAATTCCTTCTTCCTATAGAACTGAGCTACCCACCACCACTAAAACACACACACAGAGGCACACACACGTGCGCCCATATGTACACACACACAGAGGTTTACACACATGTGTGTGCATATACACGCATGCACACACATACACACAGAGAAGCACACACACACATGTGCACACATGTTAGTATGTACACACACACACACACACACACACACACAGAGGCACATGCACATACATATGTACACACACCCAGAAGCACACACAGGCACATGCATGCACACACACACACACACACACACACACACACACACACACACACACACATCAGAAAACAGCTACCCCACTGCCCAGAACCCCTCAGACCATGCCTGGAGCTACGGGGCAGAGAACACACATCCAGAACCACAGTGCAGCACAAGGACACGATGCCAGCCTCACCGCCCACCCCCCCCCACCCACGTGTGCTCACCTTGCACCAACAGCTGGTAGGCAGTGCGGCTCCCACGACTGACACACTCATAGAGGCCAGCGTCATCCTGTGCCACGTCCCGCACCAGCAGTGCTCTCCTCCCAGCTGACACCTGCATCTCATACTTGGGCCCTAGGGACAGCTCACGACCATCCTTCAGCCAAGTCACAGCAGCAGCCTGGTCAGACAGTTCAGCCAGCAGCTGCGCCTCCTCGTGCAACTGGGCCAGCACCTCCCGGGCAGCCGCAGCAGGAAGCTTACTGCTGGGCAGCCCCAGAGCCCCTACAGGTCAGGGGTGGTTTAACAAAAGTTAATAGGGACAAAGAGACCACAAGAAGGTGGGCAAAAGGAGTCATAGGCAGTGAGGGAGAGGAGGAGGGGATATGAGGATAGAGAAAGAGATAAAAGGGAAGAGACCCAGGAGAAAGCAAAGAAGCAGCCGTGGAAAGCCAGTCAGTGGAAGGCAAGAGAAGGGAGGGGCAGAGGGAGGGGTGAGGAAGAGAAGGGACAGGTGAATGCAAGGTACCAGTAAAAAGACAGAAAGCATGGGAAGCCAGCGTAGGGGGAGGGATATGGGGGCGAGAAAGAAACAGGCAGGCAGAGAGGAGATAGGAAGAAGAGAGAAAGAGAAAAGAGGCAGTAAGAGATGTGGTCCAACCACAAGGCATCTTACACACACACACACACACACACACACACACACACAAGCCCAGCCGCAACTGCTAGCCTGGGATGAACAGCCCCAACCACCCAGCCGCCTTGCCTCCTTTATCACATGGTCTCCAGAAAAACCTTCTCTAGATACTATCCCTCCTGCCCACCACCACACTGGAAAAAAAAAGAAAGGGGGGGCGACTCTGGGACTCAGGCCTTACCTCGGACCACCATTTGGATGCTAGTTTCAATGCCGTTAGCCACAAACTTCAGCTGTGCCCCATGCAACCTGGCGGGCACCTCTCTGATGGTGAGCATATGCCGGGTGCGGTCACAACGGATCACGTATATACTGCTCGCTTTCAAGGCCTCCCCATCCAGGAACCATTCGCCCGAAGAGGCCACCGTGAGGTCCACGGAGAAAGTGACCTCACCACCCTCCACTGCCTCCACCGCCTTCAGAGGTGTCTTAACAGCCAGCATGGGGACTGCAGAGTGAGCAGCATTAAGGGGAGAGTTGGGGACAGATGAGCACAGCCTTTATCTTCCCCTCCTCTTCCCTGTCCCCACACAGATGGAATAGCCGAAGCCCAACTCGCTGAGACTGCTGAACAGGATCAGGGTCAGTGGGACTATCTTAGGATGCCCAACATCTCCCAACCTACATAGAGAGCCTCCTTAAGATCATCCTGGCTCCTCTAGAGTCAAGACCATGCTTTGGGGTCAGGTAATTCAAGGACAGGTGCCAGCCCCCTGTGATGTCACTAAATGGTCTCACTCACCCAAGTGCATGGTCCCTGGAAATTCAAGGTAAGGACTCTGGCCAAAGTGATTGATGGCTGACACTCGGAACTGGAAGTCCCCTTCCTCAGCCACACCAGTGATGGTAAACTCAGTTGTGGCCAGCCATCCAGCTTCGTGACACCTGCTCCAGGCATAGGCACCCAGCTTCCTCTTCTCCACCACATAGCCATCAATAGTGACAGGGCGGTCCCCATGGGGTGGTGGGGACCAGCTGAGGGTCACAGAACTCTCTGTCTTGGCCTTTACCACAGGGTCAGCAGGAGGGTACAGGGGTGGCCTCCTGGGTGCTGGGTAGAAAACAGGCTGAGCTCACCAACTGAGAGCATCTTTCAGAGCATGCCAGACCCTAGCCTGGGGTCACCAGAAAGCGAATTACGGATGAACCTTGAGTCCCCCCCTGGGCACTGTTGTGGTGGACGGGATGGTACCACCCACCATCAATGAGTTCAGAAGCCTTTCACCAGACCTGCTGCCACCCAGTTGCAGTGCGAAGTCCCCTCCTCAAGAGAGGAACTTGGAGTGGAGGACACACGACCACAATTTTCTGCCACCCTTGGACCCCTACTGGTAAGGGAAGCCTACAGCATGGGGCAAGGATGGGGGTGCAGCTGTGTCCCTGCAGGGAGGGCCACCCAAAGATCATCCTTCCGGCCCTTACCTGATACACAGAACTGGGTGGTCGTCCGGCAGCCACCAGACACAAAGGCCACCTCACCCATGTCCTCCAAGGTGCACTGGAAGATGGTCAGCGTGTGGCACGTGCCTTCTGCAGTGATGGCAACCCGGCCCCCTGCCACCATCTCCTCCTGGTTCCGTAGCCACCGAACAGGGCCTTCGGGGACAGCCAGTTCCACCCAAAAGATGGCTGTGTCCCCAGTGCGCACCGCTGTCTTCCGAGGCAGCTTTCTGGTCAAGTTTCCTAGAGTGGGGAGATTGCCAAGATGGTAAGACAAGCCCCTGTGGACCCCAAACTCCTTTTGCGCAACCCCTACTCTTGTGGCCTCCAACCCACCTTCCTATGTATCCAGCCCCATCCTCCCTCCTGCTTCACTCTTACACACACACACACACACACACACACACACACACACACACACACACACACACAAGCTTAACCCTAACCCTATCCTCCCTCTGAGCACTGCTAGGCTCAACTCTCCTCAGCCATACACCACTACACACCTCCATGCCCCAGAACCTCCCCACCTACTGACTCACCGCTTGTATACTCTGCCCTCTTCCCTATCTGCCCCACCACTGTACCCCAACCTATCTTTCCCCCAATTCCAGAGAGCACCCTCTTGTCAACCTGACCCCTCACACTCCACTCGACCCCACCCCCACCCCACATCCCAGATTCCCCTCTGCCCTGCCCCCACTGCCTGCCCCTCATCCTGGCCCTTCTGCCCTGTCCCTCTCAACTCAGCCCCATTCACCTGCCCTCTTGTCCACACTCAACTGATGTCATCAGCACCCCTTGGGCGAGAGGCCTGCCACCTCTGCACCCAGGCTTGTCTGCACTCCTGGCAGCGTCCTGCCCTGCCTCGCCCCGCCCCGCATGCCTGCCTTGAACAGAGAGCTCTGCCACCGTGCGGCTGCCCTCTGTGGTCTCGCAGATGTACACCGCGTCGTCGTCTGCCGAGACGTTGCGCACGGTCAGCCGGCGCTCGGTGCCCTCCTCCTCGATGTCGTACTTGGCGCTGGCCCATAGCCGGGTCTCCTCCTTGAACCACGCCGCCTCGGTAGCTGGCTGAGCCACCTCGCACTGGAATGTGGCAGACTCTTTCTCTCGCACCTCCAGGTCCTGCAGCCGCTTCTTGAAGGGCACTGTCGGCTCTGAGAGCAGTGAGAGAGAGGAACTAATGGCAGGGCTCCGACAGGAGCAGGGCCAGGGACGTGGCAAGTGAGCAGAGAGGGTGGCGAGGAAAGAGAGCAGGGAACCTGAAGCTAGTAGATAGAAGGAGACAAGGGAGGAGTTGGGACATAGGCGTGGACCATCGGAGTTGGCGGGCGGGAGGGGAAGGGGCTTATGTCCTCAACGGACCAAGGGACCAAAAATGAAGAAGGGACATGGTCGAATAGGTGAGCTGACAGAGTGGAGAGTAAGAGGAGAAAGTGGAACACGGAAAAAACAATAGCAGGCGCTATGTGAGGTAGGGTGTGCAGGGAGGGATGTAGGGGTAGTGACTGGGACTTTACGATGGTTCAGGCCAGAGGCCATCATCACCAGTGTGTTTTGAGGAAGGAGAGAGCCGCTCAGACCTCCAACTCATGATGTAGCCACGCGACCTTAGCAGATCTTTGCACCAGGTCATCTCCTGGAAACGCAGCTGGTGCTCAAGTGAACGCACGAGGTGCGGGGACGGGGATTGTTGTCCGGAAAGAGCTTCAGGCCTGCGCATGTGCCGGGGCTACAAGCTTGCTCACCTCTCACGACCACCAGCACCGAGCTGTAGGTCTGGCCCACGAGGTTGGACGCTGTGCAGGTGTAGAGGCCGCGGTCGGACTGCTTGCAGAAAAGAATCTTAAGGACGAAGTTCTCTTGCTCGTCCTCATACACTACGTGTCGCCGGCCCTCGGTCACCAGCTGCCCGTCCTTCTTCCACACTGTCTCGGGCTTGGGCTCGCCGGTCACAAAACAGCTGAGGCGCGCATGTTTGCCTTCGGTCACCGTGCAGGTGCGCGTGCCAGCGCCGGGTGGAGAAGGGGGGACGCCCTCTGCGCGCATGGCCTCCCGCCGCTGCTGCAGGTGCGCCAGGAGAGTGGCGGTGGAGGTGCCGGGTGGTCCGGCAACCTCGGCGTCCGAGTCCACCACCAGAGCGGCGGCAGCGCTGGCGGAGCCCAGCGGATTTTCTGCTCGGACTTCGTAGGTGCCACCATCGCGAGGCCTTGCCGACCGGATGCGAAGCGCGCTCGACTCGCCGTGATCTTCCACTCGCACATGGGGGGCATCGGGTGGGCCCAGGCGCCGCCCATCTTTGGACCAGCTCACAGCAGGTTGTGGTGAGCCTCCAACGCGACATCGGAAGGTGGCGTCTGCGCCCTCGCGCACGCGAATGGACGTGGGCCGCAGCAGAAAGTGGGGCGCCTGCTCAGCACACGTGCCCTCCGAGTCCACTCGCAGGCCGACGGCGGCGAAGGCCTCCCCTATGGCGTTCCTCGCGCGACACACATACTGCCCGCTGTCACCTAGCGCCAGATCGAGGATGGTGAGGCGGTACACATCCCCGTCCTGGGCCAGGCGGAAGCGCGCTCCTGCCTCTACTGGCTGCCGGTCCTTCTCCCAGCTCACGTGTGGCGTGGGGTTCCCCACGATCTGGCAGCTCAGCGTGGCATCCTTGCCAACAGATACCACAAAGGCCTTTGGCCGCGTCAGGAAGCGGGGTGCTCCGCTGAAGGAGTGGTCCATTATGTCAGTGGGGTTGGGGGACTACAAAAAAGACAAAAAAATGAAGGGCATGATGGTGTTGAGATGAGCCAGTCACCTGTACCACATTCTACCCTCTTCCTCCTCGTCCAGTGTTACCAAGAGAGGCCAATTTAACCAAACAGGCACCTCCATATGGGCTACCTCCTCTCCAGGTCTCCATTACTCCTCAGCTCCCAACCCACCTCAGAGTGCCTCTGAAGTCCAGCAGTTCAGATTGGCCCCTTTCTGTGACTTGAAAGTCTAGAATCTTCAGTTACCTTGATGTGCCTCCATTCTATGCCCAACTCCAGTCTCACGACCCAAAGTGATGTCCCTTAAGTTCCAAACTAGGAAGTCCTCTTGACTCCCAAGGGAACATGTTCTTCAACCAGCAGGGAAGGAGAGGAGCCATCAACCTCACCTGAAGTGGGGCTCATGCTAACAAAAGGGGCCTCACTCACTGGGCTGCAGATAACCCACTAGCACCTGTCTGCCCCCACACTGCCAATCATCCGGGAAAACCTGGCTCCAGGTAAGAGCAGGGTGTAGGAGCAGTGTAGCCAAAGGCTGCAAAGTGCGGCAGAAGGGTCTCTATAGTCTGGGACCAGTACAGCCAGATTCTCTCTCCAAGAGCTGAGAACCAGCTAGCTCCAAGGCCTAGCTCTCCTGGGACCTGATGGCCTTGTCACTATTCAGTCCTTATCATAGTCCTGACAACGTGGACCCCTCCCCCACTGCAAGAATGATATTGCATGCCTCAGTCCTCCTAGGAATCATCAGTACCCAAATAAGGCTGGCCTCTGCCCAATCAAGACAGCCCCAGCCAAGATGCCACTGATCCAGCCAGTGGCTGAAATCACCTGCCTGCCCCAGGTCTTATATAGGAACAATGGGCACTGCAGTTAGCTCAACAGGCTAACTTCCTCCACCTCTGGCAGACACGGGTACCCCAGTGCAGAGACCTCAGCCTCTGCATTTGCTCTGCTTTGACACAGCCTCCGGTCTCTCAGCCGGAGCTGCCTGACAGGGGACCAGCCAATTGATGGGCTTGTGCTCCCTGACCCTCCAGCTCCCAGTCCTGTGATTCAGGTAGCTAATCCCCTAATCCTCTTCCAGGAGACTGATCCTGAACCAGGGCTGGGCAGCACTGGCGGTTTGCTGACTCACTGTCCAGTCAGCACCTCTGTCCCCCACCCACAAACAGGCCCCGTCTCTTAGGGTTAGGATAGGGCTGTCAGGCCGCACCAACTGGGGCCCAAGTCTAGCCCCTGGAACTGCCTTTCAGCATCTGTTCCATAGAAGATCTGCCTTGACATCAGCTTTCAGGGGCCTTGAGTGAGAGCTCCCTGCTCAATCTGTAGGTCCCCAGAAGCAAAGCAAAGAACCTTATGCCTCTACCCACCATTCTATGCATAGGCTGGAGTGGCCCAGCCAGAGATACACGAATAAGAGTGTGCAAATAGCCTGTGACACACACATATTTAGAGGGAGCTAGGCCCAGCCTCAGCAGGTCCACAGTTCCTGGATTGGAGATGCCAGAGTCTTCCTAGGCCTCCACAGATGTCATTGTCTGTTCAAGGCCTGTATCCCCTCTACAACTACGTTACCAGTCAGTTGTATACCAAGTCACTGACCACTATTAGTGGGTTCAGAATGACAGCCTCAGAGTCCCCTGGTCACCCCGCCAAGCAGGTCTGAGGCCTGAGAGGGTCTCCCAGGACTGAGGATCTGTTCTCTTTCCTACAGATGAAGAAACCAGAGTGTGACAGATGATTCCCTAAGCAGAGGGGGGTCCAGGTGGCCATCCCCAACATCTGAGAGGACTTCCTCCTAGGAAGTCAGCTCTTCCTCACCCCCTCACCCCAGCAGGTGACTTGGACTCCTCTACCCCCTAAGGCATTTATCAGGAGCCCCTGCCACTCCCTCATGCAAATGGCCATACTGTAACCCACACCCTCCACCACTTTAACCGAACAAGACTATTCTGCCTCTTGCAGGGTAGACCAGTTTTCTGGATGAACCAAATGGGAAGTGACACACAGCCTGGGCCTAGCTAGCCTGGGGCTTGATAGCCCTTGTCACTATTCAGTCCTTAGCAGAAACTACCCCATCCCTGGAACTCCATCTTACTGGCCCTCCCTCTCCTCCACACCACTTCAAGAACGCAGGCCTGTGGCCCCCATGCCCTTCTAGAATGAATTTCCAAGGACAACCCCTGAGCTCAGCCTCACCTTAGACCCCGGGCCTGTGACTTCCCCCACTCCCCGGGAAATTCTTTCCTGGAGTCAAGTGTCAGTGCCCCTCTGGCTGTCCCCTCCACTGAGCCAACAGGCCCAAAATAGCCCCAGCTGTCAGCGGGCATCCATCTCGGAAGAGCTGGGGGCAGGGACACCAGACCCCCCAGGCAGTAGGGAGACTAAGGGGCAACCCAACCAGGCAGTGGTTGCACGATGCCAGCCACAGCCCTCCCAGGCCCCTCGGGGCAAACTGCCCCTTCCCATTCTGAGATCACAACTCAGAGTCACAGAAGGGCCCAGATCTGGCATCTAGCCTACTCTCTTCTCAGGGAAGGCCCCAGGATGACTGAATCCCCTAAAGTCCCCAAGCTCCACAGAACACCATGACCTTCAGCTATCTGACCTCCAGGAATGAAAGATGGCCCTCACGACAGCACTGCCTCCTCACCTGTGTCTACCAGGGGTTGGGGCAGCACCCAGGCAAGGGGCACAGATGGTGAGTTGGGGGCTGCTGGGGCTGCCTCCTTCCTGGGGCCCAGGCCGATGTGGTTCCCACCCAGCAGCCCACACTCCAGCCGGTCCTCAGACTGGACAGGGACGAAAGGACAGGCAAACACTGTCAGCTGAAGAAGGCTGGGCCCGCCCCCGCCCCACCCCCGTTCTGGTCAGCCCAGCCCAGCCTAGATCCAAAATAGCCCTGGTGTCACTGTCCAGGATTCAGTTTCACCCTCAGCCCCAAGGAGGCAAAGGGCAGGTGGTCAGGAGCAGGAAGACGCCTGTGTCTTCCCACTGTGATGAGGGAAGTGGGAAGAACGGGAAGCTGGTCCAGCTTTCCTCGGACCAGCATCCCGGAGTGTTGGTGGGGAAAGAGCCTAGAGTCCCAGGATGGTACTGAGAGGATCCAGTTAGCAGTCTTTTAAAGACTTGGCACTGACTATCAAGGGGACCCAGGACCACCACACAGAACCAGGACTATATCTAAGGGATCACAGGACCACATGGGGGTCTAGAATCAGCCTAACACAACCAACCCAAAGACTCGGGAGCACTTTAAAGGAACCCATGGGCACCCAAGAAAACCAGAACATATAGAAAGACTAGGATGAATCCAAGGCTGCCCTAAGAAGGATTGTGGGTCAAGTTTACTCCAAGGGACTAGGGCAACCTGCTCTGCTACCCACCTGGCCCTCCCGCGTCCCAGCAGTGTAAGGGGACAGCCAGGAGCTACATATACTGATCCCTGACTCATACCTACTCTGCCCTGTCCAAACCCACGACCCAGGCAACCTTCGTCCTTGTGCCATGCTCAGGCTATCTGAATCTGTGTTGGCTTTATTTTTTTTTTTTTTTTTTTTTTGAGACAGGGTTTCTCTGTGTAGCCCTGGCTGTCCTGGAACTCACTTTGTAGACCAAGCTGGCCTCGAACTCAGAAATCCACCTGCCTCTGCCTCCTGAGTGCTGGGATTAAAGGCGTGCGCCACCACACCCGGCCCTGTGGTGGCTTTAAATAAGAGTAGAACCCTAATAAGAACCAACCAAGCTAGGGCCGACGGGCCTGACGCTGGGGTAGAGCTGCGCACTGATACTGCCTACTGCTTCGTGCCCAGGGCAGGCCTGTTCATCCTTCCATTATGGACTTTAGCAGTGCCTGCTGCTTCGTTTCCAAAGCAGGACTGCCCATTATCTCAAACCCAGGAACAGATGCTGACATTGTATAGACCCTGCCTAGGGAGAAGATGAGCTGGCAGAGGGAAGCCTGGGNGATCAAGAATTGACAAATGGGACCTCATAAAGTTGCAAAGCTTCTGTAAGACAAAAGATACTGTCAACAGGACAAAAGGGCCACCAACGGATTGGGAAAGGATCTTTACCAATCCTAAATCAGATAGGGGACTGATATCCAATATATATAAAGAACTCAAGAAGGTGGACACCAGAAAATCAAATATCCCCATTAAAAAACGGGGCACAGAGTTAAACAAAGAATTCTCAACTGAGGAATACCGAATGGCTGAGAAGCACTTGAAAAAATGCTCAACATCCTTAATCATCAGGGAAATGCAGATCAAAACAACCCTGAGATTCCACCTCACACCAGTAAGAATGGCTAAGATCAAAAATTCAGGTGACAAATATGGTTTCTTATGGGCATGGATGTATGGTATGTGAGTATCAATGTCTGCACAGGTGTTAGTCCACATGTGTGTGCATGGGTATGGAGACACCAGCTTATGTCGAGGCATGCATGCTTCATGCCTTCTCAGGGCAAGCGTGGCAACACAGGGAAACCTCCAGTCTCCCTGGCTGCCTCTAGGGCCTGTTGGGGAAAGTAGGATCTTCTTTTGTTTGGGGTCTTGTTTTGTAGCCTGAGCTGACCTTTAAACTCACTCATAATCCTCCTGCCTCAGCCTCCTGAGGGCTGGGATTTCAAGCCCATGATATCAGACCCAGGTCCTCTTAAGTCCAGCACAGCCCTGGCCTCTTGGTGGTCCTCACCCTCATCATACTGGCTCATCCATGAAGTACCACCATGGCCAGGTTTTCTGTCCCCCAACCTGGGTCTGAGTCTAAGATTCCTAAAACCGAAGTGGTCCATGCAGCCTTGTGTATTGTCTGAGGCCAGGGGACTAGGGGCTCAGCCCAGAATCTGTCCCCATTCCTTGCTTGTCTTTTGACAAAGGAGCCATTCCCACTAGTCATCATGGAGGGCAACAGAAAAGCAGATTCCAACTCCAAACCCACAGATACCAATTCACACACACTTCCCAGGGTTCTCACAGCTGGGGTGTTTCTAAGGAGAGAGGCTCACTGATGGAACTGAAGGGAATATGGCCAGCAGGAAGCTGAAGCAGCTGCTTGTATGCCCCAGACAGAAGGCATGGGAAAGGCCAAAGAGTAAAAGCCCTCCTCTTAGTGGTCACACACAGACTGAGGTGGGCAGCATGTGGACCCTGGAGTAGTAGTTACAAACACAGGGCTACAGGGCACACATCCTAAGGGACAAAAGCAGAGAGGCTGGAGACACTCAGGACCGTGACCATGCTGCCACAGCCCCGAAGCGAACCAGCTGCCAGAGCCCCGAAGCAAACCAACCACAACCAACCAGGGTTCTCCACAAGGTTTGGACTCCTATTCTATACAGATCTTCCTCCCTCTCTTAAATGACTCCTCCCCCTCCGACTCTGTCTTCCCCCTCCTCTCTCTATAACCCCTCCCCTTCTGCAGCCTCCACCCCCACCCCACACACTCTCTCTCTTCAAAGCTGGATGAGCTTCCAGTCTGTTTGAAAGCCGAACTGCCCTTCCCTTTTCTTACCTGGAAGCTAGCACTTGTAGTGGCTTGTACCTCTCCTGTGTCCTCAGGCTGTGGGTCACCTCTCTTGCTGCATATATCTGTGTTTCTGTCTGTCTGCTCAGGAGCCTGGCCACTTCTCTACAGCAGCAGGGACACAGTCACACACACTGAACCTGACACTCATGCAAACCCCCCACACTCCCACGCCCCCACCCCGTCACCAGCTCTCACCTTGCCCTTTTGCCAGCTGCTAGCACCTACACTGCCTCTTTGCAATTTACTTTTATTTCACATTTGAGTGATAAATCAGCACCTGTCAGTCAGTATCCTCCTTGCACTTGATAATAACAGGGATTTTGTTTTAGGTAGAATAGAATTCCACTCCGTGAGTGTGTTTAAGCCCAATATAATATTTGCACTCATCCTCAGATTCAATGAGATACACTCACATTTAAAATATTTAAAATATTTAAAAAAGCTAGCCGTGATGACACAGACCTTTAATTCCAGCACACATAAGGCAAAGGAATTTCTATGTTTGTGGTCAACCTAATCTACACAGCAAGTTCCAGGTCTGCCAAGAGTATATGATGAGACTGTCTCAAAAACAAACAAATTGCCGGGTGTGGTGGCGCACGCCTTTAGTCCCAGAGGCAGGCAGATTTCTGAGTTCAAGGCCTCCCCAAGGTTAGATAGATGGCATAAACTTATATGTACTGTTGCAGGGGTAGGGAAGTTCAGGGTTGCAGCTTTGAGACTGGTTACCCATACTGCAGTGGGCGTCTCAGTGATGCAGCCTTCTGGAGTCATTCATGCTCCTGTGAATAACCCCAATGGACCCATTGTTTCACCGAGATACAGTTGGGTGAATGGTTCTTTGATCTGCCATGGGTGCCCTATGTGGGTGAATAGACGTTTGTTCACGTCTCCCCAGGAAAAGTCACACAGCACGTTGCTGTTTATACAAGGAGAATGAGTTATCCTTTCCCCATAAAATCCATAACTCACTATCCATGCCCAGTTAGATTACAGCAGGTTGGGCAGTTACACGTGCAGAAGCAAAGGGACCTTAGAAAATCTATCATATTTTATTTAGTTTAAGCACTAAAACTCTCTCTCTCTCTCTCTCTCTCTCTCTCGCTCTCTCTCTCTCTTTGTGTGTGTGTGTGTGTGTGTGTGTGTGTGTGTGTCCAGTGTGATGATTGGACTCCTGAAGTCAGTGTGTAGTGACCAGATTGGGCCGGTACCATTTCCATCTGCTTTTTGGCTGCTAATCCTGGGCAGCTTTCTTTGTGTGCGGGACTTGTTTTATCACATGTGCTGAAGTGCTTGGTGGTGTCTTAGGTGGTGCCAAGTCTCAGTTTACTTTCCTTGTTCTTCACAGATGTTGGCCCTCTCCATGTGTTCGTATAAGACTTAGATATAGAGCCATGTGTGTGGGCCCACGCCTTTCATCCCAGCACTCAGGAGGCAGAGGCAGGAGGATCTCTGTGAATACGAGGCCAGCATGATTGACAAATCAAGTGCCAGGACAGCCAAGGCTGTAGCACAGAGAAACCCTGTCTCAAAAAACCAAACCAGACCAGACCAGACCAGACCAGACTAGATTGGACTGGACCAAACCAAACCAAACCAAACCAAACCAAATCAAACCAAACCAAACCAGACCAAAAGAAAAGACATGTAATGAAAGTGTTCCAGAAACCCAGATCAGTTTGTTTTGTTTCTTCTAAATTTCTTTTTTCTTTTTTTAAAATGGGAAGCGGTTCTTTTTTTAAATAAGATTTATTCATTTCATGTATATGAGTACACTGTAGCTGTCTTCAGACACACCAGATGAGGTCATTGGATCCCATTATAGGTGGTTGTGAGCCACCATGTGGTTGCTGGGAATTGAACTCAGGACCTCTGGAAGAGCAGTCAGTGCTCTCAGCCACTAAGCCACCTCTACAGCCTCGACAATTCTTTTTTTTTTTTTAATTTTTTAATTTTTATTTTTTTGGTTTTTCGAGACAGGGTTTCTCTGTGTAGCTCTAGCTGCCCTGGAACTCAAAGTAGCTGGACTTGGCTACTTTGTGGATTCTTCTTTCTTCCATCCTTTACCCTTTTTCTTCCACCCTTTCAACCTCCTAACACTAGATGGGGGAGGGGAGGGCAGAGAGGAAAGGAAAGAGATCCCTGAATAAATTCGGGGGTCCATAAGGTGGAGGGCAATGTTATCCTTAGACCACTGCCTGCTGACTAGGCATGTCAGGTTCACTGGGGCAAGTTTGATTTTCACTGTCTGGACATCTAATTTCTCCTTGTTGTTTCCTCTTTGTGCACAACTACTTAAAAAACCAACATCCAACAACAAACTACAACCCACAAACAACCCCCTCACCTCTAGGGGCCCTGGCACTTATATACCCTCTGAAAGGTCTCCAGAATTCCAAATGACACACAATCTCAGGAAACTATCTGCAGATGGAAAAATCACACCCCTGTTAGAGCACGAGGCAAATCATAGTCAGCTGCTGGGGACAATCTGAAGCAGCCCCATATCCCACACCTGGGGTTAAAACAAAAACATATTCTTACAATATTTCTGTGGGGGATTGTTTTGTTGTTGTTGTTGTTGTTGTTGTTTTAAGAAACCAAAATTCCAGAATTCTCACTGGGCAGTGGGGGACTTGAGAGTCTTCTAAGTTGTCTAACTTTCCAACTTGGAAATCTACCACCCTCCTTTCAGGAGGAAATCTTCCAATTAAATGGAAATACCCACACAACAGAACAAACAGCTGAACCTTTGAAAAACGCTAAAGCACAGAGTTTCAATAAATACAACATGCATAAAATGATGGTCCTGGGAGTCACTAAACGTCCCACTGATGGGACTCCAACGTTCTCCTGTGGATTCTGGAAAACTTTCTCCCGGATCTCCATTTCCTCATGATGTCCCCGGGGAAATTCTGTCCTGAAGACTAAGTGCAAGAATGTGACAATGTGACAATGTGACAATGTGACAATGGCCACCCAACGTGGTAAAGCATTCCACGAGGAAAGGCTTATCTGTGAATGTAAACAAATTTAAGTAAACACAGAGCATTAATAATCCATCTTATGCTGGCTAAAACAAATGTCAAAAAAAAAAAAATCTTTCAGCCCAAAGGATTTGCCAAGGCTTTGAAGGGGTTTGTGGGAAACCTTTCTGATGTGTTCAAGGGAGACAAACCACAGGAGGCCTTGTAACAGCGTAGGCTGTGCCACCACCAGCCACTGCTCCCTCAGTCATAATTTAAAATTAGTCATTGACCAGGAGCTGTCATGGAAGACAGTGCCATCTTCCACCCCAACAGCTGCTTTCTCTCCTTGGAAATGCTAAGATTAGGGCTGCACAAATTCCTAGGAGAGAGATTGACAGCCGCAATTAACTGAGTGACTTAATTTGGCAACCTTTCAGTCCCATCATGATTAGAGTAGAGATCTTCCTTTCCCCACATCCTACATAGTGACTCAGAAGAGCCTGGGCCTTTGCTCTCTCTCTCTCTCTCAGAAGAGCTTCAAGCACCAAACTTGTGTTCTGGATGTCAGGTTCTAGCCATCATTGGGCCATCCAGCACGTGTTCTGGACATTGGGTTCTAGCCATCATCGGGCCATTCAGCATGTGTTCTGGGCGTCGGGTTCTAGCCATCATTGGGCCATTCAGCATGTGTTCTGGACATTGGGTTCTAGCCATAGTCGGGCCATCCAGCATGTGTTCTGGACACTGGGTTCTAGCCATAGTCGGGCCATTCAGCATGTGTTCTGGACATTGGGTTCTAGCCATCATGGGGCCATTCAGCATGTGTTCTGGGCGTCGGGTTCTAGCCATCGTCGGGCCATCCAGCATGTGTTCTGGACACTGGGTTCTAGCCATAGTCGGGCCATTCAGCATGTGTTCTGGACATTGGGTTCTAGCCATCATGGGGCCATTCAGCATGTGTTCTGGGCGTCGGGTTCTAGCCATCGTCGGGCCATCCAGCATGTGTTCTGGACACTGGGTTCTAGCCATAGTCGGGCCATTCAGCATCCTGTGCTTGTCTTCTTGTCCCACAGCTGGGCTGATGGGCGCCTTTGACGAAATCACTTGTAGGATTTTCATGTGGCAATCACTGCGAGCTCACTCTCCAGCAGCCAGGGCCAAATCCATACAGCTGGAGAGTAGAGAGCAGAGTGTGGGAGGAAAACTGCCTGTACATGCTAGTCTCTCTCTCTCTCTCTCTCTCTCTCTCTCTCTCTCTCTCTCTCTGTGTGTGTGTGTGTGTGTGTGTGTGTGTGTGTGTACACATGCACCTGTTTGGGCACATGAGAAGGTCAAAGGTCGACATGGAGTGTGTTCTTCTATCATTTTCTACCTTATTTTTTGAGACAAAGTCTCTCATCAGACCTGGAGATGACCAATTCAACTGCCAACAAACCCCAAGAGTTATCCTGTCCTTTCTTCCCCAGTCCTGGGATTTCAGGTGTGGCTAGCCATACCCATCCATTTATATAGATGTGTGGGATCTGAACTCAGGTCCTTGTGATTCCAGACACCTTACTGGCTGAGCCATCTGAGATCCACAGCCCCAGCCTCTGCTTTCTCACTGTTAGCAACCTAACAATCACAGAGACTTGGAGGGCTTCTGAGGAGCAGGCTTGTTGGAGAGCAGAGAGCATAGTGTGAAAGTGTGGGTGTCACGGTGAGGGGGCAGATCCAGGAGGCAGAGGAGAAAGGTTGTTCTGAAAGGGGAAGTGAGGAGGATCATGACATCCTGAACAAGGGCCCTTGGCAGTGAGGACCAGGAACTAAGGTGGGATGCTCTGCTTGGGCCAGAGCTGTGGGAGGCATTCTCTGCAGAATTCACTGTGAGGTGTCAGGGGCCTGTAAGCAGGCTGCGGCCCTGGCAAAGACATTTAAGAAACCCCTTGTCAGACACACCTGCTCCCCAGCCACCTAGCTTTATACATTTGAGTGACGTGGCTGGAATGGACAGAAGCCACTCTGCTTTGATTCTGATGGTTGTTTGTTTGTTTGTTTGTTTGTTTGTTTTTTGAGACAGGGTTTCTCTGTGTAGTCCTGGCTGTCCTGGAACTCACTCTGTAGACCAGGCTGGCCTTGAACTCAGAAATCCACCTGCCCCCACCTCCCAAGTGCTGGGATTAAAGGTGTGTGCCGCCACCGCCCGACGATTCTGATGGCTCTTGCACTGTTTGTCCTGGTGTTTGTGGGCAGATAGACTGATGGCTGTGTAGAGCTTGGAGACTGTCCCTCACATGTCCAGACCTAAGCATCCCCATGGAGGAGTGGGAAGGTTGCTCTAGACAGTCAGCTCTCTCGGAAAAGCAGCAGCCTGTCTTATGGGATGGAGAACATCCCCTCAAAAGACTATGCCAAAGTCTCTCTCCAGATCCTGGGACAGAAGCGTATTTAGAAAGCCTCTTAGCAGCAGCAATCCAGTCACGGTAAGGACAGTAAGTGGTATTCACATAAGTGGAAAAACAGACGCAGAGAGAGTTACAGACGCATGCAGAGGCTGTGTAACAGGAAATCACTCGGAAGATGTCTACGGACAAGGAAGCCAGAGGCTGGAATGACACAGAGCAGCAGTGGAGAGACACCAGGTGCCACCAGGAACTGAGAGAGCTGGGACCTCTCAGGGAGCACAGGCCCTGCCCACCTTGCGATCTCTGAGAAGAACCATCACCTGATTTGTGTTCTTTATTTTTAAGATTTTTATTATTATTATTTATATGAGTACACTGTCGCTGTCTTCAGACACACCAGAAGAGGGCATCAGATCCCATTACAGCAGATGGTTGTGAGCCACCCTGTGGTTGCTGAGAATTGAACTCAGAACTTCTGGAAGGGCAGTCAGTGCTCTTAACCGCTGAGCCACCTCTCTAGCCCCATGATCATTTATTTTAAAAGTCATTAGACACTCACTTAATATCATAAACAAAACTCAAGCTGATTAAACAGAGCTGAGGAGCTGAAGAGATGGCACTTACTACCTTTGCAAAGGACTTAGGTTCAATTCCTACCACCCACAAAGCAGCTCACGCTCATCTGTAGCGCCTGTTCCAGGGAATCTGACGCCTTCTTCTGGCCCTCAGCTATACGCTGCACCCATGGCTGTCTGTCCTGTTCTGTGTGCTGAGCTGCCTGTCTATGGTCAGCCTGGCTGCTGACAGGGCCACATCAGAAGCCCAGGTGTGTTTGTCTAGCATGCAGAAGGCACCTCAAAAACCGGGTGCAGTGGTGCACACCTGTCACCCAGCACTGAGGAGTGGATTCTGGAGTTTCAGACATTCAAGGTCATCTTCAGCTATATATTGACTTCAAGGCCAGTATTAGACAAGTAAGACCCTGGTTTGTTGTTGTTGTTGTTGTTTTGTGTGTGTGTGTGTGTGTGTATGTGTGTGCTTGCTTGCTTTTTAAGGCAAGCAATAGGGCTGGAGAAATGGTTCAGCGGGTAAGAGCACTGACTGCTCTTCCAGAGGTCCTGAGTTCAAATCCTAGCAACCACATAGTGGCTCACAACTACCCCATAATGAGATCTGATACCCTCTTCTGGTGCATCTGAAGACAGCTAGTGTACTTAATTATAATACTAAATAAATCTTTGGGCTGGAATGAGCAGGGACTGAGTGAGCGGGGCTGACGGGAGGGAGTGGGGTTGACAGGAGCAAGCAGAAGTCCCAACAACCCCATGAAGGCCCACAACCATCTGTACAGTTACAGTGTGCCCATATACATAAAATAAATAAATAAATCTTTAAGGCAAGCAATAAAGAAGAGAAAGAAAGGAACAGAGCCCCTTCTGGAAGGCCGTCACCCATCTATAATGGGATCTGATGCCCTTTGATGTGTGTGAAGACAGATACAGTGTACTTTAGTCACGGGGTGTTGTCTGTATTACACTGAGTTCCTGTCCCTTACCCTAGCTCACACTCTCCTATCTTCTCTGCACTCCGGGACAATCATTCTTTTTTTCTTTAAAGATTTATTTGTTTTATGTATGTAAGTATATTTTTATTTGTTTGTTTGTTTGTTTGTTTTATTATGTGAGTACACTGTAGCTGTCTTCAGACACAACAGAAGAGGGCATCATATCCCATTACAGATAGCTGTAAGCCATCACCATCATGTGGTTGCTGGGAATTGAACTCAGGACTTCTGGAAGAACAGTCAGTGCTCTTAACTGCTGAGCCATCTCTCCTGCCCCAGGACAATCATTCTTGAGGCTCAGTGATTCCCAGCTCCCAATTCTCCAGAAAACACATCCCATGGATTTCCTTCTGGGGGAGCATTTTTTCCAGTCAGGGTCTGCATAGCCCTTGTGCTGGCCTTGAATCCTCATCTCCCTGCCTGTCCCATGTGCAGCTTCCCCCAAAGCCCACCCCTTCTCACACATAACTTTTAACCCAGCAGCCAGTCAGTCACCAGGTCTTTCAGAGCCCAGTGTGTGATGACTGGAGCATTGTACACGCTGTTCGATGATCAGCTCAAGGTGGTTGGGTGATGCCATCACACAGTTGTCATTCCTTTGTGATAAGGACATGTGGCACGCTTCTCCAGCTATTTTGAATGATGTGACCCACGTCACTGTATGCTCACTGTACCTTTCCACATACTAGAAGAGAACGTTTGCCCCAGCTGCTGTGACCTTGTGCCTGTTAACCCATCTCTCTCCTCCCTCCTGCCTCAGCCTCTGCTAATCACTAATCCCTCTCCCGATTACTCAAATATAAACCCTTTACCTAATATATTCCACATATATACCTTATACAATGTACCTTGTTACTCTGTCTTAAAACATGTGGACCCATCTTTCTGCTGGCCCTTTCTCATAGGATTCTATTGAGCATGTGTGGAATGTCCCCAGTATACTGTGAGGTTCTGTCTGGCACATGAAACTCCCCTGGCAAGGAAGACCCTGCTCTCCCCAGGCTTATCAGCTACTAGTGTTGCTGGCTTTAAAAGCTCAGAGCCTGCCCCCACTCCTTTGACAAGCAGGCCTCAACCTTTTCCTGGAGAGCCAGGTGCCCAGTGATTGGGAGTCACCCCTACAGCTTGGGCCCACCAACATCACTTAAATCACCTGTGCCCCTCACTCCGACCCCAGCAGAGGTGAATTTACCCCTGCTTCTTCCTGCCTTCTGGCCTCATAGGTTCTAAGGGCCTTTCTCAAGGCCACTCCTGGCCTACCACCTCAACAGAGACTAGGACAGGTCGTGGTATCAAAGGCATTGAGACCCTGTAACCTAGAAACACATTCCCTAGAACCTGGTTTAGAGGTAGTTTAAAAAACAAACAAACAACTCCAGAATAAGATCTATTCCTTTTTCCCCTTGATTGGTTTATTTTTCAAAGCTTTGTACTTTTTACAAAACACACTGAAAAGTAGTTCGGGGTTTTCAAGTGTCTACCCTGGGGTCTACACAGATCCCTGTGAGAATGTGAATATCAACACATGCCTGCATCACTAAGAATGGCCCAGAGGTCCCTGAAGATCAGCCCAGTGCCTGCTGGCTCCAATCGCTAGCGATTTTATTGTGCGGTGCTGCCTTTCTAAACTGCAGAGACACATCATGGCAACTGTGGATCTGTTCAAGCCCCCAACACTGGAAGAGCCCAACAGCAGGCAATGGGTGACTCACAAGGTGGGGCTTCTGCCCAAAGCAGCATCCTGCCTCTTTTGGGACTTGTCCTTTCCTTACCCAATGGGCCTGACTTGAACCTTTCTGCCCTCCTTCTGAAGGCTAGAATGTATGCGAAGCAGGCCCAGAAGCACCAACCTCTGTGTGGGCACTCCCCCATCAGGTATGAAAGGGCAAAAGCCAGTCACATGACTGCAACCCTAAAGCAAGCTGCCTGGAATCCTTAGAGGTTCCTCTGTCAATCTAAAAGGCTGCCAGGTGGGGTCGGCAGGAGCCCATCATTCACAGGCTTCCACAGTACAGCTGGAACCCCAACATCCAACACAACTGCAGTATTGCTCCTGAGTGGACAGGCAGGCAGAGGCAAAACAACCATGGGGACAAGGCTGTCATAGGCCAGGCCAGGCCAGGCAACCATCCGAGCAAGACAGGCAGATCTGTCTGCCATGCTAGGACCTGCACAACCTATGTGTGTGCTTTAAGTATTGTGCTTTGGATGTGAACTGTCCTTCACAGACTCACGTTTGACCTCACTGGGGTCCCCAGCAGCTGATGCTGCTTGGAAAGCTGTGGAACCTGTGGAATGTGAAGTTTGTCCTTCTGTTTGAAGGTCATACCTGCCTTTGGATGCCCTTTCTCTGCTTCCTGGCACCTTACCATGTGAGGGGCTCAGCCACACTCCCACTGCCATGAACCCCCTGAAATGGCCAGCCAGGGTAATCCATCTTTCAGGTTGTCTCTGCCAAGTCCCTGTCCCCAGCAGTGACCACCCACTCAGTACCATAGAGAGGAGGTCACTCAGGGTGCCCCAGCACATCTTGCCGAAGAGGGATGCCACTCCCAACCCTTCTAAACTGCTGCAAACTGCACCTCAGTTCAGAGTGCACCTAGAGCCCTAGCCTAAGTAGCCTCCAAAGTCACAGTTCTTAGAAGCCCTCACTGCCCCTGGCCCCAGAATGACTACCAGGCTACCCACACCCCAGCCCTCTGTGCATTTACCTTGGGGGCACTGTAGAAAACAGTTTCAGAGATGTCTCCCCTGAACCCTGGTCACCCATTGCCTGTGCCTAGGCTCAGGGGCCTCCCCACTTCCTGCCAGCCCAGTGTGGACCATAGAACTCTGCTGAAATAAACGTATTGGACCTAGCCAGGCATAGTGGTGAACTTGCCTTTAACCTCAGTGCTTGGAAGGCAGAGGCAGGCAGATCTATGTGAGTTCGAGGCCAGCCTGGTCTACTGAGTGAGTTCCAGGATAGCCAGGGCTACACAGAAAAACCCTGCCTCAAACAAACAAACAAACAAACAAACAAACAAACAAAGAATACTTGCTGCTCTTGCAGGAGATACAAGTTCAGCTTCCATCATGCACGTCCAGCAACTCAGAGCCACCTGTAACTCCAACTCCAGGGTATGTGATACCCTCCTTTTCTCCTCTCTAGGCACCCAGACATTCATCCATAAACATAAAGACATAAAGACATAAAAATAAAATACATCTCTTGAGAGAGAGAGAGATAGGTGTATCTTGTGAGCATACTGGGTCTTGCCTATCAATCTAGCATTCACAAAGCTGAGGCAAGAGAATTTCAGGATGCTTCCATCTGGTGGGTGGTCCCCAGGGCCAGCTGTCCCATGGTCTGTTCTACCAAAGCTGCCCGGAATGAACCAAGAGCTCCGAAAGGGCTGTTTGCAGACATGTTTTACTAGGCCTGGGGTTGTGTGGAGAGACCCTCAGTTCACATTACAAAGGTTAGAAAAAAATGGTTCCAGGGAGGTAGGCACCCCACCAGTGGCCAGCAAGTCACTCCCTACTAAAAACAGTGATAGCCCAAACCAGGAAAAAGGTTAGCCGAGCAGAAGCCCCTCCCAGATGGACCTGAGCCCTGGGCTCCACCCCCTCCTAGAGCCTCCAGGGGAACATGAAAATACAGCAGCTCACTTCGAGGAGTGAAAAGAGCTCTTGGGACAGTAGGCACGTAGTCCCTGTGGCTCACAGAACACATCTCCCAACCCAAGGGATCCAACCTCCCGACCCCGCACACAACCTATACAATCTCTGCCCTGAGATGAGTTTCAAGAGAATACAAAGTCTGGTCCAGCAACTCTGCAGGCACACAGAGTCCCTTCCTCTAAGAGGAAACAAGGTCAGGGACCTGGCACCTGACATAGGCCTGTGTCAACATAGGCCTATAGACCTGGCCATATGGGCTGTCTCAAATCTTGTTCCAAATCTGGTCCAAACGGAAGCTTAGACTCTTCACTCTCCCAGCATCAGGTGGTCTCTCTGCTCTCAGTCAGACTTCTCAAGAGAAGACAGCCCATAAGAGTAGGCTCTCTGTAGGAAGCATCAGCCAATCTGTAGCCTGGAACACATGGAACTTTCCTAGAGGATGTGTTCCAGAAGGCCACCACAGGAGGAGGAACTTATACCCTACAGGTACAGCACAGAGAGTAGAAGACCTTGGGCAGAGGTTCAAAGGCATCTGGAAACTCTAAGGCCAGTGGGGCTCCAGAGCATCCAGCTACTTGGCAGCTGTGGGCCACCAGTCCGGCACCATGGCAGTCACAGCCACCAGTTGGCTCTCGGGAGTCTTGATGTGGAGAGGACCCTTGATTGTCTCTGACCGCAGCAAAGCCAGTCCCACTTGTTCCTGCCCAGCCCTGAACTTGCCCGCTGCCTGGCCTGTGGCAGTCACCGTCACTATAGCACCAGGGCTGATGCCACTGGCGGGCAGGGGACCTTCAAGCTTCACAGGGAAAAGGCGCTTGCGAATGACACCTGTGTGGTGGGTCCGTGCCGTCAGCTCCTGCCCAATGTAGCAGCCCTTGGTGAAGCTCACGCCATTCATGAAGACCAAGTTAGACTCCAGGGGTAGGGCCATCCCTGGAGGAAGATCACAGACTCCCTCAGGGATGCCTGTGGGATTCAAAAACCAAGAGAGTGAGCACAGCATATCCAGAGAAAAGAACAGGCCTGCAATTTATAAAGCCCAGCCCTGCAGGCCAACTCTACCAACCCCTCTGCCCATTCTGGAGTCTTCCTGCCCCCATGAATCTCCCCATCCCTTTCCAACCCCAGCCTGGAATAGCTGTCCCTACTCATACCTTGCTGGTACCGGTACTTGTGATAATCTTGGAGGTCCCCAAGCTGTGCCCTGGGCACCAGGGCTGGGCCATCATCCTGAGTGAGAAGCCGCCACCCCATACGCGCAGTCCGGGGGTCACGGATAAGCATGGTGGTGCCTTCTACCCTCTCTTCTAGAGGTGCAGCCTCAGAGGTTTGGGGGACACAGGGTAGCACAGCCCACAGGTGGAGCTCCGGACATGGCTCCACAGTGACCTTCCGCCGGATCTTGTACATGGAGAGGTGCTTCTGTAGGGCGCCCAGCACAGAGCTGTCACACTCCAGGAGAAAGCTTGGTGCCCCCTCCGTACACTCCGGGAGTCTGCAGGAGATAGGCATGGCTTAGAGCTGGCAAGAGTTCCTACCCACGGCCAGCTTACCAAGCTTGTGAAGAACAAGAGAGAAAAGACCATGGACCACATGGGTCTGTGAGCTATAGCCATTGCTGGCTCATGGCAGACCAAAAGTCATACCCACAATGACATGAGACTGTGCCTCTAGAGTTGCCTCCACACACAAATGGAGACATACGGAGCCATGACCTCGGATATATGGGTCTGCTCCGCCACATTAGGGGCAGGCAAACATAAGAGCAGACAGGTTCATAGAGCCATGCCCTCAACCATACAAGACACCTCCAGAGGAATGTCCACACAGGCAGATAAAGGCACTGTGGGTACCAACACCTGTAGAGAGCCGCTCCCAAGTCGGCTCTGTTGCTATTCTAAGAAGGCTCTGACATCTTGTACAGAGCAAGTAAACAACTCAAAAGTGCAGGTGCCTGTTGCTTAACCACCGCCCAGCCCAGGGCTTAACATGAGTGATGGCCCAGCAGCCAATCCAGTTAAGACACGCCTCCTCCTTGGCTATATAAGCCGAGGCTTTTCCCGGGCTCGGGGCCTTTTCCACTTTCAAGCTAGAATAAAGCTTTGCTGTAGAAGGATCCTATGTGTGGCCTGCTTCTTCCTGCTGGCAGGATACGGCGGGTCACAAACACCAGACAACGGTGTCTGTCCACACAGAGCTGAGCTTATAAAATGTACTAATGAGACCTATGCGTGGAGAGTGCACCCAGATCCACAGAGGGCTGTACCTGCATAAATCACATGGGGACAGAACCACACATACTATGGCTGTGCGGCAAGGCAGGCGGCCCCCCTGCCATGGACAGAAGAGCTGATGGACAGAAGAGCTGTGACAGCTGTAAAAAGGCACTGTCCTGAGTAGCTGCTGAACCCAGCAGCCCTACAACGGCTGATACAGACCCAGCCTCCTACCACCTAGACTCTATGATGGAGAATCCTACCCCATTGGATTGGAAGAGAACAGAGGGAAGAGCCCCAGTTTCTTAGAGGCTGTGGGGGTAAGGGAGAAGTAGGAGGTAAGGCCTGGGTACCACACATCCTGTCAAGGACTGGCTGAATACGCCAAGAGGTGTCACGACTCCCCAACAGTCATGGATGGACCCAGTCAGACCAAGAGTGTATAGTTACCACCTGGGAAACAGGCACTGTGAAGGTGACTGAATACCCAGGCGCCTGCCTGAGTCTCCTCCTCTGACCTCCCTGTTCCTCAGTGCCAATCAAAGGATGTCTGGAAAACAGTAGTGGCCTGAGATCACAGAGACCCGAGCCAACCTGTGCACAGGCAAACACAACAAAGGCCTAATGCTCTGTAGGAATTGGAGGGATGAGACTGGCTCAAGTCCTCCTCACCAGGGTAAAGCAGACAGACCAAGGGGACACACTACCCAGAGACTGAGGCTGGACAAAGGCAGTTCTCAGTCAGGCTCCTGTCCACAGTCCTGCCTGGAACAGGACCTCACAGCCTCTCTGGCTCCACAGTGAAGACAAAGCTAAGCTTACTGATAGGAAAATTACTGGATCAGAAAGCCTAGATAATTAAGGGACATAGCAGATATGAAAGCCTTAGGAGAGAAAGAAAGAAATACGTGAGGCAGATGAGGAGGACTCACCTATCCCTGAGGTGAAAGCAGTATTGAGCAAGTAAAAATCTGGAGGTTTTTCTTTTTCTTTATTACCACTATTAGCTGAGCCCTGGTGGCAGACACCTAAATCCAATGCTTCAGGGATGGAGAGCAGAGGGTCAGGGTTGCTACATATGGAACTCAAGATCAAACTGAACTGCACAAGATCCTTGCAAAACAACCAAAAACCCACTAGTGTTTGTATTGGTCCCTTTTCTCACTCTGTAACCAAGTTCCGAAAAGAAGCCATAGTGAGTGGTTTATTGGAGATCAGTTAGATCCATTATGGAAGGGGGCAGGAATTTGAGCTGCCAATCACCCTGCATCTACATCAGGAAGCAGAGAGAGAGGGAAGCTGGAGCTCAGCTGGCTTTCTCCTTTTCACTCAGTGCAAGATCCCAGGCCATGGGAAGGTGCCACCCACACCCAGGACAAGTCTTCTCATCTCAGCTATCCAAACCTAGAACCTCCCTCACAGGCAAGCCTAAAGATTTGTTTCCTAGACAGTTCTAGGTCCTACCACTTGTTTAACATTCTATATGCATGCAGCCCTGATGTTTATTTTCTTACGAATAAGCAAACAAGTTGGGGATGGGTGATTCACTAGTTTGGCAGGTGTTGGACTCTCCCTTGATGCCCTGAGCAAAAGGACTGTCAAACAGAGAGTCAGACGACCCCACGGCAGCACTTCCATGCAGCAGAGTGCCCTAATAACAGCACAGATCCCACCAGGGTTGTTTAAAACGCTTTTTATCAGACATTTTGCCATTATAAGTCTCAGTGAACTCTAGATGGATCTTGCAACCACTTTCAATTTGGCCAGATGGACAACATCTCCCCGGTAGCCTAAAAGAGGATCTGCTGTAACTATTGCTAAAGATGCAGCATTATGGCTGTCCAAAACACAATCCTCAGTCATTACGAAGGTTACCGACAGGCAAGCCTGTGACTGGTCCAGACATCCTTTCTGGGACTATACACACAGGCTGTGGTGGCTCACTTAGTGAGGCTGTGGTGAGGGAGACTCTCCTGAGCTTTGCCCAGTGTGAGAGCAGCAGGCCCAAGGAAAGGCTTCTCTCCTCTGTTTTCTCTTCTTGCTTTCTGTAGTGTGGGCTGGGCTGGCAACAGAGACGGCAGCAGCAGAGACAGCAGAGGTCAGCAGAGGCAGCGGAACTGCAGTGGCGGTGGCAGCTGAGCAGTTGACAAGCCAAAGCCACAGCGAAGGCAAGCCTGCCAGCTGTCTGACAGCTGAAGCGACAGCTGAGCAGTTCAACAACAGCCTGGGCAGGAAGAAAGATGGCAGACAGAGAGCGACAGCAAGCTGAGACTGAAGAAGGACAAATGATTGCAAAGAGCCAGAGAAGAGAAACTGCAGGCCCAGGTCACTGAGAGAGCCGCCAATCAAACCTTTAGAGGCAAGGGTCTGAGACTCTGTGCGGAGGAGCAGTGCCAACGGCTGGTATCAACAGCTAAGGAATCTCAACTTCCGTAGCCCATACAAGAGCTGCTGCCAAGAGTAGAGGAATCCCTATACTAGGCCCACAAGAGCTGTAAACACATGCAGGACCAAGGCTGCAGACACTTGGGGTCTTTAACACTAGAGAGCAACTGCTTCTATACTGGCAACCACTGCCAATCACCATGAGGAATGGAAAGCCACCAAAGACTAGCGCTTGAATCAACTCCAGCTGCCTATTGGTAACACAGAGAGATGATGGTGTCCTGGAAGCACAGGCAGATCGAAGGCTCCAGTATGGAATCCATGCATGTTTTCTAAAGAGAGCAGTGACTGGCTTAGGCTTAAGGCCCTGGGTCACCACAACCCTAACACTGCCTGGAAGTCCCTGGAACCCTATCCCAGGGTTCACACAGAACTCTATATGCCAAAGTGTCACAGTGGGCCTGCCCATGGTTTGTCATTTGCTGATTCAGTTCTAGATTCAGAGACTCACTAAGCAAAGTAATGTGGAAAAAGGATCTCTAGGAAGCACATCACTGTGGCCTTTCAGCACCCCCACAGAATGCAGACAACTACTGGATAGTGATGCCTTGGCTGTCAATTCTCATCCTGGAATGGCCACCCTCAGGGGTTCAGGAATTATTCTTCAGATATAAGGATTCCCCATATACTCCCAATGAGCATCTAGGGGCTACTGAAGAGGCTCACCAAAACCCAAGTTGGAAAGACACCAGGTAGCTGAGACAGGCAGCCAGGCCTGGACTTCGGTAAGAGTCAAGAGACAGCCCAGGGACAGGATAGGGAGGGTGGGTCTTCACATGCCTGCTAGACAATGCTGAGACTTCAGGACTTAGATCCTATAAAGGTGAGCAACTGAAGGCTCAATGCTATAGACGCAGGCCCTGCCCAGACTGTCACAGTCAGATCTGTATAGATGATGAGACCACACAGGCAAACGGCTGGCACTGCAAAGAGGAACCAAAGTAAGGAAAAAACTGGATTCTGAGAACACTGGGACAATCTGTCACTGTGAAGAGTGGCTGTGCAGAGTGACTTTTTGAATAAAGTCCCAAGGACCAATGAACTCTTTCCAAGAAGTGAGGAGGGAGGGACAAGGCTGAAGCCCCACGTCTTGAAAATGCTTAACTCCAGAAGCCACTGTATGAGCAGCTTCTGACTTGACTGGTTGGGGGTCCCAGGGACGACGCTCTGTGCAAGTAACTAGCGCAACCTGGGACACCCGCCTCTAGGTGACCCTTTCCCTAAGTCTAGATTATCCTCAGAAAGTCATTTCCAGAATCATCTAACTATGCCTCTTCCCAAGGGTGTCTAGCCAGTATTCCCTAGAAATCTTATCCTGGACATTTTTCCTGGGACTCTGTTCAGCCTGCTCCCTCAGCACTCTAACGACCCTACTGCCCCGCCTTGCGACCCAAAGCTCACCCATACAGAATGACGTCATAGAGCGTGCGTCCCTGCACATTCAGGAAATGGGCATACACCGCACGCGCAGAGGGCTGAGCCGCGCCGGTCGGAGGCCCCGAAAGCGGCAGCTCATTGGTCGATAGTCCCAACAGGAAGGGCGCAGCGTCTGGGCCGCGCACGCGCACTAAGGCACGCCCGTCCAGCCGGAAGCAAGTCCAGGCCAACCCGTCCGTGCGTTTGCTGCTAAGAAGGCCGGAGCCACGGGCTAGGCAGCGACTGGCGGTCCCGCTCAGCCGCCAGTGCCAAGCCGAGCTTCTACGCCCCGCAGCCGCGCCCCGAAGCAGCGCCACCGCTGCCATCTTGGGCGCTAAGTGAAGGCGGGCACCACAGCGGCCCCGGGCGGTAGCGGCGGCGGCGGGCGACGCGCGTGCGTGGGGGGGGGCAAGTGGGCGGGACCTCAGCCCGTGGATGGGTGCGCAAGCCCAGATACACACCAAGGCGATAGCCACCGGGTGACCCTTTCCTTAGTTGGCTCCTGGTCAAACCGCTTGTAGTGTGGTAAATACATAAACATGAAATTTGCCATCTTACGTCGGCCCTGGTGTGCAATCCCAGCCAGCCTCTCGGGAGGCAGAGGCAGGAGGATGCGTGTTCAAGACCTGCCTGTGCAACTTAAAATCCTGTCTCCGAATAAAAAGCTGGAGATAGATAGCTCAGTGGTAGAGCATTTCCTAGCAGGCAGGAAGCCATGGTTTCCATCCCCAGTATTGCTCAGATATAAAAGGAGGGAAAAAGTTAGGCATTTCCATGTTCATGGTTAAATACGAACAGTATAAAATGTATTATTTTCACCACTGTTACTTTTTTATTGCTATACTAAACATGACCAAAAGCAACGTGGGGAGAAATGGGGTTCACTTCATTTGAAAACTCTCAGGTCACACCCACTTACGGAGAGAACTCAGGGCAGGAACTGAAGCAGAAGCCCTGGAGGAAGGTTTCTACAGGCCGGCTTCTGATGGCTGAAAGCCTGCTTTCTGATAAGACCTAGGAGCACCTGTCCACAGTGAGCCGGGCCTCCTCACGTCAGTCATAGATGTGATGATGTAAGCTGAGACCTGTTTACAGGCCAACCTTATGGAGGCGTTTTCTGAATCTTCCCAGAGATATCTAGGCTTGTGGCAAGTGGATGAAAGTGAGGCAGCAAGACCACTTTTAGTGCATTCAGATCGGCATTGTTCAAACGGCTGCGCAGCCCTCACTATCAATCATCTCCCGAACGTTGACTCCTCCCAAGACACACACCCAGCCGCTGGAGCCCACAATTCGCTTTCTGCCCTTGTGGGTTTGAAGCCTCTGAGAACCAGTGCCTGTCCTCTTGCACCTGGCTCTCTTCATGGAGCACCCATCCTCAGTGTAGCACGTATCAGGATTCCCTTCCCTTTTTAAGAATTGTATTTCGCCGGGCGTGGTGGCGCACGCCTTTAATCCCAGCACTCGGGAGGCAGAGGCATGGCGGATTTCTGAGTTCGAGGCCAGCCTGGTCTACAAAGTGAGTTCCAGGACAGCCAGGGCTATACAGAGAAACCCTGTCTCGAAAAACCAAAATAATAATAATAATTATATTTCATTACGGCAATGCCTACCTTTCCCTTATGCGCTGGGCTGGCAGTAGGTCCTTGGGAGGTCTCGGATTCTTGGAGCCAGGAAGTGTTGCTATGAAAACGACTACACGGATGTCTCTTTGAGTCCCTGTTCTTGGGTCTTTGAGGCGTACTGGATCATATTGCTACCAGGGAAACTGGAGTTCCCTTTTGTGTGTTCTTAGTCTTGTTAACAAAAGAATTTCTAAATGGACTTGGAGCTTGGTAGTGGCGCATGCCTTTAACACCAGCACTGGCTGGGCAGAGGCAGGCAGGTCTCTGTAAGCCCTGGCTAGTTTACAGAACTAGTTCCAGGACAGCCAGGGATACACAAATAAGCCCTGTCTTGTGGGTAGGGGAGAAGAAAATTAACAGTTGAGAGAAAACCTACAAAGAGAGTAGGTGTATTGCATAGTTCTTTTATGTCAACTTGACACCGGCTAAAGTCATCTGAGAGGAAGGAACCGCAATTAAGAAAATGCCTCCAAGCTGGGCGTGGTGGCGCATGCCTTTAGTCCCAGCACTCGAGAGGCAGAGGCAGGTGGATTTCTGAGTTTGAGGCCAGCCTGATCTACAGAGTGAGTTCCAGGACAGCCAGGGCTACACAGAGAAACCCTGTCTCAAAAAACCAAAAAAAAAAAAAAAAAAAAAAAAAAAAAAAAAAAAAAAAAAAAAAAAAAAAAAGAAAGAAAGGAAAGGAAAGGAAAGGAAAGGAAAAAGAGAAAAGAAAATGCCTCCATAAGATCTGGCTTTAGGCAAGTCTATATGGCATTTTCTTAATTAATGATTGATGGAAGAGGGCCAGGCCAATTGTGGGTGGGGCCATCCCTGGGCTGGTGGTCCTGGATTCTATAACAAACCATGCTGCGGAGCAAAGCCACTAAGCAGCACCCCTCCCCTCCCCTGCCCTGCCCTGCCCTGCCCTTCCCTCCATGGCCTCTCCCTCAGCTCCTGGCCCGTGTTTGAGATCCCCCCTGACTTCTTTGAATGATGGATGACAATGTGGAAGTGTAAGCCAAATAACCCCTTTCCTCCCCAGCTTGTTTTTTGGTCATAATATTTTGTCATAGCAACAGAAACCCTGACAGGAATAGAAAGTCAGTAGGTGAGCAACACATTCCTACAGCTGCTTGGAGAACAGTCATGACTTTTGCATTTAAATGAAGGTCACAGAAACAGAAAGCCCAGAGTCGCTGGAGAATCGCGTTTATTAGGCTTTTGGCCAAAGTCCAGACAGATAAAAAGAAGAAAGAGAGAAAACATGCTTAGTGCTGGGCCCCAATCTAAGTTCAAAATGTTAACAGCTCAGGCCTGACTTCAAAGGAAAGACTTCATTCCGGGGCTCTCGGATCCCAGTGCTGCGGGATTCTGAACAAAGAGACAGGATACCAAGACTTTTCAAAAGTCGTTTTTTTTAATATTCCAGCAGTCTTAGTGAAACTCTTGGAGGTTTTTTTGTTTTATTTTGCTTTGTTTCGTGTTTTTTTTTTTAAGTGACAGGAGAACTTTTTATATGGCTTTTGCTTCTTTGTCTTCCATATAATGGTAACTTATAATTTTATTGGTTATTTTAAAACCTTAAGGTGGGTTTCTAACGATGGCCTAGATATGGAGGAAAGGAAGGTCACTCAAATGTAGCAAGATCTCACAGAAGCTTGGCAAAAAATAATCCACATGCCGGGCGTGGTGGCGCACGCCTTTAATCCCAGCACTCGGGAGGCAAAGGTAAGCGGATTTCTGAGTTTGAGGCCAGCCTGGTCTACAAAGTGAGTTCCAGGACATCCAGGGCTATACAGAGAGAAACCCTGTCTCGAAAAACCAAAATAATAATAATAATAATAATAATAATAATAATAATAATCCACATGGTGGCCTTCCTGCCTTTCCTTCAAGGTTTCTAGAAACGATAAGAAATTGGCATAGAGAATGTAGTCAAGTTCGTATATATGCAAGGGTATCACTCACCGTGGCTGTCCTCTGTGTTTCTTTCCATGTTCTAGGAGGCTCCTACTGTTAAGTCTCAAACTGGGGCAAATGGCTCACTGAGGTGCTCACTGATGTATCAAAGCAGACCTGGCCACCAGGTTTTCCTTGCATCCCTCGGTCCTTACCTGTTACAGGGTATGGCTGACACCCTCTGCCCACTACTCTAAATTTCTCCAGCCTGAGGCCTGGGCTGCCCTTTCCCCAGATGCCCTTCCCTATATAATTCAGCCATTTTGCTCACCTTCTTGGTCTCTTGGTCTGGTTCTCCCATCTTCCCTATCCTCTCTCTCCTTACTTGGCTTTGCTATCTGGACTCTCCCAGATGTCCTTGCCTCTAGCTATGTTCTCCCTATCATCTACAATAAACCTTCTCCTCCACCATACCTAGGAGCAGTCACGTCCTTCCTTTTTTTATTTCCTTTTTTCTTACATTCATCAATGAGTGCCAAAACCCAGACCAATCATGGCCTTTTCTTTTTAATTCCTTTTTTTCATTCACCTACCACACTAGGGCAAAGGACTGCACAAGAGATATATGGTGAGAAACAGAGATGGTTTATACAACTCCGTTTAGGTTTGTTAGCACACCATATTCATGCCTAGTGCCCACTGACGTCAGAAAAGGAAGTTGGCTCTCCTGTGATTGGCATGAACAGATGGTTTCAAGCCTCCACATAGGTGCTAGGAACTGAACTCAGATCCTTTGCAAGAGTAACAGGTGCCCTTAACTTCTGAGTCAACTGTCCATCTCTCTAGAGACAGTTTATTAAGAAAGAAAAGGCAAGGAAGGAGGAGTAGTACATACCTTTAATCAGCACTCAGAAGGCAGAGGCAGAGGCAGGGGGATTCACTGTGATCTTGAAGCCAACTTGGTCTACTAAATAGCAAGTTCCAGGCAGGCCAGGGCTACATAGCGAGACTCTTGTCTATAAATAAATAAATAAATAAATAAATAAGTAAATAAGTAAATAAGTAAATAAATAAATAAAGTGATACTCTTGTAAATAAATAAATAAATAAATAAATAAATAAATAAATAAATAAGCAAACCATGCAGTGGTGGTACACGCCTTTAATCCCAGCACTTGGGAGGCAGAGGCAGGTGGATCTCTGTGAGTTTGAGGGCAGCCTGCTCTACAGAGGGTGTTCCAGAACACCCGGGGTGACACAGAAACTGTGTCTCAAAAACAACAATAAATCAAAAAATAAATAAATATGGATCTATGGTTCTATGTCAGCAATTTCTGTACTATGATCAGACTCCATTTAAGATAATATCAATTTATTGGAAAGCAATGTGTCTTACTCAGTACATTCTGCAAAACTTGGTCATCCTGTATCAGCTTAGATTAACATCAAAGGGCTGGCATTTCATCTCAAGCCTCTGGACCCCATAGACACTTGAGCTGTTAGTCCAGGTGGCTGAATGTGTGTCCCCTGTCTCCACATGGACATTTCAACCTGCAGCGACTGCGATGAGATGGTAAGCAAGCATCTGATCAGCTCTGTCTGCCAGCTGCCCACAGGCCATGCCTCGCCCTGTCCACCCAGCTCTGCCAACTTTATTGCTGCTGACGATGCTCTTTCCAGCTGAACCATGGGAGCATCCAGCTGCTCAAGTGTCCCCTGGGGACAAGGACAGGTCTCACTCTTCCATCATATTGTTGTGACAAGCCTAGACATGACTCTTTATCCTCCTAGGAGCTGTTGTATTGTCTCCTTGTGACTGAACTCAAGGGGATGGACATACTGTGAACTTCGGTGCATAGAGCTATAGTCACTGCCTAGAGACACTTCTCCAAAGAGAAACAGCCCTGATCCATGGTCAGAAGCTGCACCCTGAACAAGTGGCCTCCCTACCAGAAGGAGCCACTTCCCCTGCTGTGTGTCACCTAGCTTCAGGGTGGACTCAGCAATCTTCTGTAAGAAACCTGCTCAAGTCTGTCCCACCGTGTCAGTCTCTGGGTATGTAACTTGGTTCTCGTAAGTGGTCCACTCCTCATACAACACATCAGAGACTTGAAAATGTCCTTGTTTATAAAGCCCCAGGCAGATGTGACTTTCATATAGATAATAAAGGAAAAGCAATTTGAGGGGGAACGGGTTTCACTATGTAACTCTGGGTGGCCTTAAACTCCGTATGCTTAACAGGCTCACCGCAAAGTCACAGAGATCTACCTGTGTCTGCCTTCCAAGTGCTGAGATTAAAGGCATGTGCCATCATGTCCAGCCTAAAGAAAATCCTCCCTGTGGTAGTTGCTAGGGTGATGTTAAAGAAGCTGCTAATGAGGCTGAAAAGATGGCTCTGTGATTTGGAGCACTTGCCGCATAATCATGAGGACCGGAATTTGGATCCCAAGTATCCATTTAACAAGCCAGGCCTCCTGCAAACGCCTATAAACACCCTTTTCTGGACTCTTAATGCACACATATATATTTACAAGCACTCACACATGCACTTGCACACACAAATGTGTTTGCACACACATGTACACAAAATTCTTTTTTTTAAGCAATTACTGAGAACATACTGATAGGTGCGGTGATGATTGTAGTTATAGGTACCAGAACCACAACAATAAGGCCTTGCCATCAGGAAAAGAGCTCAGACCTCACCCTAAATATAACCTGACAGTGGGGATTGACAGGAGCTGGGCAGTTGGTGACAGGGCAAGAGGACTCTAGCCCAGGCCACCTAACAGGCTCCTGCTGGAGGTGTGTCAGGTGAGCATACAGCCCCTCAGACTAGGGGATAAGGAGCTAGTCCTGTGTCTGAGGTGCTCAGTATTCAGGGTGGGGATTCCCACTCAACTGCCTAGGCAGGGTTCTTTCTAAAGCTTGAATTTACAAGGCTGAGCACAGTTAGGGACTACAGTTTGGCCAAGCAGAGAATCTTTATGCAGCTCAAATCTAGGCCAGCAGATCTCTGCCAACAAGCCTGAACAAGCAGGACAATGTGCCTGCTTCTAGTCCCAGCGCTTGGGAGGTACAATCAGAAGGATCCAGAGTTCAAAGGCATCCTCATCTATATAGCAAGTTCAAAGCCAATCTATGCTTCAAAGCCTGAAAGGAAAGGAGGGGCAGGGTTGAATGTGTATCCCCTGGCCAAGATCATGGCTCAGGCCCTATACTTAAACTTCAAGGCCTTCCTGTCTACCTCAAAATCCTGTAAGGCCATGGACCCCTGGTGGCCCTGGCCTGTGTTGGGACAACCACCTTAACATCAGCCATCACCTTAACTACAATGAGTAATATTTTCTGATCGAGGTCCAGGCATGTTCCCCATTAATGGACTCCACCACTCAATTCCCTCCAGGGTGCAAGCTTCCTGATTTACCCACCCTGCAGCTGGAATGTGCACTCCTGGAAGATCATGACTTCCTCTTCCCTAGGCCTGAGGGTAACCCAGCAACCCCTGCCAGCCCTGGGGGAAGCCAGAACAGGACAAGACTGGTTAGGGGCAACACCCACAGGGTTACCAGGATCACATTCCTCAGGCCTCACATCAATGTGTCCCTGACCAGCACAAGAGGAATGGGCTTCCCACCAATACAGGGAAAGCAGGAAGGGCAAGCCAGATATCTGCCCAGTACCCCAGTGCCCTGGCTAGAGTCACCAGAAAGCTCCCTCCATGCCCGCTCTGGCTAACAGCCATAGCCAGTACCATGTACATGACCCCAGTAAAACTACATGGAACTTGTCTCCTGAGGTATGTTCGTGATGGCTGCAGCCTCTGCCTGGGAAATTTTTCTGGACTTTTTGCATCAAACTGAGGGTTCCATGCTCAGCAACCTCCGCAAAGCTGGCACTGGACTGCTGCCCTGTTTCCATAAGGAGGGGACAAAGGATTGGCCCCTGAGAGCTCCAGGGAACTGAGGGGCCTACCCTGGTCCCAGAGCCCATCTGTGACAAGTGCTCTCACCAGCATCTCTCATAGGCCCAGATTCTGTGGCCATCAGGAGGGGTGGGAGAGCTGGAAAATTGGCCAGGTGGGGTCCCAGGCCCCACTTCCCAGGATGGAGGCAGTTTCCTGTTTTTCTCCTCTTAGGCTTCTTCCCTTCCCAGAGGAAGAAGTGAACTGCCCCTATTCTGGGGGTGTCTCTGAACATGCCCCTCTCCACCCTGGTCCTCCATGAACTCTCATGGGCAGCAGCCAGTTGGCTAAGCCCGTGGAAACGGATGGTGATGAGACAGAGGCAGTTCCCAACTGATCCTGTGCCAGCAAGGCATGGCTGCCATACAATGTGGAATAAGGGTGGGCCCTCCAGCCAGGCCACAGGCCTGCTCAGAGACCAGAAAGTGGGGAGAGAGGAGGGTAGTAATAACCGTTGCTCACGAGTATCCAGTGGGGCCTAGGGCCTGTGCTTATCACAGGCAGAGGGGGAAACTGAGGCATGAAGCTAACTGATTAATAAATTAGTAAGTTCTGGGTTAGTAGTCGGGTAGCTTCAGCCTCTGTAAATTAAAGAGTTGAGCATCTTAAGATCTCAAAGTGTCAATACTTCATTCCTCCTTAGAATAGGGAACAAAACACCCATGGAAGGAATTACAGAGACAAAGTTTGGAGCTAAGATGAAAGGATGGACCATCCAGAGACTGCCCCACCCAGGGATCCATCCCATAATCAGCCACCAAACCCAGACACTATTGCATATGCCAGCAAGATTTTGCTGAAAGGACCCTGATATAGCTGTCTCGAGTGAGGCTATGCCAGTGCCTGGCAAATACAGAAGTGGATGCTCATAGTCATCTATAGGATGGAACACAGGGCTCCCAATGGAGAAGCTAGAGAAAGCACCCAAGGAGCTGAAGGAGTCTGCAACCCTATAGGTGGAACAACAATATGAACTAACCAGTTTGTGTGTCCAGCTGCATATGTAGCAGAAGATGGCCTAGTCGGCCATCATTGAGAAGAGAGGCCCCTTGGTCTTGCAAACTTTATTTGCCCCAGTACAGGGGAACACCAGGGCCAAGAAGTGGCAGTGGGTGGGTAGGGGAGTAGGGCGGGGGGAGGGTATAGGGTACTCTCAGGATAGTATTTAAAATGTAAATAAAGAAAATATCTAATAAAAAATGTAAAACACAAAACAAAAATACACACCAAACCCAGACACTATTGCATATGCCAGAAAGATTTTGCTGACAGAACCCTGATATAGCTCTCTCTTGTGACCCTGATATAGCTGTCTCGAGTGAGACTATGCCAGTGCCTGCAAATACAGAAGTGGATGCTCACAGTCATCTGTTGGATGGAACACAGGGCTCCCAATGGAGGAGCTAGATAAAGTACCCAAGGAGCTAAAGGGATCTGCAACCCTATAGGAGCAACAACAATATGAACTAACCAGAACCCCCAGAATTGTGTCTCTAGTTGCATATGTAGCAGAGGATGGTCTAGTCAGCCATCAATGGGAGGAGAGGCCCTTGGTCTTGCGAAGATCATATGCCCCAGTACAGGGGAATGCCAGGGCCAGGCAGCGGGAGTTGGTGGGTTGGGGAGCAGGGAGAGGAGAGGGTATAGGAGGCTTTTGGGATAGCATTTGAAATGTAAATGAAGAAAATATCTGATAAAAAAAAAAGAAACCAAGAAAAAAAAAGATCTCATGCAAGCAACAGTGAGAGACCATAATCCACCCAGCTTGGGGCTCAGAGCTCAGGCATGCCTGTAGCTGTATCTTCCCAGTAGGACATGACAGTGCCATCCTGACCCAGAGTAACTGCGATCACCCACCCACTTGGGCAGGACCCTCATAAGATCACCCCATTAACATTCCTTTGGAGGAGCAGAGGGGGCTCTTGGGGTTCACAGGGTTATCAAGATCTTAGGTCACTCTAAGCTAGTGGCTCCCAGGTTCATTGTCTCAAAACTGGTCACATGTCTTCAATCCCAGCACTTGGGAGGCAGAGGCAAGTGGATCTCTGAGACTGAGGCCAGCCTGATCTACAGAGTGAGTTCTAGGAAGGCCAGAGCTACACAGAGAAACTCTGTCTCAAAAAACAAAACAAAAAACAGATCTCTCTCTCTCTCTCTCTCTCTCTCTCTCTCTCTCTCTCTCTCACACACACACACACACACACACACACACACACACACACACACACATGATCTTAAGAACAGCAGAAGAGCAAGCAAAGCTTTATTGAAGTAGAAAAGCAGCTCCCTACAGGGAAGGGGACTGGAAACGGAGTTGCCTGCTGACCTGGACTTGGCTAGGCCATTTTTATGCTTGCAGCTGGTTGGCTCAGGCATGTGTGTAAACGAGGGACTGAACTGAGGGCCTTCTGGGTAGCTGAATTGAACAGATGCGGCTGGGACTTTGAATGGGAGGGAGATAGGACAGAGAAGTGTCAGCTCAGGAAAAGCCTACCAGAAAGTTTCAAGGGAAGGAAGAACAAGGAAATGAGGAGAGCCAGGAGGTCAGCCATCATCTTCCAGAGGCAGAGCCTTTGAAAATGCACAGCTCCTGAGATACACTTGCAGGCAATAAACTGTTCTAGGCACACTGTGTGCCCAAAGCCCACTCCAGTATTCATGTGAAGGAGGAAGGCTTTGAGCTACATTTTCAGCTTATAATCCATTTCAGTCCCCGCCCCCCTCTGGATCCAGCTTCTACATTCACTGTCTGTTCGTTGCTGGAAAACCTGCTACTTTCCAGATGTCTCCTTATCAGACAAGCTCAAGGCCTCTGCATAGTGCCCACTGAGAAATGGGTTCTACCTGTCTGTAAAAAATTTTCTTCCCAGGGACCTCTTGTCCTCCTCTGTCTAAGAAGAAAACTACCTCACTCTGATCTCTCTCACTAGGCTGGACCATGAGGCCTGGAGACCTGGCCAACTGTTCTGCTGAAGTGTACAGTTGTTCACATATTTCATTTAAAACACAGAGAAGAATGCAGGGCAGTGGTGGCACGTGCCTTTAATCCTGCCCCTGGGGAGGCAGAAGCAGGTAGATTTCTGAGTTCAAAGCCAGCCTGATGTACAGAGTGAGTTCCAGGACAGTCAGGACTACACAGAGAAACTCTGTCTCGAAAAACCAAAAAATAAAGTAAAATAAAATCCAGAGAAGAACCTGAAGGCTCCAGGAAAACAAAACAATGAATTTTTAGAGACAAATAGCCTGCTCTGCGTGTTACAAGCTGTAGACACCTACCCAGTTCTCAGGACTCTGTAGAGTTACCAGTGTGTGTCACTTAAGGATAACTGATTAAAATTAATGTTCCTGGTGTGTTCCTGGGTGTGTCTGGGAGCATTTCTCTGAGATGAATGACATTTTATTTTAATCAGTAGGCCAAGGAAGACCTGGTAGACCTTGTCCAATCAGGTGAGGGATGGCCTAACTAGAACAAACAGGTAGAGGGAGGGAGGGGAGGAGCTGCACTGAGCACACTTGACTCTATGCCCTGCCCCAGTCTATGACGGGCACGTCAAATGAGCACAGCCCCAAACTCAAATGGCTTGTAACAGGGACACTTTCTCTGCAGAGATGCTGCCAGCTGGACCCCCACCCCAACCCCAACCCGCCGGGGGAGACATGGCTATGTATGGTTTGGATTTACCCTCTTTCTGGAGGCTCCATTCCCAACATGGCCTTCTGTGGTTTCCCAGGGGTGAAGCTCACTCAATTGGGGTGGGGGCCTTACCTGGAGGTCAGAGGCTCAGCGGAAATTCAGCCTAGAGTCAGAACTTCCTGAAAACGGCTCTCCTGGATGTCAGGCACACCTGGGCCTAAGACTCAGCTGAGGGCTAGGGTCACAAAAGGGTGGGGTTCACCTGAAGGGAGGGTTTGGGTGGTGGGGCCCAGCTGGAATAAGAGATCTCTCAAGACCTGGGACCAGATATTTGGGCTCCAGAAGGAGAGGGACTCAGCCTGCTGTATCTGACTGCAGCCATGCTAAAGTTAAACTTAGGCTGAGCTGAGCCTGATTCAGGGACTCCAGGAAGGGATGTGTGGCTGGGGAGAGCAGTGCTGCCCCGGCCGTACAGGAGGCGGCTGGTCACCTAGAGTCTGCACCGGGATGGCTCCTGGCTAGGTGCACCTTGTGTCTCCCTATCCTCTGCCCTCCCCATCTCTTCAAAGTCATCAGCACTACACACCTCTAGCCCAAGATGAACGGCCTCTGTTCCCTGAGCTGCAGGCTGACCTTGTGCCTGGCTGTTCTTTGTTTCTGACATCTGTGCCTCCACCACCCGACCCTGGCCTGCTGCCTGGCACCAAGTGGCACCATCATAGGTCTGATGACCTCCAGGGTTTGGTCTCTAGCTTTATTCCCCAGCCTGTCCCTGAGGAGGGGGTCTCCTCCCAGCCTCCCCACAATTAAGCTGTCTCTCCCAATGAACTGTTGGGGACACATATCTGAATGCTCAGACACAGACCCACAACGCATGGTTACCTGGTGTGTAATGTGGGCTTAGACACATAAACACATGGACACACTTGAGTGTAAACAAAAGTTAGTTTTATTTTACTTCCTTTGTTCTAGAAGTTGGCTTTAAAACAGGGAGAAAATAGGGACAGGCTCGCCAGGGCTCTAATTTTCCAGCATGGCCAATGCCACAGCTCTGGGCCACAGCCTTATTATGCATCTAAGCAGCAAGGCACAACAGAACTTCCAGGATGTCCCCTAAGAAGGAGTCATGCCAAGCGAGCTCAGCTCAGAGAGAGGAGCTGTTCTTGGTCCAGGATCTCCTTCAGGTCTCACTCAGTCTGCCTCAAGTGGGGAGCCAAGGGCTGAGAGTAATCGGTGCTGGCCGCCTGTCCCTGATCTAGAAGTTCTCTGGCTCTGTAAGGGCCGAGAGGGCTGCAGAGGAACCCGTCTGCTGCTGCAATGAGGATAAGCACAGGCCCCAAAGGTTCATGCCAGACACCCCAATCCCATGGGGAAGCTGTGAGAGAGCCCTAGAAGGAAGGGCTGGCAGGCCCAGCAGAGGGGTCATCCCTGCTCAGCATTGCCTGGAGGGGCAGTCAATTCCTGGGACACAGCTTTGTCCCCACACCCTCAGGGGTCACATATAAGACCCTGGTCACTCCCCTTCCTATCCTGCAGGGAGGTACCTGAGCCAGCACCTCCTAAGGGCCTTCAGCTCCCTCATTTAAAGACCCCCTAACGAGGTCTGCCAGAGATCACTGGTTGAGGGCACAAAGATTTCCACTGAATCCTCATGCCAAGCCCTCCCTGAGCTCTCCGCAGTGCCCTCAGATCCACACGGTGGCCTTACCGTCTCTGCTGCCTGTACTGCCCTTCTCAGAGCCAGCCCTGGGCTTAATGGCCAGCTGTTCCTGAGCTCCCTGCCGGCCCTGCTCCCCAACGGTACCCCCCGACGTGGCGCTGCCGGTTCCGGAAGCTAGGCCGCCCGCCCTGGGTGCCCCCCTAGAGGTTGCATTGAGCCCTGTGCACGGAGGACTGTCGCGGTCCGCGGAAACCGCCGCCACCGCCGCCCCATCGCGCAACGCCTGCAACGCCAGGTTCGCCAAGTTCTGGTCGTGCGCTCGCGCGCGCTCAGCTGCGCGCACCACCAGGCTGTAGTCTGGAGGGCAAGCCAGGCCGGCGGCCGCGGCCGGGAAAGCGCAGGGCGGTGGGCGCGGTGTGGGGCCAGGACCCGCCGCTGAGGCTCCCCGACGGCCGCGCACAGCATCCTGTGCACTACCGAGACCCAGGTGCGCCATCTCACAGAGGTTGAGCAACAGGCATAGGCAGCTAACCACGTACATAACCAGCAAGAAGACCGTCTTCTCGGTCGGCCGCGACACGAAGCAGTCCACTACGTGCGGGCAAGGCTGGCGGCTGCAGGCGAAGAAGGGTGGCACCTCGAAGCCGTACAGTAGGTACTGGCCCACCAGAAAGGCCACCTCGAAGGCCGCCCTAACCACCAACTGAGCCACGTACACACGCATCAGGCCCTCCCTCTGGATGCGCCGCCGCCCGTCGTGCTGCCCAGCCGGGCCAGGAGTGACCACTGTCTTGCCATCACCTCCGCCCCCCTTGGCAGCCACATCCTCCGCTCGCTCCTCCTCCGTGTCTTCTCCGGGGCCCTCGGGCGCCCCCGGCTCCTCGTCCTCATCCTCCTCTAGAGCCAAAATGGGCTCCGCCTCTCCCAGATCGGTGGTGTCGGGCCAGCCAGGTGGCGGAGGTGGCAGCTGCGCCCTGGGCAAGCGCCGGGGGCCAGGGCGACGTCGGAGAGCGCGTCTGCGTTCCTGCTCTGAGGCGCGCGCCAAGCGGTGGACTGCATAGCCCAGGTACATGACAGAAGGTGTGGAGATGACTACTATCTGGAAGACCCAGAAGCGCACATGAGACAGGGGCGCAAAGGCGTCATAGCAGACGTTGTCACAACCCGGTTGCCGCGTGTTGCAGGTGAACTTGGATTGCTCATCTGAATAGATGGACTCACCACCGACGGCTGTCAGCACAATGCGGAAGACCACCAGCACAGTGAGCCAAACTTTGCCCACGAAGGTGGAATGATTGTGGATCTCCTCCAGCAGCCGCGTCAGGAAGCTCCAGCTCATGTTGGTCATGGGAGCGAGCAGGTGGGACCTACAGGCATGCATGCAGGTGGTCAGCAGGGGGGAAACTGGGAAGTGCTGAGCCGAGAATTGGGGCGCCTGCAGGCTTGTCTAGCAGTTGTCTACTTAAACACCCCAGATGACCTTGAGCTCACTACCTTACAGAGGTCTCCTGCATCTGCGGTCACATTCTATGTGCTAAAGATGAGGACCGACCATCTTCCATTGGTCCTGCCCTTCCTGTCTTCTCTCTCCTAAAGATCTCCAAGAAAGCTTCAACTTGGAAATGCACCTTTGTCTCAGGCCCCTAAAGCCATAAAACCATTGTGCTGCCTTTATTGGCAGAGGTGGAAAACGGGACAGCACCAGCCCCGCTCAGTCCCAATTGGATGCCATCCTCCTAGGGCTTGCCCCAAGCTTGCCAGCCACTCAGGCGTTCCCAACCTCTACTGCATCCCAGCCTTTGTGGTCAGAACCCATAGTATTGAGGCTCCATCATCCTCCAACCCCAAGCCTTTGTCCCTCCCCATCCCCAGCCCTCCTCAATGCTTTAGCCTCCAATTCCAGCAGCACCAGCCTTTCTCCTTCCACACCCCGCACAGCAGCTCTGGGGATCCCTTCCATAAATGATCCTCCCCAAGCCCTTAGCCAGTCTGATACCCCTCTCTCACCCCTCCCACTGCTCAGAGGCCATCCAGGGCTCTTTCATCTAGTCCCAGGCCCTAGTCCCCTGGACTGTCCCAGGATCTGTCCAGGCAGGACTGGTGAGGCTGCAGACTGATACATGACAACACTTGGACACCTGTGAGCCTCAGAGATGACAACATTAAGACTCACTCAACTCAGTCTGGAAGACATGTGTCAGAGAAAGGCCCTGTGGTTCCCTCATCACACCCTCCCTCGTCACAGCTCCCATGGAGTTATTACCTGCTCCTGGGAAAGTTTGGGGCAGGAGTCCCCCAAGCATCCAACACTGACACTTCTGGCTCCCTCCCCCTGGCAGGGCCTTGGAGGTAGCAGCAGTAGGTATGGACCAGCATCAGGACTGGTGGCTCCAGAGCTCTTTATGTAGCTAGGGCCTCTCCCCTCAGGGCAGGAAGACGGGGCAGCCAGCAGAACAACAGGGATTCCTGAGGAAATGGCCCCACATCCTCACATCTGTGCATCCCCTCTTGGGACAACATGTGTGCAATCAGAGACGCACACCCTCGTGTGAACACATGCATGCACATACAAGCGTGTGTGTCTGTGTTATATATAAAAACATTCACACGCACATACACTCATACACAGCTACCCTCATTTGCACACAGGTACACATCCGCAGACACACACTGTACATGCACTCAGACACAAATGTACATGCACTCAGACACAAATGTATGCCCAAGGATGTATATATTATAAATACATGTGCACACACATGCTGCCACCCATATATTCATATACACCAACATTCGTATACATTTATTCACACACTCAACCACACATGTGAAGACTCAAGAAAGACTTACACAGTCAAATGCTCGCAAATGCTCATTCATAAAGAAGTGTGAGCTCGGGCACACATGTGATGCACACATAAGAACATAAGAGTAAGCTGGGCATGGTGACGCACGCCTTTAATCCCAGCACTCGGGAGGCAGAGGCAGGTGGGTTTCTGAGTTCAAGGCCAGCCTGGTCTACAGAGTGAGTTCCAGGATAGCCAGGGCCACACAGAGAAACCCTGTCTCGAAAAACCAAAAAAAACAAACAAACAAACAACAACAACAACAACAAAAAGAACATAAGAGTAGATTCAACTCTCTTCCCTCAGCTTCAGTCAGCCCCCAACCTGAAAGTTCAGTCATTGGGGCCTAAGGCTTACCAGTGCAGACACAGGACGGTCTGGAACCAGGAGTTCCTGGGTAGACCTGCTGAGCAGTGTGGAGTATTTAACAACTGAATCTCTGAAAAAGCCTTGCTTGACAACTTGCCATTTCTCTCTGGCATACCTACTCCCTGTTGCAGTAGCTGATCAGCATTGGAGTCAAGTTGTGTACAGGCAACAATGGAGACACTGTAGCTTAGCCCTGGGCTGACTCTGTCCCTGGGTGGAAGGACCTGTCACTCAAAGCATGCATGCAGTCACAGCTATTCACTCTTTAGAATGGCGCGAAGATGTGCTATGGTTGTAGAGCTGACTTGGAAGAAGCAGGACCCTGGGCTCAGGCCGTGTACAGGGGGACTTCCGGTTAAACCTCTAACCTGTAACTCTTTCCTGCCTAGCCTTGGCACTGGCACACCAGCAGGTACCTCAAACTATAGAGGGTCAGACCCATATGTCAATCTCTCCTCCAAAGGGACCTATCCACTCTCAGACTGCTTTACCTGTGTTGTTTTCTCCTGACCATCTTAGTGTACCAGCAAACCCTGAACCCACCCACACGTGCTATCTGCACCACTTGGTACCAGATGGTCACTTGCCTTCTAGGCCCTAGCTGCTTCACTCTCCCTATAAACTTGGCTCATGCCCACTGGGTTACCTTAGAATTCACATGGAGATTACCCCTATTGCCCTTCAATGACTTTTGTAAAAGACAAGGTTTTATGTAGCACAGGTAGACTTTGGACTCAGTATGTATCAATTTCTAAGAGTTATGATATCCTTGAACTCTCCATCATTCTCCCACTGCCTGACAAGTGCTGGGACTTTTAGGCATATCTATGCTCTCAGCTCCTCCAGTGACTTCTGACTAGGGCACATATCAGGGTCTCACCTAGTCACTTCCCCAAGTGCCCTGCCCATCCTCAGTTGGCTCCTGCTACTACATTCTCTTCTGTGCTAGAGCCCCCACCTGCTGCCTTTCCCTGACTTCATAGACACAAGCAAAATCACCTGGCCATACAAGTTTTACACACACACACGGTAGGGGGAGTGGGAGGACAGACAGGGAATTATTCATACTCAACACTCTAGTCTGCCTATTAATTTTCTGACACCATCATGAGCTACGGACTCTAGAATGCATTTGTGTTTAGCATGGTAGAAGTGGACTCTCACAGAGGTCACTTATAGATACACCACGGAAACCTGTGGTGTGTGTACGATCTCTGGCTGTGTCCTCTGAAAGGCCCTGGCTGTGGAAATATGTGAGAAGTGTGAGCATTTCTGACATGGGTATGTTCACACTGCCTGTAATTCTGGTGCTTGGGAGACAGAGATAGGGAGGTTGGAGTTTCAAGGTCATCCTCTGCTACATGGTGAGTCTGATGTCAGCTGAGGCTACATTGAGACCCTTTCTCAAGCCCCACTCACAAAACAAAGACCCTATCTCGGTCCTGGGTTCTGGTTTCCAACTTCTCTTTCAATAAGAGGAACTGGGAATCCCTGGGGGAAGTGGCTGATCAGAAGGCTAAGGAGGGAAACAAGAATGTGGAGAAAGCTCAAAGAGGAAGAACATGCTTATACACACACACACACACACACACACACACACACACCACACACTGTTACGTGGATTGGTTACACTGACACTGTAACAATTTAACCAGGAGACTAAGGAAAGTAGAATTACAGACTGCAGCTTTGGTTACAGATGACCCAGATAATAACAACTGCACCCATGAATAACCAGGCTGAGGACTGGAGAACCATCCCATCTCTGTGCAGAGGAACTCTGAGATGTGACACAGTTAAGGGGAGCACACACCCACTCCAGCAGCCACATGTGGGTGGTGACACCTTATCAGAGGACAGCATGAAATGGGACTTGCACCTTTGCACCTGAGCCCTATGACTCGCCAACATGACATCTATAAAGACAGGCTCATCACCACCCCCCATAGTATTCTAAAACTCATAACCCCAACAAAGCAAGAGAAAACACAGGCCAGTTTCCAAGAGGGTACTCTGAAAAATACCTGAGTAGTATTTAAGTAGTCATGGGCAGCTAAAACAAGGAGACTGTCTTCTAAGAGGTGCTGTGGTGTCAGGAGGGGCCAAGGGAATGTAGGAAACACACAGACTGCGGCTTTTCACTAACATAGAGGCAGCACTAGAGTTTATTATGGTGATGTGTTTCATGCCAATATGGCATGGGAAATGAGGTCCTCCAGGATCTTTTCTGTACTGTTATCTCCTCTGTTGCAAATTTAAACATGTTGAAGATACAGGACTCTACCTCAGAGGTGTGACACCATTTTTAGCATTCACAGCTAAATTGAAGGGGTTCTTCACTCAAGGAACTTCTGCCCTAAAGCAGCTTCTACATCTTGAATTAGGCTCTATGATAGTGGTGGGGTGCTTCAGCTTGGCCAGGGGTACCTCCACCCCCCGACACACACAGCCTCTGTCCCCCCACCCCTTAGAAAGCCTCTCCAGGTACAGAAGGGGCATCCTTTACTGTAACCAGTCCTCTCACACATCCAGCCCTAGGCTGTAAACTGACCAGAACCCTGAAGTAGTTAGCATGGAACTGAGTGTATGTTCCAATGTGTCAGCAAACACAGACAGCAACTTGTTACCTGTGTCCTGGGGGACCTGAGGGTCCTCATTTGTTCCCCCAGAGCTAGCAGGAGATGCTGGTGAGGGGTACAGTGATAGTTATCTGTGGCTAACGAGCATTAGGACTTGGCATGCCAGGTCTCAAGGCCTGGGTACCCAGCAGGAACTACCGACCTCTCCCTTTGACCTGTGTACCTCACCAGCACCCAAGTCACAGTCCTGGGAGTTCAAGAAGGCATAATAACTTCAGACTGTGGGAGCCAGAAAAACAGATGGGCTAGCCTGCACCTATCTGGTGTAAGAGTCACAACCCTAAGTCTAGACAACTCCTGCAGGTTGAGCCTTCAGCTAAACTGCATTCCAGAAACAGAGGCACTAGCCTGAGTAGGCACACACACACACACACACACACACACACACACACACACACACACACTCTCCATGACTTCCTTTGGCTTTGCCCAGAGTGCACATGTGTGCCCAATTCCTTGTAGAAAGCCCATACTCACCCTGGTCCTTGTCTCTTCAGTCCTTCTGCCAGCCCCTCCACAGCTGAGCCAGGTTTCCCTCCCCATTTCTAGAAATCACTTCCCAGCTGGGTCCATGGACACTGTCCCCTATAGAGCCAACTCCAGCCAGCAGGCCCTCCTAAGTGGATCTTCTCCGTCCTCCCCGTCCTTGGACCCTGTATCTCCCCTTTTGGCTGCCCATCCTCATATCTCCCTCTCTGCAGTCCCTAGACACAGAAGGTAGGTGGGAAGAAAGCACTTAGAGTGAACTGCTGTGGCATCCCAAAGACTTCTACGCTGGCTACAGGGCCACACTAACACAGCAGTAGTTGTGTAGGTCCAGCTGCTGAGAGGGTCTGCTTGGTAGCAGGCAAGTGGATAATGAAGTTTCTTCAGTTTGAGTAGACTGGGCCTGGTGCCCATACTGATCCCTGGGACACACTACAACCGGCTGGGGTGGACTGGCCCATCTTGACGGCCTGAAGGGTCTCAGCTGCTGGGGGAGGTACTGAAAACACCCTAGGCTCACCAGTTTGTTCCCATCTCCCTCCACCATGGGTCTAGTTACCCCAAAAGAGCCACAAAGCCAGCTGAACCAAGCTAAAGGATACCCTGAGGGTCCCTTGATACAGCAAGACAAGATCTGGCCAGAGACCCAGTGAGTCTTCCAGGGTGGCTTCTGGCACCACCTGTGACACACCCCACAGAGCCCGAGAGGGGATGCAGGAACCTGGGAACTTCCACCTTAGCAGTAAGGAGTACAGACCAGTCAAGGTCCTGCCAGTCTGCAGCCCCAGCAGTACCTTCCCTACCTTCTCCAGGCTGGAAATGCAAACCTTCGGCTGAGCCCCTCCACCTGCTGGCTGGATGCTGATCCTCTCTAAGGGCATACTGTGGGGCTAGGGCCACCTCTCGCCACCAAGCACAATGGGGGATGGAGGAGGGGCCCTCAAGGGCTCCATTGTTCCCCCTAGGGTCTGAATCCATGATTGTCCCTGGGGGTGGAGCAGCAGGGATCTAGACAGGCCTGCTGGTCTCCCCAGCCTCCACTTGAAGTCCAGGCAGTTCTGGCTCACCCTTCTAGAGAAACATCTGCAGTTTTGGAGGCATCCCAGGACTTCCCAGTCTCCCTGGCTACTTCTGCCTGCCCTCTTCACACCCACATCCAGTTAATACCCCCAAATCTGCCCCAGGAGCAGCCTCACCTGGAGATGCACAAGGCAGAGCTGTGGCAGACCACCGGGTGGGGGTAGCTGGCAACAACCACTGCCCCCCCTGCTGGGATTGCTCTCTTGGGCGGAGCCAGCAGCCTGGGCCGGGAGCCCAGAGGAAGAGGGAGGACAGCAGGACCAGACACTCAGAATGTCTCATCTTGGGCAGGAGGGGAGGGACATCTCCCTCAGGAATGCTGCACCCGCTACAACCTCTAGAGCTCGAAATGTGGGACCTCTACAAAAGGCCCAGGACTCTGCCCTCCTACCAGCCCTAACAGGGTTTACTTGCCCTTCCTTGGGTTGGCTGGCTATACACAAGGACAAGACCACACAGCACCCACAGGTCCAGGGCCAGCATTATGACCTTAACTCTTCCCCCTGTGGCTTGGCACTTTTCTTCCTGGCAAGTGATGTCTGTCCCTCTGAGTCCCCAAATGGCTCAGAAACACCTCAAAGAGGCAGCAGCACTAGGCTGTCCGGGGCTGAGCCGATTCCAGCCCAAGCTGATTGTCCCAGTTGACTGGCTCCCAGGGGAAGAAGTGAACGCGAGCAACCCTTGCCAGCATTCTGATGACTGGTGGACCCTGGATGTGGGCAGAAACAAGGGCCACCAGACACCTATGCAGAGCCCCCTTAGCAGCCTTCATCTGGGCTGACCAGGGAGAGGCAGGCAGCCAGGGGCCATAGGCCCAGGATGGAGGGCTGTGACAATAATAACTCAATAATTACTTTATTAAGAGGTCAGTCCCGCTCCAGCAGGAGGAACAAGGAAAGGAACACAAATAGCCCAGGGAGATTAGATGCAGGTACTCTTTGGAGTCATTCAACCTCAGTAAGCCAGCCCATGGTGCAGAGCCACCATGTGGTCAGACAAAGGGTAGCTCCTTCTACTGCACAGTGGAAGCATACTGCAAGTCCTTGGTTTCCTGGCGAAGTTCCCCCCACCTCATAATCCAGGCAAATTTAGACCACAGGCATCACTCAGTGGAATGAAGCAGGTCCTCAGGCATGGCCAGTTCCCTGTGCTTTCTTGATTTCCTGCCAAGGAAGAAGGGAAACAGAAAGTCAGGAGAGGCAGGGAAGCAGGGAAGGCTAGGTCTCATATCCTCCCTGGGTCCCCAGGGACTCAGGCTTTGCACCTGTACTTGACCAGTCTGGCAACTGGTAGAGCCAGTGCTGCTTCTAACACACCAAGGGTGTGAGCCCCGGCGTCACAGGGTTTGCTGAGTTCACAGGATGGCTTGTGCAGGGGACTTCCCCAAGACAGGGTAGATGGGAAGGGGCCTACCTCAGAGAGCGCCTGCTTCAGTGTTGCATAGGCTTTATCCAGGTTGTCATTGATGATCACTAGGTCAAACAAGCCAGGCTCCTTGCCTGGGGTGAGACAAGAGACAGATTCAGGAACACTGGGACTTTGGCCCCTTCTGGGCTTGCCCCACTGTTAACAACCTGCTATCTGGCTATGGCTACTCTTGCTGTCACTATGGTAGGATGGCCAGGGCTAGACAGAACTCTTGCTTCCCCACTTCTAGAGAACCTCAGCTGGGGGCTGCTCCCATCAAGTCCTGACTTCTGGAGTGTGGACCACTGCCCCTGCCCAGGCTTCTCAGAGCCAGCTCTGCCTGGGGTGGACTGCCACATGCACATAGGGAAAGAGCAAAAGGTCTCAATGACAGTGTCTGAATGTGGGCCAAGCTCAGACCCAGAAGCAAGAGCATAGCTACAAAAAGATGCCTATAACACTTAAGTCAGTAAACAAGTGTGGCCTCTCAAAGGCTCTGCAGACAGCAGTCTCGACTCCTCCATCTTTACCCTTGGTCCTCCCCAGCTTCTGGTGGATGGGCTGGCCACATGCTCAGAAGGCATGAATGGTCTGACTGCACTCACTGCTCTCCATGTCTGCCCGCGCAGCTGCCAGCCGCTTTGCCAGACTCTCCTCGGTCTCAGTGTTGCGCAGCCGCAGTCGTTGCTCCTGAAATGTAGGTCCTTGTCAGGTCAGTATTCTGCAGGTCTCAGGACCTGCCCTGCAGGTTTCCCACACCAAGTACCCACCAGCACGTCCAGCGAGGGAGGCTGAACAAAGATGTAGATGGGACGCAGGTCAGTCTTCTTGATGCTGCGCACACCTTGTAGGTCCACATCGAGCACGCAGATGCGGTTCATGGCCTGCACAGCCCGAACAGCCTCCTTGCTGGGAGCAGGGAAGGACAGTGAGCAGATGTTCAGTGGATCCAAGAGAAGACCCTGCCCTTAAATCCACAGGAGTTCTTGCCCTCCGGCCACCCTCAGGAATACATGCAATGACTGCTAAACCTTGTTAGCCTCTTAAGGCTTTTGAGAGCTTCTGAGAAATTCCTCCCCAAGGCCTATCCTGAGCCTGGCCTGGGTAGTGTTGAGGCGCTCGTGAACCCAGAACCCTCTGTACTTTCCAGGACTTCCAAGCATATAGTCAACCTTGTTGGGTCCTCTGACATCACAGCCCTTTGTACCTGTCCTGTAGCCAAAAGCCAAAAAGGTTTGGGCCTGGGCTGCCTGGCACTGCCTACCTCTCCATGTGAGGTGCCCCATGTGGCTCTTTGCCTCACCAGATGGCTTGAGGACAAATGAGCCTGGGGCATGACAGGGCCTGCTTGTTCCCTGGAGTCTATCAGCTATGCTCAGAGACTAGGGGGAGCAAGCCATCCCAGCCCTAGGTTGGAGACTGGGAGGGCACTGTGAGGTCAGAGGTGACATGCTAGAGTGCTTCCTTTTGTTAACAGTTCTGGAATTACCCTGATCCATGAAGCTGGGCCCATACCAAATGCAGCCCACCTTGTCCCGTACAGGTTCCCCGAGAACTCAGCATGCTCAATGAAGTCCCCTGCTGCGATATCCCGCTGCATCATCTCCCTGGTCACAAAGTAGTAATCTGGAGAAGAAGAGGGCTTTCCAGAAGGTGCCCGAAACCCATCCCTGCCTGAACAGGCCCCTCTCCATCCTACACAGGACTGCTATGGGCAGATCTAGGCTGGAACAGATACCACTGTCCCCACTGTCCTTGCTGGAAGATTGGAAATGGCCGGGTTCCATACACCAGGCAGGAAGAAGGTTCAGCCTTCACTGTGATGCAGACTCTAATCAAGCCATGAACCCAAAGGCAAGAGATAGTCTCCTGCTGGGGATGACGCTGTTAGAGCCAAAACCCAAAGCAAACACCACCCACCCCACCCCCAACACTCACTAGCTGGTGCCCAAAACCCTTGAATTAGCAGGCCGGCTCACCTTTGCCATCTTCTTCACCGGGTCGTGGATTCCTTGTAGTATCTAGGAAACAAACAAACAAACAAACAAACATATCACACACTGAAGGGATCTACAAACCTCCCCCTACCCAGGTCGTCCCTTGATGGCCTGCTCTGTCCTCTGGTTACATAACAGCAGGTGATGCTCACAGCCAGTGGGCAGCTCAGACCAGATCTCAAGAGGTCACTGGGGCCAAGATGATGGAGGCCCTGGGAAGGGAAAGGGTAATGGGGATGAGGAGGGCGAGGAGAGCATCTGCTAGATCGGGTGTGTGCATTTGGGGACTCTAGGAACAGTCTGGTGCCGGGATAGCCTCTGAGCTCCTTGCCCTTCAAGGTCCCGAGGCACTCACGGGACACACTGAAGCCAAAGATGCTGCTGTGCTCCTGGAACAGCTTCTTGAGCAGGGTGCTCTTCCCTGCCCCTGATGGCCCGCTCAGCACTACTGGCCTAGGTCCTGCCATGCCTGTGGGTGGAGAAATATCACAGACATGAGTGGGGTTACCCTCGACGGTGCCCTGGCATTCTGTTCAGTAGGAGGCAGTGACGTGAAGGCCAACATCCTCATATACTGTGAACTCTCCTTACAACACCAGTCAACTGGCAAGATGGCAAACACAGGCAGCAGGAAGGCTGACAGGATTCCAACACCCAGCCTCACTCACATCCAACAGGATGTCCACAGGCCAAGTGACCCAGAACCAGACAATGCAGTACACTGGTCCCAGCCCATGGAGGCTGCCCTCACACTGCTGCCTGAGCTTTGACTCCCTGAAATGGCACTGCCAACAGGTGTCCCAAGTCTGAAATAGGAATGTCCCTATCCCTACAGACATCCTCAAGTCTGTTCAACCCAAGCCTATTTGGGAAACTTCCCACTAGACATGCAACCAGCTCTGACTTGTCTGGGAAGGACAATCTGCTGCTAAGAGTTGGACGAGCACCCCCCTAGCCCCCCAAGGGCAACGTAAGTGCAGCTCAGGGTGAGCCACAGGTTGGGACTGCCAAGGAGGAGCACCCGCTGTAGGTATGAAAGCCCAGCAGGAGCCTCCTCCATCAGGCTATCTGGGATCTGAGCTTCCTTCCTTGAAGTTCCAATGGCATCACCTTAGTACCATCTGATCCCCCTGCTCCCAGGCTAGTGCAGCAGACACAGCCCCACCTCACTGTCAGTCATGATCCTCCAGCCAGGATTCTGAGCAGGTCAGTTACACGGCAAGAACCCCGTCTATAAAGGCCCTCCTGCCTCCCCAGGATGTCACCCACCTACTTGATGTGTTGCAGCCTCCATGGTAGCCTGGGAAGAGTCAGTGGCTGCTCTGCACTGAGGGTTAGGGGACTAATCTCTGCCAAGCCTACACCCCGCCCTTCTGAGCAATAAATCCCTCGGGCACCAGCCCTGCCGGCACTGTGACATCAGCCCTGTCCTCCCACTATGCAGGAAAGATAAGGTAGTTCCTTGTCCTGCTCCCGAGATCTGCGCCTACACATGTTCAAACAGCCAGGGCAGCATCTGAGAGCACTGGGAGATCGGGTAGAGCCACCCCGGCACTGAGTACTGAGAGACCTGAGCTGCTACTCTCTTCTGAGGTCTAGGCAGAGGGAGACCAGGGAGGGTATTTGGGAGCTGCTGCCTGTCAACCCAATCACCTTTGACCTAAAGACACAGGCTGCAGGAAGGGCACCAGCTTAGAGAGGAATTGTGTTCTTAATCCCCAATGTAGGCCATGAAGTAATCTTACGAAAGCAGTGTTGCTGGTACTCTATCAGATTCTATCCCACAGAAACACAAGTACTGTATGTAGAGTACATGTGCATGCGCATGCATGCCACACATGTACAATGAAGATGCACACACGCGCACATGCACATGTCCCTGAGAAGAACATAGTACCACCTATCAAAGGGACAGAAAAGGGACCTTGGGAAACTTAGCAAGTATCATCAGTGCTGCCTCTCACTAAATCTGCTCCCCTCTGCCTTTCTCCAAAATGCTTACCGGCCAATCACACTGACCACTCTTATGCCCTTTCCTTTCCGGGCTCCAGACCACCCAACTCACCATCACCTTCTCATCGGCATAGGCATCCTTTTCCCTTGTCATCGAGCCCTGCTGCTTCCACCATGGCCTGGCCTTAGGCTGTGTGCTGCAAACCACACAACCCAGCTCCTGCGAAGCTCCTATATCAGGCACTCAGGCTGAGAGCTCCCCAAGGTGCTGCACAGCCTCAGACTCCCTTTCATGACCAGAGGTTATGACCTGCAGCTGCCAATATGGGTTCTACATCTGCAAACGGCCATTTCTGGAGCTGCTGGTTCCCTTGAGTGTCAAAGGAACTCAAGGCAGTGCTCACACGGGACTCGGTGAGGCTCACCGTATAGGTGTATCCCACACACTGACAACACAGGAGAACCAATGCTAAGAGAGAGGTTCCAAAGTGCATGAGGTAAGAAAGCTTCTGAGAAAAGGATCCCGGGAGAGAGCCAATAAGAAGCCATGTATCAGGGACAAGCATGGTTGGAAAAGATGATCTGCCATCCCATCAGCAATGGAGCAGCCTCTACCTATCCAGGACTTTATAACCTGCTTCCAACTCTAGGTAATGAGCTAGGGTCACCCACAATCCAGCCTGAAACATTCATTTCTGGCACTACAGGAGCCCTCACCTATCCCTAACCCTGTGCCCTGTAGGCCATGACCAGGCAGAGGGAAGGACACTATCATGTACATGCAGATGCACTTCAGACAGCTGAATCCTACCCAGCTCTGCACACCTGACTGCTCCCCCCCCACCCCGAGCTAACTAACTCTCAAGCCCTCTTTCAGGAGTCACAGTGTGTAAGTTCTGACTTGTTGCTAAACCACAAGAGACGGGAAGACGGCTCTTCAAGTGCCACCCTGTTCACACCTTGCAGGTGTCCCTTGGCACACACAGCTCATGGATCTCTGGCAGCCCTCGGTGACCTTCTATGACACTGCACTTGCTTGGATCTACACAGACTACACCAGATGACCTTGGTTAGCTAGCTGTGTGGTACTGTGGCAGGCAGCAAGGACAGTGTGGGCAAGGCAGGACTAGTATGGACCTGGGAAATCCCCAGGCCCACTGAAGGAAGGGCTCTCTCTCATCAGTAACCAGGTGACAAGACCATTACTACATCTCCACAGGGCCACAGCTTATGTCAGAAATTATAGATATAGTTTTTGCCCTAGCATTTACAGAAGTGTGTGGTAGATAGAAGCAACTTCCTTTGGGGAGACCATTGAAGATACTTTAGACCCCCATCTCTAGAGCTTTCCCAGTCCCAAACTTCAACTGCCTGACAAAGAGCCCCAAGCCCCTAATTGTGAAACAAGCCAAGAGTCAAGCGATTTCATAGGAGCACTGGAGGGAACATGCTCTGCTGGAACGTCCCTAGTCAAAACTTCCTATACAGCCTCTTCCGACCTACACCTCAGGCCTCTAGGAGTGGAAATCTGTCACAACCATCACCTTCCTCCTGTCAACTGAAGAGAAGGCCCTTCCAGGAATGAGAAGAATTACCAGTCCTCCAAGACCAACAGCACTAAGCAGACATGAGTGACACACCCGAGCCCTGGGCACCCCCAGGACTTTGGCACCTCTTCTAACAGCAGCAGCAAGAACAGCCAAAGTGTTTTTCAATCTTGTTCCTCTGAGCCAGATGGACTACCACGGCCTCCCAACAAAGAGATGGAGAAGCAGCAGCCCAACCACGGACAGCCTGCTGCACCTTCCTGGTGCTCCCCGTCTCTGTTTGTGTCCCTTCCCAGCAAGGACAAAAAGGAACAGGCTGATTCTTGACCAGGAATCTGGACGCCAACCCATAATCATGAGGTAGAGGGAACATAAAGGAAAAAGGGCTCAGAACCCAACAAGGATAAAGTGGAAAGACCTAGGACACTGCACAGTTTGTCATCTGCTCGCTCGTGCAGAAGGGACACCAAGGCCTTACAGGGTCAGGGAAGACTGAACAGTGGAGGAGGATGGAGGATAGGGTAGAGCAAAGGAAACTCAGACCCAGGACGTGTAGGCAGGGAACGGGCAGGGCAGACTAGGGTCCAGCAGAAGCAGAATCAAGAAAGATAGGGACGGGACTGGAGAGGTGGCTCAGTGGTTAAGAGCACTGACTGCTCCTCCAGAGGTCCAGAGTTCAAATCTCAACAACAACATGGTGGCTCACAACCATCTGTAATGAGATCTGATGCCCTCTTCTGGTGTGTCTGAAGACAGCTACAGTGTACTTATATGTAATAAATAAATATCAGAAAGAAAGAAAGAAAGAAAGAAAGAAAGAAAGAAAGAAAGAAAGAAAGAGAAAGAAAGAAAGAGACCAGCACATGCGAATCAGGGAGGATGGAGACAGGACAGGATGGGACAGGGAAGACTAAGGCCCAACCAGAAGAGTCAGGGATACAGGAAACCTTGCTCATTCAGCTGCCTCCCAAGAGCTCAACCCTATTTTACCTTTCCTTGTCGCCTGGGCTCTTTCCGAAATCCCACACCCACTTCTGCCTTTTCTTTTCCAATTACATCATGTTTCCTGGACATTTTGTGTGTGTCAAGACAGAAGAGAAAGAGAAACGACTTTAGTAGCCGCTCTCATAACTAGCCTATGACCTCCTGCAAGGTGATGGAGAACCCACAGAAACAAACCGCCTTCCTTCTCTCCTTGGACCCTATCACAGTCTGACCAGTCATTTATTTGCTTTCTCCCTCTCTCCTCAGATACCGCGGAGCAAATGTCACCTGCTCCTCCTCCAGCCACCACTAGAAAGAACCCCGCCCACTTCCACGTTGGATAAAACGATGCCTGAGAATATTAAGCCCAAAGGCAGCTCAATTTTTTTTTTCTAAAACAAAACAAAACGGGACAAACCAAATCCTAATAGTCAGACCCAGTTGTCAGCAAGGCCTGCACCATATGCAGGCACTGAAGTCCAACACCGGCAACGGCTGAGGACTAAAGCCATGTGCTTGAGCCTACCCAGGACGCCGGCTGGGTAGGGAGCAGATTCGGAAGAGCGCAGACTAGACTCAGGCTGCACCGATCTGCTGGTGGCTGGGACTCCGCGTGCCCATCCCTGTCGTTCTGGGGTCCCAGACATCCCCACATGAACAGGGTCACTGGAGACCGCATGCAAGGGAAATATGCTGCCACAAGTCCTGCTCTGCAGACAACCAGCCGCCAGCGCACTCACCGTCCGCAGGGACCCGACCCAGGGCGGCCACCGCCAGCCCGACCAGCGGGCGCCGCAGCATCAGGGACCGCCCTCAGGACTACGTCACAGCGGCGCGCCGGCCCACGGGAACATACCGGAGTGCGGCATGGCTGCGCACACCGAGTACGCAAAGCACCAGCGCCGGCCACATCCCACCTTTGCCCGCTGACATTACGTCTCCCTCGCCGGCCCCACCTACACTATATTAAACCCCGCCTTGTCATGGCTCCCAAGGGACAGCCACACCACCGCCCAACAGGAGGGGGAAAGCGCCGCGATGCTGCGCAGGTGCACTGCGCGGTTCTCCCCGACGACGACGCCCACCTCTCTCTGTTGCTTCTTTTCCAAACTCCGCCCTTTTCTGTACCCTCCTTTCTTTCCCTAGGCTCAAACCCTACCCATCTACAAAGACCCGGAGAGGAACATATCAGAAGTCAGCTTCGAATCCGTTTAGTTACATTTTCAGATTAGCCGGTTAACTGTTAAATCATCTCAAGAGGCTGCTAGCACGTGCTATTTATTCTTCCAGAGGACCCAGATTCAGTTCCCAGCACTCCGGTTGGGCAGGCTCATCACCTGCACTCATGTACTCATACCCAAACACATACACACATACACCTAATTTTAAGTCTTTTAGTTTTTTAGATAGGGTCTTACTATGTAGTCCTGACTGGAAACTCCCAGAGAGACACCTGCCTCTACCTCCCAAATGCTGGTAATAAAAAGTTGTGTACCAAGGGAAGCAGAGGCAGGCGGATCTCTGAATTCGAGGCCAGCCTTGTCTACAGTGCAAGTTCCAGGACAGCCAGGGTACACAGAAAAACCCCATCTCAAACAAAAGTATGTACTATTGTGCCTCCCCAAAGTATATTTTAAATAAGTTACGGCCAGGCGTGGTGGAGCATGCCTTTAATCCCAGCACTCGGGAGGCAGAGGCAAGCGGATTTCTGAGTTCGAGGCCAGCCTGGTCTACAAAGTGAGTTCCATCCAGGACAGCCAGGGCTATTAAGAGAAACCCTGTCTCGAAAACCCAAAAACCTGGAAGGCAAAGATTTCAGAGAATGCTGAGGTTGTTGTATTTCCTTAATTCAAGCGGAGATAAAAGAAAAATAAACCCGGTGTGGTGGTACACGCCTTTAATCTCAGCACTTAGAAGTAGAGATAGGCTGACCTTTGGAACTTTCAAGACAGGTTCCATTTACATAGCTCTAGGCCAATCAAGGTTACATAGGGAGACCCCGTCTTGTTTGTTTGTTTGTTTGTTTGTTTGTTTTGAGACAGGGTTTCTTTGTGTAGCCCTGGCTGTCCTGGAACTCACTTTGTAGACCAGGCTGGCCTCGAACTCAGAAATCCGCCTGCCTCTGCCTCCCAAGTACTGGGATTAAAGGCATGTGCCACCACGCCTGGCAGAAACCCTGGTACAGAGACCCTGTCTTAAATAAAACAAACTTATTAAAGAATTGCAGTAAAGTGGGCAGCACAATTAAGTATCAGTTTTTTCCAAAAGGTTTTTTGGAGAGAAATTCTGAGTGGAGCATGTAAGAAGGTGATCTAGAGGGGCAGTGAAGGAAGCGCAAGTGAGATTCCTTGAAAAGTGTACTAAGAAATATCTTTGCTGGGCTGGAGAGATGGCTCAGTGGCTAAAAGCACCAACTGTTCTTCCGAAGGTCCTGAGTTCAAATCCCAGCAGCCACATGGTGGCTCACAATCATCTGTAATGAGATCTGACGTCCTCTTCTGGTGCTACAGTGTACTTAGATATAATAATAAATAAATCTTTTTTAAAAGGGGGGGGAAACTGGAGACATGGCTCAGAGGTTAAGAGCACTGACTGCTCTTCTGAAGGTCCTGAGTTCAAATCCCAGTAACCACATGGTGGCTCACAACCATCCATAATGAGATCTGATGCCCTGGGGTGTCTGAAGACAGCTACAGTGTACTTACATATAATAAATAAATAAATAAATAAATAAATAAATAAATAAATAAATATTTTTCTTAAAAAAGAAAAGAAAAATATCTTTGCCTAATTTTACTATTAAAAATCTTACACCAGGGGCCTGGAGAGATGGCTCAGGGGTTAAGAAAACCGACTGCTCTTCCAGATGTCCTAAGTTCAAATCTCAGCAACCACCTGGTGGCTCACAACCATCTGTAATGATATAATGCCCTCTTCTGGTGTGTCTGAAGACAGCTACAGGGTACTTACATATAATTAAATAAATCTTTAAAATAAAATCTTACACAGAGGAAAGGAAGGAAGGAAGGAAGGAAGGAAGGAAGGAAGGAAGGAAGGAAGGGCAGGAGGAAAGGAGGGAGTATCCTTTAGGAGAGGGGAATGGATCCGGTCTTGCCCCACCACTATAAGGAGCAAGGCTGTGTTGAGACTGTGCCCTGCAGTCTATGGAAGGCTGAACTGAACGGGATGGCTAAGAGTGCAGAAGTGGTTGTTAAGAGCAGAGCACTCAGGTTCTTCTTTGGAGAGAGAGGGAAAACTCAAGACTGGGCAGGGAAAGACCAGAGATGAGCATAGGTAAAAGCACCAAGCGCTGTGCATCAGGACAATGGTGACCACGACTCAACAGCACTTCCCATCGTGTGGCGGCTGGCTGTGGGTGGCTGTCCTCCAGCATGACTTATCACAAGCAGCACGACTCTTTGCCAAGGTCCTTTCCAGGCCTCAGGTCCCAAAGACACTCAGGACAAATGGCTGTGGTGCCTATTAGCATACAGAGTGCATGCTAGCCACAGGCTGTCTCAGCATGTCAAGTACCTGGTACAGATTCCCTGGCTGGCATCCTGGCTCCCTCTGCTCATCTCACCCCAGCCCCCTACCCTAAACCTCTCCAGGAGAGAGGCTTCGCTTCCCTTCCTCCAGTGTCTCTTTTCTATAGAGACCTTCCATCCTGCCATGTTCTCTCTTGGTTCTCTGATCTTGACTCCTGGTCTTCTCTCTTGTCCCCCTTCTCTCTCCTCTTCCCCTTTCCCACCTACATAACTGTATTTTGGGTTTTTTGTTTTGTTTTTGTTTTTTTATTTGTTTGTTTTTCGAGACAGGGTTTATTTGTGTAGCCCTGGCCGTCCTGGAACTCACTCTGTAGACCAGGCTGGCCTCGAACTCAGAAACCTACCTGCCTCTGCCTCCCAAGTGCTGGGATTAAAGGCATGTGCCCCCAGTGCCCAGCTATAACTGTACTTTTGGCAATTTTATTGGGTTTGTTTTCCTACCACCCTTCTCTACCCTTCTAAACCCCCAACAATAGGTAGGAGATGATTAGGGACTTCAAGTTCCTTGGGGCAAGTCAAAATATCTCCAAGCAGCAGGAGCAGCCACTGCCATGGCCTCTCTCGGGGCTCTGGCATTTTTTATACCTTCTCTAGAGTTCCCAGAATTCCAAATATAAACTGTCTTCAGCTGACAAAATCACACCCCTGCCAGAGTAAGAGACAAATCATAGTCAGCTGCTGTGGACATTTTGAAGCAGCCCCATATCGCACACCTGGGTTAAAACAAAAGCATATTCACATAACATTTCTGTGTTTTTAAAGAAATTCTTAACCATATCTTGGAGCTACATCATGTCTTCATTTTCATTTACCAGGAAGCTGTGAAATTTACACTTTGCCGTGAGAATTTCCTTCTAAACTCTAATAAATTGTCCTTGAACTTCTGAGTCATTCTTTGTCTTTGAGCTTCTGTTTGTGTCGTTTTATTATTATTATTATTATTATTATTATTATTATTATTATTATTATATGTAAGTACACTGTAGCTGTCCTCAGACACTCCAGAAGAGGGAGCCAGATCTCATTACAGATGGTTGTGAGCCACCATGTGGTTGCTGGGATTTAAACTTATCACCTTCGGAAGAGCAGTCGGGTGCTCTTACCCACTGAGCCATCTCACCAGCCCCTTGTGTCGTTTCTTAACTTTTTTAGAATTATTTATTTTATGTATGTGAGTACACTGTCACTTTCTTCAGACATACCAGAAGAGGGCATTGGATCCCATTACAGATGGTTGTGAGCCACCATGTGTTTGCTGGGAATTGAACTCAGGACCTCTGGAAGAGTAGCCAGTGGTCCTAACCACTGAGCCCTTTTTCCAGCCCCATCTTAACTTCTTTTATTAGTGAAAATAAGAACTCTGTTGGGGTTCAGGAATAGCTTTACAGACCACTCAGACTCCATTCTCAGTTAAACAGGGCTGGTTTATTGGATGCACACCCCAAGATTGAACAATCATGGTCACAGCCTAGACTTGGGACTTGAGACTGGACCTTGAACGCTTCTCAGGACTGGCTTATAAAGGGACAAACCACAATGAGCCCATGTGCAGGTGCAGGAAGTGCTGCCCAGTGGTCAGCTGTGACTCAAGCTATGTTGGCTACTTAAACAGAACAGTTCTAACTGGAACTTAGAGTTGTATAATTTAAGATTAAGAATCCTCGCAGGGCGTGGTGGCACACGCCTTTAATCCCAGCACTTGGGAGGCAGAGGCAGGCAGATTTCTGAGTTCGAGGCCAGCCTGGTCTACAGAGTGAGTTCCAGGACAGCCAGGGCTATACAGAGAAACCCTATCTCGAAAAATCAAAAAAAAAAAAAAAAAAAAAAAAGATTAAGAATCCTCAGAAACAGCTGGAGAGATGGTTCAGCAGTTAAGAGCACTTGACTACTCTTCCAGGGGTCCTGAGTTTAATTCCCAGCAGTGAGATCTGATTCTTTTGGTGTGTTTGAAGACAGCTACAGTGTACTCACATATCAATCAATCTTAGAAAAAGAAACCTCAGAACATAACAGGGTATGTGGTTGGCATGACCCTGCACTGAGTCAAACTATTTTTCTGTGTCAGTGACCGGTAGACATGGAACAAAATGGCGATAGCTATGCTAGTGTGGTAGGCCTCCACAGACTCCGGTAGAATATACTGATCTCCCAGGTACCATATGATGGCTCTCCTAAAACTCGATATTTTCAGTACCACATCTTTCCAGCTTTTTAATTCTTTTAAAAATTATATGCATGAGTGTTTTGTCTGTGTGCTTGTGTACTGTGTGTGTGGGAGTGCGGGGGGATGCCCTGGGACTGGAGTTATAAATGGCTGTGAGCCACTATGTAGGTGTGGGGAATTGAACCTGGGTCCTCTGGAAGCAGGCAATGCTCTTAACCATTAAGCAATTTCTCCAAGCCCCACCCCTGCCTTTTAGCTCTTTGTCAGAGAAAATTAACCTGTTCCTGAAGCCCTAGATAGCATCAGAGCCACTGTGCAATGCCAGCCATGGCCCCACATGGTCTGCAACCAGCCACTCTGTGTGGGGAGAATAATCAAGGGCTACCCTCACCTTGGTGTATCCACATCCAGAGGATTTAGCAGGTGGCCTGATGCACCTCAGACTGTCCTCAGGACAATGCACTCTTCCTGTCTGATGTGGGAGTGTTTATCTTGTGTCTGTCTCACCATTGTACCTCGGAGGTATGTGATGGTTTATAGCTTACAACTAAAGGGGGATGGGCTTCCAGTCCAGGGGAAGAATGTGGACTCGGACTTTTGAACAATGCCTTAGTTAGCCTTAGTATTACTATGATGGAACACCGTTGTAGTGGGAATTTTGGTTTCTTTTAAATACACAATATTACAAGAATATGTTGTTTTAATCCCAGGTGTGGGATATGGCTGCTTTGGATTGTCCACAGCAGCTATGATTGCCTCCTGCTCTTGTGGGGGTGTGACTTTGCCAGCTGCACATAGTGTCTGGAATTCTGGGGACTTTTGAGAGGGTATATAAATGAGCCCCAAGAGACAGGTTGTTGTTAGTCATGGTTTATTAAGTAATCCTGTGCAAAGAAGAAACAACACGAAGAAATTAGATATCCTGACATGAAGATCAAACTTGTCCCAAGGAACTCGATGCCCCTAATCAGCAGACAGTAGTCTAAGGATAACGTTACTGTCTCCAACTCCTGACTTTATTCAGGGATCTCTTTCCTTTCTTCTCTTATCTATGTTAGGGGCTAAAAGGGTGGAAGAAAGGGGATGGAGAAGGGTGGAAGAAAGAACTCACAAAGTAGGAAAAAGACTGGCTACACACCATGACCAAAATAAGATCAGGAGGAAAGAGTTTATTTGGTTACAACTCCACATTGTAGTCTATCATTGAAGGAAGTTAGGACAGGAACTCAAACAGGGTCAGAACTGGAGGCAGAAGCCAGTGCATAGGCCATGGAGGGGACTGCTTAATAGATTGCACCTTATGGCTTGCTCAGCCTGCTTTCTTTTCCTTTTTTTTTTTTTTTCTTTTTTCTTTCTGGTTTTCTAAGACAGATTTTCTCAGTATAGTCCTAGCTGTCCTGGAACTCACTCTGTAGACCAGGCTGGCCTTGAACTCAGAAATCCACCTGCCTCTGCCTCCAAAGTGTGCCACCACTGCCTGGCTCAGTCTGCTTTTTAATAGAACCAAGAACCACCAGCCCAGGGAGGGCTCCACCCACAATGGGCTGAACCTTCCACCAGCAATCACTAAAAAGAAAATGTCTCACCAAGAGATGGGGAGAGCTGTCCCTTCCCATCATCAGCTGTACACTCAGACCTCACTTGGGCACACAGTAGAGCTGGCCCTGGTGACAGGAATGCAGGTGAGCTGGGCCCACGGGTATGAGCACTGGAAGGCCTCAGCAAAATCTAGCTACTCACCCCAGAGATAAAAACAAGAAAATGACGAGGAAAAGGCATATACATTTAACCTTCAGTATGGTTGTATTTGGAAGATGGAGGTCAAACCATAAACTTAACCAACGTAAGTTTAAAATAGGGGGTAACTGGAGCAGGTGAGGACCAAACTAAGCATGCATGGTTCACCTGTGATTTGGTTGATCATTTATTTGGTCCAGGTTCTTTAAAAATGGTTCCAGAGCATTTGAGGGGACCATCAGATGACCCACCATTCCTGATTGGGGCCATTCCCAGTTGGTATATTTTCTCATCATGGGGTATTTGTCTGNTTTAAAATAGGGGGTAACTGGAGCAGGTGAGGACCAAACTAAGCATGCATGGTTCACCTGTGATTTGGTTGATCATTTATTTGGTCCAGGTTCTTTAAAAATGGTTCCAGAGCATTTGAGGGGACCATCAGATGACCCACCATTCCTGATTGGGGCCATTCCCAGTTGGTATATTTTCTCATCATGGGGTATTTGTCTGGACCAATTGAGGGCTCAGCACTTTTTATCAAAATCAGCTTTTAGGTTGTGTGTGTTGGGTGACTGTTAAGGGACTGCTGGGAGATGATTGAGTCAGTAAGAGCACCAGCCTCAGGAGGGACCGATGCCAGTCTTGTGGCGGTTGAGGGACTGATGCCAGTCTTGTGGCGGTTGAGGGAACCGATGCCAGTCTCGTGGCGGGTAGTTCTCCCCAGAACAGGCTGTTAGGGCCCAGGTTTGGATGTCTTGGCACCCCCTGCTGCTTTGTACACCCATCTCTTCTGCATGGTGCTGTCAAGGGACCCTCACCAAAGCCAAGCAAATGCTTCTGTCACGCTACTGCATCTCCCCAACGGTAAGCAAAACAAACCTCTTTTCTGTAGAAGCCCTTCTCCTCCAGTTTCTGCCATAGCAACTCAAATTCAAACAAGACATGGAACTGAGCCACCAGTCATTCCTTTTTCAGCTTCCTATTCAGCCGCTGGTTCTATGTGACTTACAGTGATGTTGCTGAGATCTTTTGGAGGTCTCTCCAGTTGAGTGTGGCAGGTGTCTCCTTGAGTTAGACTCCCAAAGGCAGTTTTCTTTGTAGTGTATCTACCCAGAGATTTCCTCTAGCCTCAGAGTCTGCTTTTGCTCTTCCTAAGACATTAATAGCCAGACAGCAGGCATTTGAATTGCATCTAGTTTGTCTTTTACGTGTGGCCCGTTCTTTATCTCATCTGCATAGGAGGCAGGAAACCCCTGCTGTTTCTACTGCATCCCAGGCCACACACCACTCTTTCCATGCTCACACACTTACTGTTTTTATGGATGTTAGCAGTTTCCCAGCAAGAAGGCAACTCCTTGAAGGCAAAGCGGTCACATACTATGATGAAGCATCTTAAGACTATACTTACCATCACCATCCTCCATGTATGTGCCATCTGTGAGCCAGCACCACACACACCGGCTGAGGGAACTTCCTGCATATCCTTTCAGGTGCTCAGAAGGTTTGTGTCATGTGTCCTCCGAGGGAAGAGAGTGGCTGGATTGTGTCGGCCACAGGGAGGGTCCTGTGCTACCTGTCAACATCAGGATCCCTAGGAGGGGTTGGCAGAATAATGAGAATGCACCCAGCCCACAGGGTACAAAAGTAGTAGTAGATGTTTTGGGTTTCTTTGGTGGCGTGGGTGAGCAATAGAAAGAATGCAGGGATATTCATTAGACCAGAAGTTCGCATGGGCTGGTGGGTCCAGCTGTTGGCTGCAGTGCTTGCATGAAGGGCAGTGGTGAGCTCCATACGTGTGAGTTAAGACTCCTGACGCATTTCCTTCCTTCTTATTTATAAATGGGTTGACAATTGGGTGTCTGTACTAATGCCAGGGACTGTTGGTACCACGGTTTCTGAGTTTGCTTTCTTGTAAAGGGAAGGAAAAAAGCTCACAAGGCTCATGATCTCTGTAAGACTCAGGAGGTCTTTATAAGTGGTAACTTCTAGAAGAGAATAGATTCAGAGAATAGATTCTTCAGAGAGTATACATGCACTCTGCACAGGGGACTTGGGTGCTTGTGAGATGCATGGGGCGGGGGGCACACTGCACAGAGGACTTGGGCGCCTGTGAGATGCACGAGGGGGGCCACACTGCACAGGGGACTTGGGTGCCTATGAGATGTGGAGGGGCACACTGCACAAGGGACTTGGGTGCCTGTGAGATGCAGGGGGG
>LR749554.1:2005587-2091425 GCA_902729485.2 Mus minutoides
ACACACACACACACACACACACACACACACACTGAAATGGAATAGTATTCAGTCATCAAAAGGAAAGAAGCATTGATATGTATGGCTACATAGATGAACTCTGTAAACCTTATACTCAGTAAAAGGAGCCAGCTACAAAGGGCCACAGAGTACATAATTACACAGAGAGGAAATGTCCAGAATAAGAAAACCACAGGGGTAGGAAGCAAACCAGTGGTTGCCAGGGGCACTGCGTAATGGGTTTGGGATTTCCTTTTGAGAGGATGAAAATATTTTGGAATTAGGAGTGGTAGTGTCGCAATTCTGTGGGTGTGCTAAGTGTGCTGAGATTGTATGTTCTAAAGTGATTTAAATTATATGATTTTCCCTTCTTGTTCTTTCAAGGCATGAAAGCTTTCATTTGGTGTGTGTTCTCTCTCCTTTGGTCCCCCTCCCCCCACCCAGTCTCTCTGCCATCTTTGTCTCTCTTCTATTTCTCTGCCTCTCTGATTCTGCCTCCTCTGTCTCTGTCTCCCCCTCTGTCTCAGACCTGGGTCCCAGAGACCACAGAAAGAAGCCTTTGCCCCACTTCAGAGCCCTCTCCTAGCAACTGGTGCTGAGACAGCCTCCCGTGGACCTCCCTGTGGATGGGAAGCAGAGCCAACCCAGCCCCTGACCCCCGGCAGCAGGAGGTCAACACATGGTAATTACTGCCTTAACCACTACACTTTGGGATAATTTGCTCTTTGCCAGTAGCTAACTAACACCTAGCCCTCCTGCAGTTCTCTCCTTTCCAAACCAGCCCAGGGGTGCTGGCTGGTGAGCCACCTCCCCAACATACTCCAAGCCTCTCCCGCCCAGTGGGCTTATGGTTCCCCTTTTCCCCCACTCCTTTCTTCTCCAAGGTTCTCCATTGGTCAGGAGGAGCAAGCCCAGCCAGGTAGAGTTTGGAAGGCCTTATGATGCCCATATAGAGTGACCCTAACCACCCAGGGTACCTTTGTCCAGAACAGGGCCAAAGATGGCCAGGCTGTTGCTGACGGTGGTGCAGTTCCAACGTCGCCCTCGGAACTGGTGCTGGCACTCCTGGATGCCCGCCTTGACACCCTCGGCTACGCTGGGCATGATCTCCACGTAGTTCCTGCAGAAGCGCAACTGCTTGGGCACCAGGCCTGGGATGCTGGCACAGAGAATGGGCTGAGTGCTCAGGGAGGAGTACTGGGGTCCCACGGCCAAGGACCTGGTGGGAAGACAAGGCGGTGAGTGAGACATCTCTGGAAACAAGACAAACTCTGGGCTATGTGCATGTACTTGTTCTGAAGCTGCTTCCGTCAGGAAGGGCACCTAGAGACAGCATGTTGTTGACCATGTACCCAGGATGTAGATCACATGTCAAGCTGTCAGGACTCACGGTGTGTAAGAACCAGACCTGCTTTCCTGTTCTCTACAGGTCCAGGGACCCTCAGTTTGTGGCTCAGACCTCTATAGGCATTGGAGGATACAGACGCTGATGGAGAACATAGGAGGATGAGGATGGCTGCTGAGGTATCTCAGTGGATCCCAGAGCATGGGGCACTGGGCAGCTCAGGTGTGGGGGAGGGGGAGAAGCAAATGTCCTCTAAAACTTGTGAAGAGGGGATGGGGAGGAAGGTGTTGGTCAAGAGTCTGCCAGGAGAGCATGAGGACCTGAGATACAATCCTTATCACTCATGTAAAAACCAGGTTGGCAAATGTCTGCAGCCATGGCACTGAGGTGAGGAGCAGAGGCAGCCAGTCTAGCCAGGGAGTTCTGGATTCAGAGACAGACTCTGTACCAAAAATCCAAGTGGGGAGTGATGAGGAAGACATTCAACATCAACTTTTTGCCTATACACAGATACCCACACGCTCAGCGCAGACATTTGGATCTTTTGTATAAAATATCATGGTATTTCACATAGTCCACACATTCTTCTGTCCATGCCAAACCTAGATGACAAGGATTCTAAGACTGTCATACTACACTGCAGGGAAAGCCAGCACAGGCAGCCCGCACACGGTCAGTACGCATGCAGCAACCTTCCCAAATCGTGTTTCTCTCTCTCTCCTGTTCATTTTCATGTTTTTCTTATTTTTTTTAAAAAAGATTTATTTGTTTGTTTTATGTATATGAGTACACCATTGCTCTCTTCAGACACACCAGCAGAAAGCATCAGATCCCATTACAGATGGTTGTGAGCCACCATGTGGTTGCTGGGAATTGAACTCAGGGCCTCTGGAAGAGCAGAAGAGTGGTCAGTGATCTTTTTTTATTTTTTTTTGGTTTTTTGAGACAGGGTTTCTCTGTGTGCCCTGCCTGTCCTGGAACTCACTTTGTAGACCAGGCTGGCCTCGAACTCAGAAATCCGCCTGCCTCTGCCTCCCAAGTGCTGGGATTAAAGGTATGCACCACCACGCCCGGCTGCAGTCAGTGATCTTAACTGCTGAGCCATCTCTCCAACCCTTGTTTTTGAGACAGGGTTTCATGTAGCAGCCTAGACTGGCTTCAGACTTGTTATGTAGCCAGTTCTGACCTTGACCTTCTGATCCTCTGGCTGGAATTATAGGCATGAGCCCCTGTGCCTGGCTTCCAACACGCATTTCTCCTCTTTCCTTTCTTCGAGACAAGGTCTTGTTATGTACCACTCACTGGCTGACCTGGTTCTTACTGTGTGGTCTCAGCGTCCTGGGATTACAGGTCTGTACTGCCATACACGGCTTTTTTTCTGAAGCTAAATCTGTGACTGTGGAACCCTCACATACAGAGATTTGGCTGTCCCCAGCTCATCCATCCTTGTGGTCTACTCCCCATAGAGCTGGACTCTCTTATCTCCTGAAATACTCAGGAGACCTGCATCACACATCATCACATGCCCGGCCTAGGAGCAGTGTGCATCCCTGTGCACACCATGACAGGGCCTGCTCTTTGCTCCTTCATCCTTCCTCTCTTTGTCCCATGTTCATAAGAAGGCCAGCCCTGTGCAGGCTGGGGACTGCTTCCACTCTCAGCAGCTGTCTCTCCCCTCCAGGCCCCTGACCTCCATGGTTAGTCTGGTTCAGAGATGCCCTCTTCCCTGCCTGCAGGAGGAATCAGCACTTTCTTCTCTAGGTACAGACCACCATGGCTGTCTGTGGGTCCCAGATGGCACGAGATGGGCCACAGAGGCACTTCTGAGTATGGGGAGAGCAGACACTTGGCGGGAATGAAGAAATCACTGTCCAAGGTCCTGGCTTGAGGGCTGAGACACGTCCATATGGAGTGGACCTGGATCTGTGCTCCTTGCCCTCAAGGACGGCAGAGAGGAGGGGCCTGGCTAGGTGCTCAGAGTAGAGAGGAAGAGACTAGACCAAGGTGGAAAGCCACTGCTGTATCTTGTCAGTATGTCACTTTTGGTTGACCACCTTAAAACCAGAGGTCCTATCATGTCTCGTCAGGTTCATCTGCTCTCTGCCTGTCACCCGGATCCAGAAGGACTTTGCCTCTCCTTCCTTCAGCCCTCATGAACCCCACTGCCCACTGCACCCACACTTGCCCCAAGACTCTCCTCCCTGTGGAAAAGCAAGATTTTCCCTTGGCCTGGGCAATGTCCCCTCCCCTTCTTCCTTACTCCCTTCCTCCTCCTCGTCTTCTTTCTCCTCCTTCTCTTCCTCCTCTTTTTCTTCTTCCTCCTCTTTTTCTTCTTCCTCCTCTTCCTCCTCCTCCTCTTTGGTTCTTTTGGAAACAAGTTTTCTCTACATAGCCCTGGCTGTTTTGGAGCTCACTATGTAGATCAGGCTGGCCTCAAATTCACAGAGATCCATCTGCCTCTGCAGTGCCAGGGATCAAACACAGGACTTCCCAGATGCTAGGTATTCATTCTACCCACTGAGCTACATTCATAGCTCCCAGAAAGAGGGTAAGGGCATCTGTCTATCCACACAAAAAAGAAGACAATCTTCATTCTGTGAATGCAGTTAACTAGGAGACTTAGAGACAGTGGAAAACATGACCATTCTCAAATAGCAGAAAAAGCAAACCTGGCCAGAACCTGGTCATTTCTGTTTTTCCAGCAGGAACTGCCTGAGCCAGTGGCCAGTTCCCAAGAGTAGGTGGTCTCTTTTGTTAGATGCCAGAAGCCAACACTCATCCTGGGTGCTGATAATGTGGGTTTGGAAGAAGAGGATACTGCTGAAGAGGGGACTCCTGCCAATGACATGGTCAGACCTCAGCTCCCCACCCACTTTGCTGGGAGTGGCCCCCAAGGAAGGCAGAGAAGGGACTTCCCAGGTCCATGGCAGCGCCCCAGCCCCCTTCCTCTGGATATGCTGAGTCAGTCTTCTCTGCTTCCCTTCTTCTGGGCAGGTCCCTGCTCGCCACCTCCAGGCTAGGAGGCCAGGGTATGGGCAGCTCCAGCAGGATCCCTCCTATTCCCTCTCATGGACTTAGAAAGGTGGAAGAGAACAATCTCTGGACCCAAGGGCCTCAGAAGTGCCTTGAATCGCAGCCTGGATCATTTCTTGTTCCCCTAGAGCTGGACCATCAGGAAAGGCCGGGCACAGAGGCCATGTGGGATGGAATGCTGAAGATTGGGCACAGTGGCTGGTGTACGATGGAGATGGGCAGGCAGGGTCGAGGAGGTTCGATAAACTTCTGAACTTCAGCTGGGCTGTAATGGTCAGCCTAAGTTTGTATTAGTTTGTTTAGTTCTGTCTGTCTGTCTGCCTGCCTGCATGTCTGTCTGTCTGTCTCTCATGTAGCCTAGACTAACTTCCAATTTGCCAAGTGCTGTCTCTACTTCCCGAGTGCTGAGATTACAGGTGTGACCTTTGTGTGTAGGAGGCACGCACTCTACTAACTAAACTCCACCCTGGAACTCACTCTGTAGACCAGGCTAGCCTCAAACTCACAGAGATCCACCTGCCTCTGCCTCCTCCAGAGTGCTGGGATTGAAGGCGTGTGCTACCATGCCCAGTTTTTCCAAACATGTTCAATTCTCAGCTGGCTAAGCCTGTGCCTACAGAATACTGAGGGAAAGTTGTACAAAGTCAAACATTTATTCACTTATTTATTTTTCTGTTTTGGAGACAGAGTCCCATATATCCCAGTCTCTAATTCCTCATGTAGCCAATGAATTTCTGACCCTCCCCAGGAATTTCTGACCCTACCTAGCCCAGGCTAGTCTCAAACCCATGATTCTTTAGGTTCAGCCTCCCTCAATGGGGACCACAAGTATGTACTGGTTTACTCTTTCTTAACATCAGAATGAGGGGACGCGGATTCCAAGGTGAGTGCCAGGAGCTCTTTGTACAGTCATCAAGACACATTCCAGGGTGGAAGAAAGATTTCAGTGACTAAAGGTGCCTATTGCCAAGCCTGACCAACATCAGTTTGATCCCTAGAACCCACACCGTGGACGGAGAGAACAGATTCCTGAAGTTGTCCCCTGACCCCCACCCCACCCCCACCCCAAGCATGTGGCCTGTGCATAGTGCAAATGGACACACACAACAGAAAAATAAAATGTAATTAAAATGAAAAACTAAATCTGTCTTCCCTCAGTGATGTGGCTGTAACAGCAGCTTGTCACCTCTTTTCGTGATCAAGGGTGAGGTCCCTCCCATGGCAATGAGCAGAGTTGAGAGTGAGAATGCCATTTCTTTTTTGTTTGTTTGTTTGTTTGTTTCTGTTTGTTTGTTTTTTGTTGTTTTTGTTTTTCGAGACAGGGTTTCTCTGTGTAGTCCTGGCTGTCCTGGAACTCACTTTGTAGACCAGGCTGGCCTCGAACTCAGAAATTCGCCTGCCTCTGCCTCCCGAGTGCTGGGATAAAAGGCGTGTGCCACCACACCCGGCTGAGAATGCCATTTCTTGACCCATTGGGAGCATGGGCACAGGATTAGCACCGAGGTGCTGCACAGGAGTATGATTCAAGAGTTCGGATGCCCAGCATGTCTCTAAGGCTGTAGGCTGAGTAGAAGGAGGACTCGGCTGCTCTCTAGCACACATAGCTGCCTGCTTCCATCCCTTATCCCCAGAAGCCTCTCCAAGCCCAGAATCTAGCAGCAACTCAAACTCTGAGGTGTTTCCAGAGTTCTGAGGTCCAAAACTATGCCCAGAATGCCCTATCAGGACTTTGGGGCATACACTGAGGTCTGGACTTCTAAGTTTATGCTACTCGTGTATGCTTTCAGAAGTTGGATCGAAAGCATGGAGTTTGCCTCCAAGTTTCTGGCTCTGAGACCACAGAGGGACTCTCGGGGGCTACCCTAAGCCACAGCCAGCCAGTCCTGGAGAACTCAGTCCTACAAATACACAAAATGACCCCCAACAATGCCAGTGAGGGTAGAAGTGGCTTCCTGGTCTGGTTGACACTTGAGCTGCAAAAGTTCTTAAATCTGTGGCATCTGCTGTGCTTTGACAAGAACCAAGGGGCACACCTCTGTCCTTCTCCCTGCACTGGATTCTTCTATCCCTACCTGAGTCCTAACACCCAGAACAAAAAGGCATCTCTGGCAGATGCCACCTTCTAGGCACCTTGTGTCCAAGCTCTAGGGCCACAAGCTTGTTGGCTTAGCCTGTGGACAGCTGCCCCCTCCTGCTGCTACTCAGGACCTTTCCACAGATCATCTCTTGCTGTGTGTGTGTCCCTTCAGATCTCTCATCATTGTCCCAGTCCCGTATCTGCCCACCCTCAGCTCCAGTTGCCCTGGGTGGAGCCCATGGGTGATATGTTCACAGACCTTGTATGTGACAAACCAGGATAGGTACCACCCAAGACCACCTGGGACAAGAAACCAAGGCTTGGTGAGTGGAGCCTATATCAAGACTTCAGGTCCTGGCACACTGGCTCCCAAGGGCACCCCCTCATGCATTCCTGTTCAGGTGTGAACACAATGCACTGGATGGGCAGGGGTCAATCTTGTGTGTTGTTCCTTAGGAACTATATCTTGTTATAGGGTCATTCATTGGAACCTATAGCTCACTATAGCCTAGGCTGGCTGGTCAGTGAGCTTCTGGGGCCTGCCTGTCTTTCCATCCTCAACACTGGTATTTCAAAACTATGCTACCAGATAATGTTTTTTTTTTTTTTAAATGCGTGTCCAAGGATCAAACACAAGTTTTTGTGCTGTGTAACAGATACTTCATTTACTGACTGAGCCATCCTCTTGGCCCTAATACACTGTAACAGTCTTAAAATGTATTAAGAAAAGTAACATTCGGGGCTGGTGAGATGGCTCAGCGGGTAAGAGCACCCGACTGCTCTTCTGAAGGCGATAAGTTCAAATCCCAGCATCCACATGGTGGCTCACAACCATCCGTAACGAGATCTGGCGCCCTCTTCTGGAGTGTCTGAAGACAGCTACAGTGTACTTACATATAATAAATAAAATAAATCTTTTAAAAAAAAAAAGAAAAGTAACATTCATGAATGAGTACAATACAGAGGAATGCATCAAGCCTAGCTGTGCAGTGCACATCAAAATGAGGCAGTGTTACAAAAGAGGTATGCTTCCCTTACAGGACCACTTCAATCAAGGGAGAGTCACCAAGGGAAATGAGAGCGGTGATCTTAACCATGAGGTTTCATCTCATCATCTCATCACTGTGCTGGTCTATACTAGCCTGCTCTCTGAGACTCTTGGAGCCTCAGTGTCCCTAGCTGAACCATAGGTAACCAACCCTAGCCTGACATTCCATAACTGTAAAGATACTCCAAAGAGAACCATTTTTCTAAGGCTTGAGTCCAAATGCGAAACACCTGAGTGTCTTCATGGGCCCTGACGGCCTTTGCCACCTGCCTTTTCTGCTTTCTCCACCTGATTCTCCCAGAACTTAATGATGGACATAATTTCCCCTAGACATCTGAAATTCCAGTGGCCTCATGAGCCATTGCTCTCCCTTAAAGGCCAAGACCTATCAGATCCCAACGCCCAAGAGATATCAGGGATTGGAGAAGGGACAGGGACCAGTGGGACCTGAGCCCTGGCAGTTAGCCAGTCACCCTTGCCTGCTTACAAGGCCCAAGAGACAGCTACCAGCCAGACAAATGGGGGTCTTCATCCCATCCAGAATGCACCTTTACTAAGCCCCTAGGGCCCACCCTGAGCTTCCAGGAGTGTTTGATGAACTCTTCCCTCCCCTTTCACACATGATCCCTCTAACTGTGTGTAAACCCATGTCTAGACAAAGACAGAGAACCCTCTGGTTACTCAAAGGATCCCTGTGTCCTGACTTAGTCTGTGCCCTTATCTTTTGCCCAGGAAGAAGCATTAAGAATAGGAGACCCTGTAACCAGTCACTCCCAATCCACATCCAGCTCCTCCATTTGCGAGGTCACTGTAAGGTCTGAACCCTGCCTTGGGGTGATGGAAACAGCTAGGGCAGGAGGGCCCTGCCTGGGCCTGGGGAGAAGCTGGGAGGAGGCACACCCTCGCTGCACCCATTTCTCTGCACCTGGCCTTTGTGATTCACGGCGGGAGGAATTCATTCCATTTCCCCTCTCTCTGCCAACCAGGGTGGAGGACAGCCTCTTGGGAGAAGCCTACAATCTCTTACTTTCGGCTAGAATTTTAACTGTCCAACTTGACATCACATTTGTAACCCCCCACCAAATAAAATTAGTGTTCTCCTGCCACTCCTTCTCTGAAAGGTCTGGCCACCCCACCCAACCCCAAGCCTTTTCTTGGGTCCTAGCAGAAGGACTGGCAGCCAAAGTTAGGTAGTGGACCCTAAGCACTTCAAACCTCAGGTAACTGCTGAGGCCGCCCTCAAAACGATCCCAAAATGCAGATGTTTAAACTATGCCTTAGAGAGTGAGGCTGAAACTTTTTATCCTTACAAAAGCATGTGTGTGGGGGGGTGTGTGGGGGGGTGTGGGGGGGTGTCAAACAAGAACAAGCCACACCACTGAAAATGTCTGTGTTATGCCAATCAGATCTCAGACTCCTCTTGCTTTCATTTCCACTAATGCTGTTAATTTTTTATTACTTGATCCTAGTTTGTCTTTAAAGGGGTAGGCATCGCCGTCTACTCAGAGCTCGCTATGTTTTGGAACATAGCCCCATCCTTAGACTCAGGGTTTCATCCTGTGGCTGCAGCCACGTGAGCCACGCCTGCAGCCGGCAAACACTAATGGTTTTTCTCCCTCCTCCTTCCCTTGCTCCTGTTGAAAGGCCGGGCACCTGGCCAGGGATAGAGCAGAGACGCTGGCTGTGACATGCAGTAGAGGAAGGAGGCTGGTCCAGGACTGGGAGATGGGCAGCAGGCCAGCTCAGCCTGGGCCAGCACTGGCCTTCCTGGGCCAAGGCTCCCCAGCTTCTATTTGGTCACAAGTGGATTTTCCCATCCTTGTGTCATGGCACCCGTTCCATGTGAGCTAGTGTCAAGCCTCCAGGAGCAAGCAGGGGACTCACTGCTATTTATGATGGAAGCTTGTGGGCAGGTGGAGAGGGGCTGTGCGAGGAAGGAACTTGGTGCTGAAGCGGGTTTGCATTTCGACAGGCATAGGTGAGGAGCCCAGGCTACAGTGCTATTATTCACTTGAGTACTGTGACACCCTTTCCTGGTGTCCTGGGCCTTAGTTTCCCTATTTACCCAATGAGGTGGTAGACTTTATTCTAACTGAGGCTTCAAGATAGGGGTGGGACATATAAGTCTCCATTGCTTTTCTGACTTTAGAGAGTCATATCCTATGGACAGAGCCTCTGCGTGCGTGCGTGTGCTCTCTCACACACAGAAGCCTTGTATACTTGTGCCCCTGCTACCTGCCTGTCTGGGACTGTCTCTGTTCACCTCTCCCTGCATCTATATCTGGTGCAGGAAGTACCTTGCTTGCCCGATTTCTCTTGTCCGCTGCTGGCATGGAATCAGGCACAGTAAGCACTGAGTTGGATCCTAGCAGGCAGGGTTCCCAAGGCTCTGCCCAGGCCCAGAGGGAACAAGGAGGATCATGCGTAGAGAAGTCTCTGTTGATAAGGGTCCTGGGCCAGTAGTCTGTGGGTCCCACTCAAGCCTTTCTCTCTGGAGCACTGGGCCTCTCAGTGATATCACCAGGCTTCCACACTCATACCTGAGACCCAGGGTATGGGGCTCACTCTGTTCACGGACAAAGCACACCGTCCTCTTTTGAATGGGTCTGCCCAGGCACCACCCAGATGGAGAGCTGTCCCCACGGTGTACCTGTGTTCCTGAGATCCCCAACAATCCGCTGCCTTCCCACAAACTGGACAGCATCCCCAGAAAATGGAGGCCCTCCTTGAGGTTCCAGCACTTTCTGAGTTGGGGAGGGGTCCCAAGTCCTTACTCCAGTCAGCACAGGGCCCTGCCTGAAGCCTTCCCAGCCAGCGCCTGTCCTGCCCCGCCGGGCCAGCAGGATTACTGACACATACTTTGAGCGAGTCCTGGCAGGCGGGAGGCTCCCGCGCCGGCGGCCATGTGTTTGCCAGCCTCCCTGGGCGGCAGCGGCAGCGGCACGTTCTGCTGGTGAAGGAATGTGGAAGCAGCAATGTATCAGACACCTCGAGGGTGTCACCTGGGGAGCCCTGGAGGAAGACCTAGGTAGATAGAGGCAGAGGCCAGGTTCCTCTAAGTCTCAGAGCTGGAAGGTTGTCACGTGGTGGGATGGGGGAAGGTATCAGAAATATTAAACCATATTCCCGTGCCCACCATGCTCTGGTACAGCACCTATTGTCCACTGGAAAGACTATGTCCTGTTATCCACTCAACTCAACCCACTGGTTGGCTGCAAAGGGCAAAAGAGCAAGGCCAGGGGAGAGAAAGGAAGCCATACTGACTGGGTCTGCTTGACTTTGATGGTAGGTGTTAGAAGGGTGCTCTTTCCAAAGGGAGCAGTGTGCTCCTGGGTACAGGTGGCAGGGCCCACATGGCTAAGGCCTCTCTGGCCATGGGCCTGTGTCTTCTCTCTGAAATTTAGTCCCAGAACTCTCTCCAAATGCAGTATGTGATCAACAGCTCACCACAGAGACAAGTTTCCTCTAGCTGTACATGGTAGAGATGAGGGCTTTGTGAATTCTAAGGAGGGCTATGTGGCTCTTGTGCTGTTAACGGTCTCCTGGAAGTTTCAGCCTTCAGAAGGGAAGAGAAGTGGCCAGCTCCCTTTCTCAGCCTTGGATTCTGCCACTTACCAAGTCCTAGCTAGCAAGCCTGGTCCGAGGACAAGCCCTCAGGAAGCTTTTTCACGCCCTGAACCTAGGTCAGCTTCCTATCAGTTCTCTACATCCTTGGCTGCAGCCTCTGAGGCCAAGCAAAAGCCAAAGCCTCCTCCTTCTCCAGAGGACCGTTGGAGATCCAAATGGTTCTTCCTGAACCCTCTCAGCCCAATAGCCTAATTCTTCACCTTCCCAGAACAGAGGCAAATGCAGAAATCCCAAAGGCTGGTCCAGCAGTTCTCACACCAGGGAACTAGGGTATAGGGAGAGGAAGAGCTCTGCTGATGAGTGATTTCAGGCTGCTACACAGGCTCGGATGCCTACCAGACCAAGCGGAGAAGACCCCAACACGTTGGTGCACTGTCATTAAGCTGCGGCAATACCACCTCACCAACACCACCACACACAGAGATGTACTTCTTCACAGAGAATTGACTGATCTTTTACAGTTAGGCTCTGGTCATGTATCAAAAAGCACGGATCACATTCTGATTCTGAGGGCCAAGGTGACAAATCTGAGTCCTGTTTCCTGAATCCTGAACCATACCAAAAGAAGGATGGTTGAGTTGCTAAGGGTCTGACCCTCCAGGGCAAAGGTTTTGTTTTGTTTTGTTTTGTTTTGTTTTAGTTTTAGTTTTGTTTTTCCCCCTGAGATAGGGTCTATGTGTATATCCCTGTCTGACCTGTAACTCATTTTGTAGACCAGGCTGGCCTCAAACTCAGAGATCTGCCTGCCTCTGCCTCTGCCTCTGCCTCTGCCTCTGCCTCTGCCTCTGCCTCTGCCTCTGCCTCTGCCTCTGCCTCTGCCTCTGCCTCTGCCTCTGCCTCCACAAATGTTGGCATTAAAAGCAGACTGTGTGCCACCACTGCCTGACCAGACCAAAGGTTTGTACAAGGGACCAAATGTCTGTGTATGTAGGGAAGTTACCAGGCCATTAATAATTGCCTTAAGAGTATACTCAGTGCTACTGAATTGACTCACTCTCTGCTCTCTGGCCACAAAGGAGTCTGGGAAACCACACACACACACAAACACACACACACACACACACACACACACACACACACACACACACACACTATCTATCTATCTATAATATAGAAAGTCATTTTAAGGGGACATAAAGCTGGGTGGAGGAAAGACACCCAGCCTTGGAGACATCCTCCCACCCCATAACATTTGGAGGGTGTGAGCATCAAAATGTGGAAGAGCTAGGTAAGTTGGTCTCTGGAAGGGGCTGGCTTTGAAGGTTCCTCTTGTGGTTAATGCTGACAGTTTGAGTGATTGACAGTTCTGAGGAAGCAACACCTAGCTCAGTGCCCCAGGAGTCGCAGTACTGGTAGTAGTGGTGATTTACCGTAGGGTCCTGATTTCTTTTGCTTTGTGAGTTTTATGTTAGTTACTGACCAAGTGATGTGAGAGACTGGAAGAAGGGAGAAAGGGGAGGAGGGAGGGACCAGAAATATAGAGACCTGAGAGACAGAGGTGGGCAGGTGGGGAAGGAGCCTGACAATGAGGGGAGAGAGAGCAGGTTCTAAGGGCTGAACTGGGAGGAAGACTTGTAAATGACAGCTCTGGAGTGATGTCTGCAGCCCTGTAGCAAGCCAGGAAATTCAGCTTGACTCTGCCTCAGTTTACCTGTCTTTGCCTAGTTGTGCACTCGCATCTCCTCATCTGCTCTGCACAGCAGCATATGCACCTGTTCACAGACCGGACCATCCACTTCATCTGTAATCTCTCCACCTTATACCCATACGCCCCCTAGTCAGTCTCTCTTTCCCTCTTTCTCTCCCTCTCCTACCCTGTGTGTTCCACCAGGCTTTGTCCCCACTGTGAGGCAGACTGCTGGCATCCATCACCAGGTCACAAGAAGGTGGGGAGGAAAGCTAAGAGCCCTAACTCCTTGGAGGCTGTCTGTGCCCAGCAGTGTACCGGGATGGAGGAAGGTCAGGGCTGCAGAGAAGAGTGAGAAGCCAGGGACACCCAAGTGCTGAAAAGAGGAACTAGAGTTGATCTCTAAAGAAATGGGGCTCATTAAAGTGTCCCTGGGACACACACAGCACACAGCTTCAGGGATACCAGGGAGAACCCCACAGAGGAAACTGTTAGGAGCTCAGGAGGACTGCCCCCCTCTGCTCTGCAATGTCTCCCATGCTCAGGAGCTGGTGGCCCAACAGGAACATGTCCATATGAGAGGGACCCTGAGGAGGAAGGGAGAAAGGGGAGCAGGGACACAGACAGGAAATCCAGGTGACAGTGAAGGCATGGGATGAATGTAGGGCTGAGAACTGAGAAGACCACAAGAAGTGGCCAGTGAGGGTGGAGATAGAGCAGTGTAGCCTGTGGAGGTGACAGAGGGAGTTGTGAGTTTGAATAAAGTCAATTCCCTGCCACAAATTAGCTCAGTGACTGGGGAGAAGCAGGGCATAGATACCACAAGACTGGCATCTCCAGATAGGACACTAGGAAGGGGGAGGGAGGAGGAGGGCCCCGGGCGCATCTTAGAGTTCCTCTGATGGAGCCTACTTTCTTCTAGCCTCATGAACCGCTCCTCTTCCCTTGGGCTCTTTCCAATCACTTCTAACCCTGTGAGAAGAGAACCTGGCACGGGAGTGGGAGAGAGAAAAGAACCTCCCTCTGGGATGTGGTTTGGTCCACTTGCCTCCTAGAACAGGCACTTGTGGAAGTCTTACTTTGGATGGTTCTGTGGTATCAGGACTGGCAATGGGGTTGAACACATCAACCATCCTTCAGAGTTGGTCCCGGGGAGAAGGTAGACCTTCATGGTTCCACCAGAAGCAGGGAAGCACCCACCAACTTTCTCCTCCCTCCCTCCTCCCTGAGAAGACCCACACCATCTTCAAAAGCCTAATTACTCCTGATTTGAGATTTCCTGGTTTTGGTCCTGTAGGTGAGGAACTTCTCTGCGGTTCACTTTCTAGCTTTCATAGGAAAGGGGAGCTGGGGGCCAGAAATCGGGGAGGGAGGCTCAGGCTGGGTGGGAGGTCAAGTGAAAGAATCAGCGTGCAGGCTGAGCGTGAATGTAACAAATCATCAGAAAAGGTCCCAGGTTTTGCCTCTGTATGAAGCTCACCAGTAGCCCACCCAGCAGAAGCCATGATGTTCCTCCATATTGGGGGCTATGCCTTATCTAGGCCCATAGTGTGGGAAAGAGAAAAGAGGAGACGCTTGAAGCTTGGGTAAGTAGAAACTGCAAAACAACCTTTATTAAAGAGCCAGCTACCACACTGTGTTAAGTGACTGCAGCCACTGCAGCCACTGCAGCCCATTTTAAGGGACCCTTCCTCTCCATTCTGCAGGGAGAGCCCGATCCAGCTGACACTTTGAGCCTGCCAGGGACTGAGAGGGAATAGAGGGGGCAGGAGGGGAACTAGGTCTTGTCCCCAGGAAGCCAGCATCCCAGAGTGAGGGGGGCTGCGTCTCAGGAAGCAGAATTGTTAAGTGTGAGAATCCTACGGAGAACAAAGTGGAAGTAGGGAATGGGCGGAGAGGTGGCCCTTGTCACCCAACCCCATGAATACCAGGTGGACTTCCGTATCACTTTCTGGGGCCAAAGGGTTGCCCGGGTCCTTTGAGGGGAGGGGTGGGAAGGCTAAGGGCTTCACTTTTTCACACCCCTCCCTTCTCACCTGGAGAATGCTGGGTGCACCCGAGGCGGGTGTAACAGCCCAGGTGAAAAGGAGGCTATGCTTCTGTGGGCCTGGGTGGACCCGGTTAGTGACCCCCCCCACACACAACTTTAGGGACAAAAGTCCCAGGACGCGTGGTAGCCAGGAGGCTGGCGACAAGGCCCTTCTTTATGGGAGTAGAGCGGGGGCGAAGGCGCTTCCTCTTGAGCCCAGGAATTCCGCGGCGGCGGGTTCTAATTAGAAGCCTGGCGCAGCAGCGGGCAGCCCGCGGGGCTCCCTCGGACGCGCTGCCCCTGGCTCTCCGGGGACGCCGGGACGCGCCTCAGTGTGTCCGCGCTCCTAGACGCGCTGGACGCAATCCTCGCTCCCGGAGGCCACAGGTCTCCACAGGTGCCCCTCCGGGTCTTAAAAATCTCACGGGAGCGGAGGCTCAGCGAGATCTCTGTGGAGCGCAGCCGCTGCCCAGCAGCCTCTCCAGCCCCTAGCGACTCCAGGTTGCCCACCCTCCATCCCTGCAGCGGCGCGGGCCCTGCATCCCCACCCCAGGCTTCTCCGCTCTTCTCCTGAAGCATCTCGAAGAGAAAAATGATTATCGGATTAGATGTACTTCGGCTCGCTGGGTCCCCCCTTCCCCTCGGCATAATTATTATAATTCCAGGCAAGCTGTCGGAGGGTTCCTGGGGGGGGGGGGTGCGCATGTTTGTGAGAGGCTTCTGTCCAACTGAGTCTCCACCAGCGGCGCGCGCCGGTCCCTAGACACTCTCAATCCTCTAGCTTGTGTTCGAGGAGAGATCTACAGAGATCTGCGCACTGATGGTGACCTTAAGTCTGCGCTCCATGAAGGGAGGGAGTGTCACACACCCCGAGGAAGGGACGCCCCAATTTCTCCGTCTCTCAGGTTACGTGTGGAGGACGTAGGGCCTGAGAGTCAGGACCTTCCCTTTGCTTTATCTCACTCCATCCCTAGGCTGAGAAGAGTCTTCTAGTGTGCCTTGTCTGGAGTGGAGGATGCTGTCCAGCCTCTCCAAGACCGAATCCCCAAGCCTCTCACTCCGGGAAATTCAAATCCCTTACTTTACCTACTGCTCATCCCTCCGGGCAGCAGCGTTTCTTGTCAGCTAGATTAAGGCTGTGGACGGCCGACCGACCCTTCCACCCGACAGCCACGTAGAAGCTAGGCGATGGCGTTGGAGAAGCGCGCGCGGCTCTCGGCTGGCCCCGGTGCGCCTTGCCGCAGGCTCCGAGCCACTCCCCGCCCGATCTCGGACTGTCTTTACGTAACTGCGCTGCCCCGAGCTGTTCGGTCTTGTTTTGCCGACTTTGTTTTAAACTGTGTGTGTGTGTGTGTGTGTGTGTGTGTGTGTGTGTGTGTGTGTGTAAGATAAGGTCCCTAAGAAGAGTCTCTTTCTTGCGCTGCTTCTCTTTTACACTCCTTCCTCGACCATCGCCTAGGCGTTAGTGTCATGTGCTGACCCGCTTTCTGCCATTCTTGTTCGACGCCAGGGACAGCATGGACCTTCACTGCCCTCCCTCCCCTCCTGCCAGGGGAATCAGTGTCCCCGGAAGCTCCGCCACCCGCGTCCCAGCTGCGGCCCGAACAGGTCCAAGTGGCAGCCAAGGAAAACAACCCGCCCGCAGCCAGTGCGCAGAGCGACCGTGGGGGCCCTGCCCCAGGGGGCGGTTGCCCTAGGGTGGCACTAGAGCCCAGGGCGAACGCAAGTAGACTCACTCACCACCAGATCGGGTAGCTGCCCAGAGCCTGCTTCAGGCTGCAGAGCACTAAGAGGTATCCGAGAGGAGCCATCGCGGGCTTGAGCGCGCAGCGGGGGGAGTCCACCCCGAGAGCGCGGACGCCGGGGCTGGCCCGGCCCTGGGAGGTGGCGCGGCTGCAGTGGCGCTGGGCCCTCTGTGGCAGCGGGGTGCGCGGAGTTCCCGGGTGTGCACCGGTACACGGGCTCCGAGGGCGGCGCTGCGCCAGGTGGGCCGGCGGCCGGGCGGCGGGCCGAGGCCCTGGGCGGCGCGGGGCGGCGGGGGCGGGGCAGCGCCGCGGGGGGCGCCCGCCGGGGCTGGGGCCGGGGCGGGGCGGGCAGGGGGCGGGCGGGGCCCTGGGGGTTTGGAGCCTCGCGGCGCTGGCCCCTCCCGCGGCCGTGGGTGCGCGGGGTGAATGGGAGAGCTCCCGGCGCTGGGGTGCTGAAGGTGTGTGCAGAGTGCGGGGTGTGTCGGTGTTCGTGGAGGGGGTGCTGCCGCACTGCTGGTATGTGCCGGAATACAATACGCGTTGGGATGCCCAGGGTGTTGGATGTGCCTAGGTGTGCATGGCGAGTTCTTGTGCACCGGTTAGTAGCCTTCCAGGACCGCGCCGTGCCAGCTGAGAATTGCACTGCGTTAGTCCTCCAGCGTGGGCTCAGTTCTTCCCGATCTCCACCAATCGGGGGTCACAGGACCAGGCCCTGGATCTCAAGCTCCAGGCACCATGAGATCAGGGCAAGACATACATTCTCCCTCTAGCACTTTTTCTGTTCTGCCACATCCTGTCTCTTGCTCTTGGCAACTTTGAGGCTCCATCGTCTTGTCTCTCAGGAATCAGTCTGTAGCCACACCCCCTCCCGGAGCAGGGAATGCGGGATCCTGTACGCAGGTAGATGTTAGGGAGTCCAAGTCCACGAATCAATCCCTTTACTCTCTTCCTAAACTCATGGAAAGGAAGTGGCAGCCCCTGGGCTCGGGCTCTGGAACTACCGCTTTCAAGTAGCCTACTTAGGGGAAAGCAATCTAACGATTTTGGCAAACATGATTTTGCTGATTGGGAAGACAAAGTGAAATTTCCACATTGATTCCTCCTAACTGAGGCCATATGCAGACTTTTGTAGCCCAGAGAAAAGACCCTAGGGAGTTTTGTAATTTGAGGACAAGGTACAAGTTTGGATGTGCTCCAGCTTCTCCCTGGAGCACCTGAAGGCATAGCAGGTAAGAGACACCTCCCACCAGGGATTGGTCCTCAGTACACGAGGCTGTAAAGGAAGCTCAGCAGGAATTTTTGTGGCATTTTTGCATTGAAGAGAGAGCCACCACGAAAGAGCTACAAATGCAAGTTTCAGGCTCGTTCATGGTGCCCTGTACACTTCTAGAGCCCCGTGGTCTTGAGTCATGACTCACCCTGTGGCTCAGTGGGAGCATAAAGTGGTCTCTGGTGTGTCATGGGCTGTACAGGACTGCTTCTCAGAGAAAGAGATGCCCAGTTGTTTCTGTAAGCTTAGGACAGACTGGTGAAACCAAGGCAGGCTGCTCCCTAGAGCCTGCCCCCTCCTGCCCAATGTTTACCATTAGTAAAGGGAGCTCACGATATTGAGGATGCCACCCATGTTTATAAGACCTGGGCTCCAGGAGTCACCTGGAGATGGCATCAAGAGACCCAAGTTTAGAGAGAGAACCATTCTTTTTTCTTATGCACCACCATTAGGAGTCTGTGCAGTCTGAGTAAGTCTAGCCTTTGTTCGCCCTCCCTAGTCTGAGTCACTGCTAGACCTCTACTCTCAGAGGGAAGAACTCCGGAATGAGGCAGGCAGGGAGGGGAGGAGAGCTGGCTCATCACTACTTTGGACTTTCCCTCTCTCTCTCTCTCAGTGAAAATCCCACCCAATTATCGAATTACTGGGGGAGCCTGGGCTATGGATGGGATGGGGGCCTGAGCCAAGCAGGCAGGCTTCCAGCACCTCCACCTCCCCAGTGCTGCAGTCCAGTGGTGGTGGAGGGGGATTAGGGCCATGGTGAGGAGCACTCCAGGGGCCCCCTGGCTCTCCAGACACAAAGGAGAGTGCCGATGATAAGTACCCACCAGCTGGATACTTGTCCTTGGTCTCCGTGGAACTTTTACAATCCCACCAAATGAGGCACATGTAGGTACTGTTGTCTCAGGCTATCCCTCCCACCAGGGCTTGCAGGTTGGGCTGTCTCTCGCTGGAGGCCTGGGTCATCACACTGTGCCTTCAGGACAGTGGAGCAAACAGTAGAGCCAGGGCAAGTGGGAGTTGCTGTTGGGCTGGGGGCATTCAGGACAGTTCAGGAAAAAGGCTCTTCCTTGGCCCCTGCGAGGCCAGCTAGATGGAGGGGCAGGACAGGGAGAAGGAGGACAGGGAGGAGGGGGATCAGAGCACCTTGGTTCCCCAGGTGGGAGGAGACATTTGAGGGATCACTAGCCCTCCCAAGGACCCTGAGCCAGGCTTGCAACGAATCTGTAGACAACCAAGACGATGTGGGAGGTCCCACCCTCTTCTGAATCTCATCCCTGGGCAGCAGAATAGCAGCCTCCATGGAGCCCGGGAGATGGCGGCTCATTTAGTGTGGACCATTGTCGTGGAGGGCTTTTCTACTACACTGGAACCTCACGGATTATCTCTCTTCTATCCTTCCATTTTTGTTCTTGTTTGGTTGGTTGGTTTTGATTTTCGAGACAGGGTTTCTCTGTGTAGCCCTGCCTGGCTATCCTGGAACTTGAACTCACTCTGTAGACCAGACTGACCTCAAACTCAGAGATCCACTTGCTTCTGCCTCCTGAGTGCTGGGACTAGAGGTGTGTGCCACCACCGCCTGACCCTCCTTCTGCTTTTGTTTGTTTTGTTTTTATCCCTTGTTCCCTTGCTTTCCACTTCTCTTTCCCCTCTCCTTCCTTCCTACCTACCTTTATTTATTTATTTTTTTTTCAGCCTGAAGCTCACTACTTAACTCAGTCTGGCCTTGGTCTTGTCCTCTGCTTCCGCCTGTTTTGTAGGAGCTGTGTGTCATCTCTCCCATCCCTGTTTCTCTCTTGCCTGCTGACAAGCAGCCTGGCTTTGGAGGGCTGTGCAGCGCACAGCACACCTACATTTTGGCTCTTACTGGGAGCACACGCATTGCCCATGGATTCCTCCTTGTCTGGAGATCAGGTTGCTTCCGGGAGCGCCCTCTGCTGTCCCCTAAGGGCTGTCCCTTGTCAGTCAATGTTCCTCCAAACCCTGTATGCAGGGGGATAGCATCTGCATCCTTGTCACAAGGGTAAGCACCTGGTGAATACATGGTGGATGCTTACAGGTGAGACCAAGTCTCTTTAACCCCAGGCCTTCTCTCAGCACATCTGAGACAGCTGAACTAGGATGGGGCAGAGACGTGGGTGGGGCCTCTGAGCCAGTATTGCAAATGGTTTGTGGTGGCTGAGAGTGAGGTTTCTCTGTGGAAACCACTTTGGAGCTGGAACTCAAGGAACTGTGGTTTTGATGAGAAAAGGTATTGCTATGTATGAGTGGTCCTGGAGGAAAGTCATTTTCGTCCCCAAAAAAGGGATCAGTGAGCAGGCAGGGTGCAATTCCCTTGCAAAAGAGGAAGCCCTTTCCATCCCTACCCTGCAGCCTGTCAGGTGCTCACTTCTTTCCTTCCAGGAACATGCCTGGCTGACCCTGAGGGGTCCTTCACAGGACCATTTCACAGAGGAATGGGTCCTCTGAAATCAAAGACAGAAAATTGCAGAGTTTTCTCTGTATCCAGGTTAAAAGAAATACCAAATGGCTTTAGGTATTAAGAAATTAGACCCAGCCAGGCAGTGGTGTCTCACGCCTTTAATCCCAGCACTTGGGAGGCAGAGACAGTCGGTTTTCTGATTTAGAGGTCAAGCCTGGTCTACAGAGTGAGTTCCAAGACAGCCAGGGCTACACAGAGAAACCCTGTCTCGAAAAACCAAAAAAAAAAAAAAAAAAAAAAAAAAAAAAAAAAAAAAAAAAAAAAAAAAAAAAAAAAAAAAAAAAAAAAAAAAAAAAAAAAAAAAAAGAAAGAAAGAAAAGAAAAGAAAAGAAAAGAAAAAGAAAAAAAGAAATTAGATCCAAACAATATTCGGATATTACCTTAAAAAAAAACTCATGTAGATTGAAAGAAATGCATACTGACTCACATGCACACTGAGTGTGTGTGTGTGTGTGTGTGTGTGTGTGTGTGTGTGTGTGTGGTGCTGAAGGCCAAACTCATGGATTTGCCTGCAAGCCACCTGACATGGAGCCACACCCACAGCCAACATATGCTTTTTTTTTTTATTACTTTAAAATTGTTGATGTATATGAATGTTTCCCTGAATGTATGTATGGGTATCACATTTGTGCCTGGTATACAAGGAGGTTAGAAGTGGTTATCAGATTCCCTGGAACTGGAGTTACAGATGGTTGTATACCACCATGTGGGTGCTGAGAACAGAACCCATGCCCTAGGCAAGAGCAGCGAGTGCTCTTAACCACTGGGTCATCTTTTGAGCCTCCCCCCCCCCCTTTTTTAAAATTCTACATGTATGGGAATTTTGTCTGTGTGTATATGTATGTGTACCAAGTGCATGCAGTATCTGTTGAAGCCAGAAAGAGGGTGTCAGATTCCCTGTAACTGGAGTTACAAACAATTGTTAGCCACAATGTCAATAATGGGAATTGAACCCAGGTCCTTTGGAAGGGCAGCCAGTGCTTTTAATCACTGAAGCTATCTCTCTCTCTCTGCAACCACACCTCCTTGTTTTATTATTTTATGTGTATGGGTATTCTGTTTGTGTATATGTCTGTGCACCACATGAAGGATGCTGAAGGAAGCCAGAGGGTATCAGATCTCCTGGAACTAGAATTACAAATGGTTTCGAGCCGCCCTGTAAGTGCTGAGAACAAAGCCTGGGTCCTCAAGAACCCCTTCCATTGCTCCTAACCATGAGCCATCTCTCTAGTCACACACTTCAAGTTCATTCATTATTGTCCTTTGAGACAAGGTATCTTTATGTAATTCTGGAACCTCTGGGTAGGCTGGATGGCCTCTAACTTGATATCTGCCTATCTCTGCCTCCTGAATTCTAGGATTTAAGGCATGCACCACTGAACCTGGCTAATTTCTTCAACACCTGTATTTCACCCACAGACCAAAACCAGCACCTACAGGCTGATATGTACACCATCTTTGCTTTTAATGGAAGGAACAACCTCCAAGCCTAGCCTCACAAGATTTGTGAGAGGCCTTTACAACCATCTGCACTAAAGCATACCTGTATCTAACAGCCTCCTCAGACAGCAGGGAACGTTCTCCACCACACTTGGAGCTTTCTGGCGTGGTGCACCCTGGGATGTCTTGGCACACGCTATTGAGAAAGACCACGCAAATGTAAGCAAGCGGGACAGTGCTCTAGGTGGATGTGTGGGGCTGACAGGAAGGAAAGAAGAAGTGATTCAGCCACATCTGCTCCTGGAGCTGTCCTTGAAGAGTGAACTTCCTTGACTTTGTCTACTACTCAGTCCTACCCTCCTGCTAAGTCGCTTAGCAGCCGTCTCTGTTAGACACAGCTGTCTGTGTCTGTTGATGGTGTGTTCCTTTCTTCATAGTGGGTGAGCTTCCTGCTCATCTGGGGCTGCTTTTCCTCTTGCACCTTCATCCCACAACTGTGTTTCTCCCTGCCCCACCCCCCACTTCTCCAGAGCCAACAACATTACCACGTCCACAGCCGTGCCTCTGGCCATCATTGACACGACTTGCCTATGCAGGGCCTTTGCAAGCAAGGCTTCAAACTCAAGATGATCTAGCTTCGAGAGTCACCTCATTTTGCCTTCTGTGCAAGGATGCTTGGCTTTGCATGGTCTATGTTTAGTCTATATTCCGTCCCAGCATGCATTGTGGTTNCCAACAACATTACCACGTCCACAGCCGTGCCTCTGGCCATCATTGACACGACTTGCCTATGCAGGGCCTTTGCAAGCAAGGCTTCAAACTCAAGATGATCTAGCTTCGAGAGTCACCTCATTTTGCCTTCTGTGCAAGGATGCTTGGCTTTGCATGGTCTATGTTTAGTCTATATTCCGTCCCAGCATGCATTGTGGTTGTTCCCAGCTTATGGCAGTGCTTTATTCAGACTGGACCCTTGCTTTCTGTCTGTCCTTGTGCTGGGCAGGTACAGCCCTAGCAGCTGGTCCATTTGTGGTTCTGTGTGCACCCGCTGTCTGGATGTCTGCTTCCTCAACTGCACCCCTTGCTTCAGCATCTCATCTCGCTGGCTTTTCATGGTGTGTTTCATGTGCTATCAGATTGTTTATTACTTACCTTGGGTCCACCCTTTTTCCTCCCTCCCTCGCTCCCTCCCTTGCCTGCTTCCTTCCTTCCATTCTTGTTATTTGAGATAGCAGCAAGGTCCTGTAACCAAGGTTTGTCTTGACAGAGCTCTGGATGACTTGATCCTGATGCCTTCTCATCCAAGTGCCTTGTTTTCTTTGCTTATAGTAATGCTTACAGTCACCCCCTCCCTCAGCCCTTATCCAAAGTTTTACTCTCTGTGGTTTCAGTTTCCCACACTCAGCAAAAGTCCAGAAACTCTGTGGGGGAAAATTCCAGAAATACACAATTCATGAATTTTAAATTTCCCTCCATTATGTTCAGGGTGGTGAAATCTGACTCTTTCTCATATAGAATGGGTAACATCTCATTATTAACCCCTTAACATACCCACACTGTAGACTCTACCCTCTCCTTAAGTCTCTGTTATGAGAGTGACTGTGCTTCCATTTAAGTGATCCTCTCTTTACTCAAGAGCTCCAAAGAGTAGTGACACTGGAATTCAAATATGTCTAAGAGAAGCTGGAAACTGTTTTCTTTAATTAAAACGGTAAAAGTTTGTAATAAAGAAAGAAAAACTGGCAGTATACTGGGCTTGCCAAGGGCTACATAAGACTGAGTGGTCTGTCCTCAGAGCTGAGAGGAAGGAAATAATTCGGTCTATTCTGTGATTGGTTGTTTAGCTCCTAGAATGCCCAGTTTATAAATTCAACTTCATCACAGGTATGTGAGGGGACTTTTCGGTTGTTACTGGTTTCGTGCCTTCATGTGAGGTTTTTTTTTTTTTCTTCCTCCAGAAGTCTTGTGAGATGCCTTTGCTTGGACCTTCTGTGCAGATGTGTGGCATCATGGAGAGAGATGGGTGCAGGACCCCAGTTTCCGGCTTGCCTGCCGCATCACATCCCTTGTCGTGGATGGGATGAGCACATGCTGGTGAACCAGCGGTGAGAGCCGAGGACCCAAGCAGCTGGTTAGATAGAGCCCTGAACTCTGTAATCCTATGATTCTCAAACCAAAGGGGCATCTCAGAATAATAAGAAAACGGAATTAGGAGATTTAAAAAGAAATCTCAATGCTGAGGTTCTCTAGAGCCCTAGACTTGCGTTACAGCAGGTCAGAATCTCTAGATTTCTGTTGGGCATTCTTTTTAGCAGGAAGTTTAAGGCTTGAGATCATCTCAGTCTTTCTTAGTGACAGAGTTCTGCTTTCCAGTCAATACTGCCACCCTGTGGAGATGCTCGGGGCGGAGTAGTTTAGAAAGGACTTGGTGTTCCTTTGCAAGTGAAGCAGGGTCCCTGTAGTTGTGGATTTTGTGGTAATCTCCACAGCTCCATGGCCCAAGTCAGGCTTTGCCTTGTGTGGATGGGGCATCTCATGACAGTGGAGACCGTAACTCCTCCCTGCCCTGTGCCAAGCTCTGTGTGGACCAGGCAGGTTACTCTCTTTGGTAGATGTAAGTGTCGTCATCCTTGAAGTCTAAGTCAGCGGACATTCTTGTCTTAACCTAGCTATGAATTTCCAAACAGAATGGAGCCGATCTGCCAAAGAGGCATCAGCAGGCTCATGTTCAGAGGCCATCCAGCCTACCCAGCAGGTTCCAGAATTACATAAAGATACCCTGTCTCAAAGGACAATAATAAATGAACTTGAAGTGGCATGTGTGACTGGAGGGATGGCTCATGGTTAGGAGCAATGGAAGGGGTTCTTGAGGACCCAGGCTCTGTTCTCAGCACTTACAGGGCGGCTCGAAACCATTTGTAATTCCAGTTCCAGGAGATCTGATACCCTCTGGCTTCCTTCAGCATCTTTCATGTGGTGCACAGACATATACACAAACAGAATACCCATACACATAAAATAATAAAACACGCAGGTGTGGGTACAGAGAGAGAGAGAGAGAGAGAGAGAGAGAGAGAGAGCGAGAGAGCTCAGTGATTAAAAGCACTGGCTGCCCTTCCAAAGGACCTGGGTTCAATTCCCATTATTGACATTGTGGCTAACAACTGTTTGTAACTCCAGTTCCAGAGAATCTGATACCCTCTTTCTGGCTTCAACAGATACTGCAATCCATCTCCTCAACCCGTCTCATTCCTTGGCAACCCTGCTTCTCAGTGGGGTGGGTTATACCTCTCCTGCCTTCCCTTGCCTCTTGAACTAATTAGCTAGTCTTCCTATAGAGACTATCAAAGATTTACTTAGAAGCAGTTTGGGAGGTTCAAAGTCTAGCATTGGGCCGCCAAGCTGGACTCTGGAGAGGGAAGCTGAAATTATGATGGGACCCTGTATAGGCAGGGGAGATCTGTTGGAAAGAAGGAGGCCAAAGAGATTGAGGAATTTTTTAAAACAATGCACTTGGACAAGGACTGTAAACAAGTCTACCACTTTAAGTACCGGTGAACCGGTCACCTTCCACTTGACCTCAGTTTTTTCTCCCTTGAAATAGGGTCTCACTATACATCCCTCCAGCCCTGGAACTCACACTATGCAGAGCAGGCTTGATTTGCCATCTGGGTGCTGGATTAAAGGTTGTGCTACCAGGAAAGGCGAAACAACAGCATATCTTTGACACAGGATCTACTCTGTAGCCCAGGCTGCCCTTGAATTGGTAATCCTCCTGCTCCAATCTCCTGAGAACTGTAATTATAAGAATGTTTCACCATACCCAGCTGACACTTACTGATTTCTCATTTAACGTCATTGTGGTTAGAAAAGGTACATGTTCTATGCTGGGATTTCAGGAGTTAACCCCCAAGCCTGCATTAGATAGCCTTTCTTTCTTTTTTCATTTATTTTTATATTTTATATTTTTTATATGACTACGCACCACCTTTGTGCAGTGCCTGAAGAGGCCAGAAGAGGGCATTAACTCTTCTAGAACTGGAATTAAAGACAGTTGGGAGCTGCCATCCTATGAGCACAAACTAGGTTCTGAGCAAGAGCAACGAGTGCTCTTTAACTGCTGAGCCAACTCTCCAGCACTTGGGCATCATTTCTTTCTTTCTTTCTTTCTTTCTTTCTTTCTTTCTTTCTTTCTTTCTTTCTTTCTCTCTCTCTCTCTCTCTCTCTCTCTCTCTCTCTCTTTTTTTTTGTTTTTTTTCGAGACAGGGTTTCTCTGTGTAGCCCTGGCTGTCCTGGAACTCACTCTGTAGACCAGGCTGGCCTCGAACTCAGAAATCTACCTGCCTCTTTGGGTATCATTTCTTTCTTTTTTTTTTTTTAAAGATTTATTTTATTTATTATATGTAAATACACTGTAGCTGTCTTCAGATACTCCAGAAGAGGGCACCAGATCTCGTTACGGATGGTTGTGAGCCACCATGTGGATGCTGGGATTTGAACTTATCACCTTCGGAAGAGCAGTCGGGTGCTCTTACCTGCTGAGCCATCTCACCAGCCCCTGGGTATCATTTCTTAATGGTCTCCAATACCACTACCTAGAAGGCCAAAATCTCAACACATAAACTTGGGGGATACACTCACCCCAAATTCAAGTCAGCTCTTTTCCCCCAGGGCTTCAAAGACTCCTTCTGGACCTCCCCAGAGAAGACAAAATAACCAGAGAAAGCTTGGGAGAGATCCCAGTCAGCAAGGCATCTGCTGTGCAGGAAGGACCAAAGGTCTCATGCACACAAACGCCAGGCGGTGCAGATTACTAATCACATTGCTGGGGAGACACTGGAGACAGGGACAGGCAAACCCTTAGGACGAGGTACAAAGATGCACGTTGAGCTGGAGAGTTAGTCAGCTGTAAAGAGTGCTTTTCACATTTGCAAAGAGCACAGGCCTGGCTCCCAGCACCCACCTGGCAGGTTACAAGCTGTCTGTAACTCCAGTTCCAGAGCATCCAATGTCCTTCTCTGTCCTCCAAGGACATCAAACACACGTGTGCAAGCAAAACACTTACACATGTAAAATCAAAATAAAATTTTAAACAAAGATTTCTTTATTTATATGAGTACACTGCAACTGTCTTCAGACACACCAGAAGAGGACATTGGATCTTATTACAGATGGTTGTGAGCCACCATGTGGTTGCTGGGAATTGAACTCAGGACCTCTGGAAGAACAGCCAGTGCTCTTAACCGCTGAGCCATCTCTCCAGTCCATAATATGAAAGAAAATAAAAAGGAAAGAAAGAAAAATGGAAAGAAAGAGAAAGGAAGAAAGAAAGAAAGAAAGAAAGAAAGAAAGAAAGAAAGAAAGAGCAAGAAAGAGCACATTTCAGAGGAGTGACACCTGAGGGTGACCTTTGACTTCGTCTTCCACAGCAGCCAGATCAGCCCTAGCAATCAAGAGATGTCTCTCTCTTTCCTTCAGACACGGAAGGTCAACTGTTTTTTGTTTGTTTGTTTGTTTTTCGAGACAGGGTTTCTCTGTGTAGCCCTGGCTGTCCTGGAACTCACTTTGTAGACCAGGCTGGCCTCGAACTCAGAAATCCACCTGCCTCTGCCTCCCGAGTGCTGGGATCAAAGGTGTGCGCCACCACGCCTGGCTGGGAAGGTCAACTGTATGAAACAGTGGAAAGTTATAAAAAACAAAACAAAACACAAACCAAAAACTATTGATGAATGCAGCAACATCTTTGCAGGCCGGTGGGGCTTCAGGCCAGAAGAGCAGCCATGGAAGGTGTGTACACACTACTTAGGCAGAACCTGTGGTCAGAAACTCTCTGGATGGGGCGGTTAAGAGCACCAAGGGTTATGAGTTCAATTCCCAGCAACCACATGGTAGCTCACAACCATCCATAATGGGATCTGATTCCCTCTTCTGGTGTGTCAAGGGCGGTGTGCTCATATATATAAAATAAATAAAAATCTTAAAATAGATGAAATTCTTTGGATGAAGCAGGGTAGGATGGTGCACCGCTGCCATCTCAGCACTTGAGCTGGAGGCAGTAGGATCAGGAGTTCAAGGACAGCCCAGGATACGTAAGACCCTGCTTTTAAAAAGAAATAGAGAAAGAGAGGGCCTCCAGAGGGAGGTATGGGGATTCACTTTCCAGCATGCAACTCGGTGCCTGGTACTGCATAAGATGGCACAATGCCCAAATGATCCCTGTATTTGTAGAGAGGAAGGAAGATCAAAACTTTAAGTTCCTTAGCTATATAGTGAGGTCAAGGACAGGAAGAAAGGAAGAAAGGGAGGGAGGGAGGGAAGGAGAGAGGAAAGGGAAAAGGGAAAAAGAAGAAAAGAAGCAGATAGAAGGGCCTTTCCGGGTTCCGGGTTAGGCTATTCTATGGTTTGCCAATGAGGGCAGAGCCAAGGGCTTTGAGGATGTGGTGAGGGGACCAGCAAGGACAGACGCCATGACGACGTCTGTGGATGGGCTGGGGATCCACAGTGGAGACGCTATCAACATTGCTCTCAGTATGTGCTCAGATGGATGTGCTGGGCTTCAAAGCAAAGCTCACCCTTCCCTGGGATTCGGGAGGTAAGACTGAGAGTCCCTGCCTGGCAAAGCAAGCATTGAGGAACCCAGCGATGAGATCCCCACCGTTGCAACAGAAGAATGGAAAGCCATTTTCTGCCCCCTAGCCAGTACCCACAGAAAAACAGGGCCTGGGAGTTGTATCTGGAGTCTAAATATTGTCTTGTAAAAACAATTTAATAAAAGTCTTGCACAAAAGAAAAAAACAACAACAAATTTCTGGCACTCCTCTCCCAGAGGATGTATTGGTGTGGATTAATGTTTTTCTCACAATGTCTGCCTTCTGTCTGGCATCTGTCCCAAACCAGGTCTTGGGCTGGTGCTGCCCAGACTGTAGGTTATGCACATGCTGGCTGGGATAGTAGCCAAGACACTGGCTGGGGCAGTAGTCATTCTCTTACTGAGCAGCAGGGGGCAGTGTGGCTTTACAGTTTAGCTTCCCAGGCTTGGATCCAGCATGGTCCGGCTGTGTGTGTGTGTGTGTGTGTGTGTGTGTGTGTGTGTGTGTGTGTGTGTGTGTGCTCGCGCTCTCTCTCTCTCTCTCTCTCTCTCTCTCTCTCTCCCCCTCATTCCCTCCCTCCTCTCCTCCCTACACACACACACACACACACACACACACACACACACATCACACATCACACCACACATTATCACAGCCATGAGCTCATTCTGTCCATGTCTGGCAATCTGGGTGGATTCATTTCTCCTCACACTCTGTCCAGCTTCATTTCAAATGACTCATGCATGGTTTCGCCTTTTCCCCCAGGGAGACCCCTGCCCAACCTTCTCAATTAGGTAGTGTTTCCTGATAAGTGGCCCCTTGCTCCACTCCTTCCAGACCACCCGAGATTGGTTCTCCCAGTGTCAAATGCCTAGTGAGTGTATAGGACAAGACAAATGCCAACACCTTAACCTCTTCCTGCCCACTGTGGGTCCCGCTGTTCACTGTCTACTCAGATTATGCAGCACTAGTTTTGGGAAATGGCAGCAGAGTGGTATTGGGTTCACAGACTCCTCTGAAATGGGGTGAACCTAAGACAGTATTGTCACCTGTCCCTCTCGAGCCTATTGTATTCTCAGTGGGCCGGCAGTGACATTTCAGGACCCTGAGAATCCATGTGAGTCCAGAACCTGGGCTCAGTGATCTCAAAAAGACAAGGTGCCCATTTCCTTTCCTCTTGTGGTCATTCACTTTGGCAAAAGACCTAGAGGCAGGCTGAGAGACTATCTGTAAATTTTAGGCAACAAGCAGGGTGCTTTCTCAAGGGGACCTGACCTCCCTTTAATATGCTGGTTCTGGGCCTGCAAGGTGACTCAGGCCCAAAGATCCATCAAAGACCTGCGACTCAGCTTGGTTTTGATCTCTGGATTGTGAATACAGTGCCGTCTGGCTTCGTCCCTGTAATTTGGATCGCTGCACAGGCCTAGGTGGTCACCCAGGGAAATGACACTGAGCCTTCTGGCCCCGTAGCCCAAAATGGAACCAGAGGGCCACTTGGCCGTCAACATGGGGGAAGACTGAGAACATGGGAGGAGACTGGCCTGCCCTTCCCACATTCTGTAAAGCTGAGAGAGTGTAGATGGAGGAGGGGAGAGGGAGAGGAGGGCGAGGGTGTCCCTTCCTTGACTGCTGCATATCTTTGGGCACATGAGTTCTCCCAAACTCAGAGGGTTCAGTTTGCTACCCAATGCTTATTAATAGCTCTTCTATTGGAATTTGCTTTCTATCCTACTTAGTGGCTCATTTGGGCATTGTATATTGACCAGCCCCAGAAAAGCCCTCTGGTTTCATTTGGGGCTACGTGGCTTCCTGGACCTGCTAACTCTGATCCTCTGTGCCCTCCTCCCCTGAACTTTTCTCTCCTTTCTACCCATTTTCATCAGAGACACAGACACGTGTGGCAGAACCTCCATGGGTCAGGGCCCTCTCCAACCCGACGCTAGGCTGACGGCAGTTTGGACAGATATAGTAGGACTGGCAGGCTGGGTCCTCCTTTGGGACAGTGTAGCAGTGCTAGGCCCTGTATGAAGAAGTACCTCAAAGGTTTGTGCGGGAGAGAGGGGACACTTTGGCTTCCCTGTGCTTTGGAGCAAGGCTGCTATAGCCCTGGGTGAGCAGCATGTAAGTAACAGAGTGCTCCTGCACTGTCTCCTGAAGTCCTGTTAAAGGTGGGATGGGTGGTATTTCTACCATCTATTGCCACCACCCCATCCATGGAAACAGAAGGCTGGGGAAGGCCTAAGACTTAGATCTGGCATTACCTTGTGCAAGCATGAGTCCTGCCACCCACATGCCCTGGTCCCCTGGGGATGGGCCAGGGCTCTGAGTTTGACAGGCCACTCAGAGGCAGGTTACCCATGCCTTCCATTGCTGTGATCAGACCGACCCCAATCTAAAGAAAGCAGAACTGTCCTCATTAACAAGCACCCCATCTCCACAGATGTCCAGGGCTGACACCAAGCCTCTCTGTGCGTGGGCTGCCCAAGACTGCTGCCTCCTTCCTCTTTACTCGCTGGGTGGCCGAGGTGCCAGCTCCGCTCTCCCTGAGTATGCATCGCCTGCAGTGCCTGGCGACACTCGTTTACAATCTCACACATCATTTTTCTTGGAAGCAATCTCGTGCCTTTAAATATGTCATCGCTCAGCGTCTCCCGTCTCCTGCTTCTTCCTAGGAGCGAGAGCCAGGTCTCCAGGTGGAAGTCTCCCTGATGCTGATCCCCACCCCACCCTACCCCACCCCCATGCTGCCATGGCTGGGGCTGCCTTCTGGGTTCATTTTGCTGCAGAAGCACCATTGGATGGCGATGTGGGGTGTAGATGGGTACCCAGCAATGGGGAGCGATACGAGTCCCCGACTCCAGTTAAATGAGCCTCTGATTGGGAAACCAAGGCTCGGAGAGGAAGGGATGGGCTCTCCCGACCCCTCACTCAGCCACACACCCACTACATATGGAAGCTTTTCAGTCAGGACAGGGTATATTCACTTGGGTGGTCCACACCCACAGGAGTAACCTGCTTGGCTCTGACCAGTGTGGAGGCTGATGTGATTTTTTTTTTTCACTCATTTCCTCCTCTGCTTTCCTTTGGAGCCGTGACAGGTGGCTGAGCAGTTGCTGTGCACAGCTAGACAACTCAGCCTCCCAGAGGAGCTCAAAACCCTCAGACTTGGAGGTCTCCCATCCAGAATCAGCCCTTCTAAGTTGAGAAGGTGCTGGCTGGTAAGGAGGTTTGCCTTCCAGGGAGTGGAGCTTGCCCTGGCCAGCCCAGGTCAGGGAGGCACACTAGTGTTAGAGGTCCCTGGGTTTTGTTAGCTTGGCTCTGGTGTGTGTGTGGGGTCACTGTCTTGCACAGAAGTGCGTCTACAACACGGAAGGTTGACACGCGGTGGGCATGTGTCAGGACCCAATCACTCAGTCCTATTCTACAGCACTTTGAATTGTCCCTGAATAAGCCGCCCCTCCCCCAATGCCAGGGGCCTTGTAAGCAGTCTCTTGGGTGTCCTGGGCAACTGTGTTTCTCTGCGTGTTAGATCAGGTTTGACGTAAAGACAATTCAGTCCACGAAGATGAGTCACAGTTCTAGGCTTTCACACAGACCAGTCACCATCCTGGCCAGCGGTCCCCTTCATCTTCCACCCTGTTTGGGGTATGAGGCCCTTGGGTGTCAGTGATATCTGCAGCTAGTAGTCAGAAGGTCCCTGAGGGCCATATTGTCCCATTCTCAGGTCCAAGTCGGCCACAGCACCGGCTCTGCAGAAATGCCTTTTTGGTCTCCCTTGGAGAGGTCGCCTTTCCATTCCTCTAGCTATAGCACCCCAACTTTCAGCAGTGGCTCCCTCTTGGCAACATTCTCCGGCGAGTGGGTTCGCGTCCCCCCACGTCTCCGCTCTGTAATCCGATGGCTAACGTCGCCCCCAAGCCACCCAGTCACTACCCCCTCAAGCACAGTCGTCCAAGTTTCTCGGCTCTCGGATGTCTTTCCCAGCGGTCAACACCCGGCCCCCAACTGTCAGGAGACTCCCTGGAGCTCGCACTTGAGTCCTGGCTGCAGACACCTAGCCCCGGGGTCTAACTCTGCGCTGTCTCCCGGTCCCGCCCATCTCTCCTTCTGGCTCCGTTACTCGACCGGGGTTCCCACCGCGCCACGTGCCCAGCCCTCCCCACGGCGCGCCCCAGGCCCGCCCCGCGAGCCGAGCAGCTCGGCGGCGGTGGCGGCGGTGGCGGCGGCGGGCGCGCAGCTCGGATTTCGGCCCGCCCCCGGCGCCGGCGTGACCCCTCCTCCGGGGCGCGGGCGGGCCGGGCCCAGCTGGTCGGCGCCCCGCCCCGCGGCCGCGGCTGCGGACGCTATAAGAGGGCGGCGGTCGCGGCGCGCCCTGCGCGGAGCCCGGAGCGCGATGGTCAGCCGCCGCGGCGCGGCAAGATGCTGGATGGGTCCCTTCTGGCGCGCTGGCTGGCCGCGGCCTTCGGGCTGACGCTGCTGCTCGCCGCGCTGCGCCCTTCGGCCGCCTACTTCGGGTAGGTGCCCGCGGCGGGCGGCCGCGCGAGGGCGGGCGAGGGCGGCGGGGCCGGACGGGGGCATCGAGCCCGGGGCAGCACTCGCCAGGTGCTCGGCGGGGTACACGGGTGGCTTGGAGTTGTTAGTTGGCAGCGAGCGCGCCTCTCGGTCCGCAGGTCGTTGCCCGCCGTGCGCCCTAGAGGTAGAGGGGCCGGTGTCCCCGACGGGCTTGCGCGGGGCCGCGGTCCACGGTGACTCCCGAGTCGCCGCCGCCGCCTTAGGCCGCGGTGTTCCTGCCAAAAGGCTGGAGCCTCCCTGGCCCCTGCCCACTACCCCCCTTTTCTCCTGGAAAAGTTAATTTAACAACAACAAAAAAACACGTACAAAATCCAGATGTTCCTTGCACTGAGCCCCAAAGGGGAGAAAAAAAACCCCTCCAAGCTGGAGAAATTTATTTTTCTTGCGCTTTTTTCTGGCGCTCGCCCGAGCCTGGCCCCGACCTCGGCCCTCGGGAACACGTCTGGGAGACCTGACCTCTGGGGGTAAACGCCGCCGCTGTCCCGCGGGGTCGTCGCCCGCACTCGCCTGTCTATGCGTTAGCAGTTTTGCCGCGTTCTTGGGCGCGTCTCTTCACTTTTGGTTCCTTTCGTCCCTCCCTCTCTACTCGCTTTCCCAGGTCTGGGATGCCTGAACCCAGCGATCTTTAGAGGGACACCTACTGCACTTTGAGTTCTCCGAGGTCCTGGGTGGCACCATGCATGGCAGCGCCCCAGCTTTCTCTGCCCACCCTGCTTATCACCCCTTCGTTCCCCCTCTGGGAGCCCTGGTTAGCCCTTTGGGTCGCAACCCTGGTCCTGAGTGCTCTGGACTGCGCCTTGGGCCGCCGCCCTTCGCCGGTCACCTGTTCCCTCGCCCCTGGCTGCAGTGGCCGCTCGCAGCGGTGTGGCCGGCAGAGGGCCCCGTTGGTCTAGGAATCTGGCACCCGCCAGGGCAGGGAGAGGCGGCTGGGCTGAGGAGCCCTGCAGGTGTATCCTGTTCTCAAAGAAAATAAAATATTTTCATGGGAAATTTTCCCTTTGTGTTTTTCTTTCTCCTCCTTTCTCCTCTGTCTGTCCATTTCTTCTGGGTTGTATTCCAGGGTCATTTCCATGTCTCGGTTCCCAGGTTCTCCCCCATCCTGGCTCCCCTAGTCCAACCCCTGGGCCTTGGCCTGGCACGCCCCTGCGCGCCATCTGTGCAGCCCTAAGCCTCACCCTCGGGCAAGAGGGAGGGCTGAGGATGGCCGTCTGGCCACAGGTCCGCGGTGAGTCACAGCAGCCCATCAGCCAGCTGTGCCTTCCTCTCTTCTGGCCCAGCCAGGCATCTGACACGCCCTGGGCTTGCGTGAGCGGCCACTTTGCTCCTTCTGAGATCTCTGCTGCTGGCCTTGTGGCCCTGGGATTCAGAACCTACAGGTGATGGGGTTAGAATCCTGGCTGCAATGCCTCCCATCCATCCCTCTCTCTCACCCTCGCTTAGCTGTCTCCATACTTTACATCTTGGGAAAGTTCTCTAGCTTGGCGCCAGAAGGGGTGTTGGAACTCTAGTTCTGTGGCAAGGTTTAAGTACAGGCCAGTTGGCTCCCAAGCAGATACCGAAGACATCAGTATTGGCTTGGGTTAACCTCTACTTAGCTCTTTGTTGCAGAGGACACATTAAGGAAAGCTGACCATGTCTTTGAGCGCTCCTCTCCTGCAGCTGCCCATTAGACCCACTGTCTGGGCTTGGCGGAAGGACCCCAAAGATGGGCAGAGTGGGTACCTGTTGAACCAAGAACCAGGGGAGGCCTGGGAGGATAGGCTAGTTGATTTGGGTCTCTCTGGAGTTGATTTCTGAGGAGTATGTATGTATGTATGTATGTATATGATGGGGGCACAAGATGTATCCTGGGCTATTCTGTGTCCAGCAGTCCCACCCCTTCCCCAGCCAAGGGAGGAGATGAGTGTGGAAACCCTGAAAGGCCTGGCAACACTGGAGCTGGAGGGGGAGCCTGAGGGTGCGCCTGTGAGAATGTGGTGTGCTCAAGTGTCCCTTCCCAGCCCAACTGGAGAGGGAGTAGGGAGAAGGAGCTGGAATCTGGGGCTCTCCTCTCCCTTCCCCCTCTCCAAAGCTCTGCCTGGCACGGAGGCTCCCAGGCAGGAACACGGCTCCAGTTACAGCCCAGGAACCCAGAGAGGAGAGGCTGGCCCCGGGGAGGGTCACGTGGCTACAGGAGCCCTCCCCACCCCCTCCCAGAGCTGCAACCCAACCCTACAGCTCTGGCTGCCCTTCCCTTCCAGAGGCCTCTGGCCACCCTGCTGCTGGACCCCTCTAGGCTGGCCACCAGCCATGGGGAAGGGGCTCTGCTCTCTTCCCTTGGCTCAGCTTTTCATCCAAGTCCCTTCGGCAGATCAGCAGGTGGCAATTCCATTAGTTTCTCTCAGAGCTGCTGCCTGCTCCACGCCTGTGTTCCTGGGGCCAGCCCGAGGTCACATGTGGGTTGGGGGACAGAGACACAGACCCTCCGGAGGCTTCCCTCGACCCCTGCCCCTCCCTGGTAATTGGCAGGTGAGAGGATTGCTGTGGGCAGCAGACCTCTGAACTGGCCTGTGACTCTGTTTCCCTGCTAGGTTGCAGAGGCTCCAGTCCAAGTGGTGATAGGGGTCAAGAACTGCAGGCCTTTGAGAACTTGACGGGCTTTCACCTTGTTTTGTCTTTTAAACTAGGAAGGAGCATTGTAAACCTTAAGACTGGTTTTCTCTCATTCCTCGGTTTCAGCCACATGCATCCAGTTTCTCCCAGGGAATGCCTGTGTGTTCCCCTTCTGAAAGGCACTGTAGACACTTGGGACTACTATGGGCTGTTTGGGTCTGAGTGGTATCAGAGCTTACTAAAGCCCTCTTTTTTTGTTATTGAATATAACTCCCATCCCGAGAAACTCCCCAGCTCCGCGGTTTGGGGGTATATTCACAAAACTGTCAGCCATCACCACTGTCTAATTCCAGAACATTTTCCTCACCCCAGAAACCTCATACCCACTCAGCAGTCACTCCCGGCTCCCCTCCCTCCAGCCCCTGGCAACCACTAATCTTCCTGTCTCCATGGATTTTCCTATTCTGGACTCCTCGTAGAAATGGGACCATACGCTCTGGGGCCTTTTGTGTCTGGCTTCTTTCATTCCGTGTCATGTTTTTGGAGGCTCATCCGTGTTGTAGCGTGAATCAGGGTTTCACTCCCTTTTATGATCAAATTGATTACACAACAGTCTTTTCTTTAAAAAAAAAACAAAAACCCTGTTTGTCAGTTGATGGCTCTTTGGGTCATTTCCACCGTTTGGTTATTTCTAGTAATGTTGCTGGGAATGTCAGCGCTTTTTTTTCCTTTCACATATCTCTGTTTTGGTTTTGGGATATTCACTGCAGGGAGGGGGGTCCTAACTAGACGTGGAATTGCTAGGTTCTCCAGACAATTCTACTTTACACTTCTTGAGGAACTGCCAAAAGGTTTTCCCAAGTAGTTACAGTATTTTATATTCCTCCCATAAATGTACAGGGGTCCAGTTTCCCCATGTCATCGCGGAGCACATTCTGGGTTTTGTCATTGTTGTTTTTACTTCTAGCTATCCTAGTGGGCGTGAAACATGTCTCCTTGTGGGTTTGATGGCTGATGACATTGATAGTCTCTTACACTCTGCTTGGTTGGTTGGTTGGGGTGTGTGTGTGTGTGTGTGTGTGTGTGTGTGTGTGTGTTTGCTTTGTTTTGTTGTTTTGTTTGAGACGGAGTCTCTTCATTATGTAGCCCTGGCTATCCTACAGTTCACTATGTAAACCAAGTTGGCTTTCAACTCAGAGATCTGCCTGCCTCTGTCGCCAGAGAGCTGAGATGAAGGGGGTTAAAGACCATGCTTTTCAGGTTCCTTTGACCATTTGCAAGCCTCCTTTGGAGAGCTGTCTGTTCAGGTCTTTTGTTCTTTTCAGAGTTGGGTTATTTGTGTTGTTGTTGTGGTGGTGGTGGTAGTGGTATGAGAATTCTTTACATATTCTGGATCTCCCCTGGACAGAGAAGTTTTATTTCTTTTTTTGTTTTGTTTTGTTTTTTGAAACAGGGTTTCTCTGTATAGTCCTGGCTGTCCTGGAACTCACTTTTTAGACCAGGCTGGCCTCGAACTCAGAAATCCATCTGCCTCTGCCTCCCAAGTGCTGGGATTAAAGACGTGTGCCACCACGCCCGGCAGAAGTTTTATTTCTTGACTGGAGCACAAATGGAGTCTTTTATCCCTACATACAGAGGTGGTGGCAACCCTTAGGTGCCTTTCTTGTGCCTGTCCCAGCCTTGGTATAAGAGTGGTGGCGGCATCCTTTATTTATGAGAACGCTCTGTGGGGTTCAAGTCTGGGTATTTTAAAAAAAAATGAGAAGAGGAAGATTCCCCACAGGTCAAAAGGTCAGGAGGCTGTCCCGTTCTTCATTCTTATCCTGGAACCTGGATGGCAATACCTGTGGCCATTGGCCCAGCCTGACAGCTGTTTGGACAAGGGGCATCCAGGTAGCTTCTAGAGGAGTCAGAGAAGCCTGGGAAGGGTTCCAGGCAGAAGGCTGGGTCTGAGAGCGCAGACTCTCCAAGCTGTACAGAGCCTTCACATTATGTGTTGGGGTAGAGGAGAGGTTTCAAAAAAGTCGGGTCTGGGGCCAGCCATGAGCTAAGTGGGCAGAGGCTGGGCAGTCTTGACTGGAAGGTCAGGTCTAGGTTAGGAGTCACAGCTGTAACTGGGGACAGGTATATCAGCAGAACTGCTGAGCTCACGACACCTCGGGGTGTGAGCACATCAGCTGAGGGTGGCACCCAGGTAGTGAGGCTTTGCGGAGCAGAAGTGGGAACAGACAGGCTTGCCTTGGTGGCCTCTGCCAAGGGGCTCTGTGGATGAGACCTTTTAGCAGAGGATTAGGGGAAACCAAGGGGTGGGTGAGGGGAGGAGAGCTCCCTGAACAACTTACCTGAAGCAGCCAGCTGCAGCTGGAGGGCCCTGGCTTCCCAGGTAGGCTGTGCGGCAGGCAGGTGTGGTATGGGCAGATTCACCCTCACTCTGAATTGGCAATCCCTTAGACCCTCAGAGGCTCCAGCTACCCTTGAGTCTGTGTCTGCAAGTTCCTAGAATTGGGGGAGGGGGTTGCCTTGGATCCCAGCACAGGCCAAGCCCAGCCCCCACCTCCGCGCCCCCAGACTAGGATGCACAGTGTTCTTCATGCTGCCTGAAGGAAACGGGGTGATCAGCAGGAGTGTGGTGGGATTTAAGGTGAGGCCAGCCTGGGCCACCTGGCCCCCCTCAGCTGTGTGAGCAGATGTCCTGCTCAGAGCCGACAGACAGCCGTCTGGATGGGGAGACAGCTGGCCTAATCTTGCTTCTGTCCTTGCCATACCCTGAGCCTCTTGCCTTTGTGGCTCTGGTGCCTGTAGGACCTGGTAGGTGCCAGGCAGCATCTAGGTGGCCTTAAGGCACCAGGCACCTTCTGCCTGTGCCTTTGCCTCCCTGCCAACTCCCAGGTTTGGCCATTGTGGGTAAGGTGTGCAGGTAATTTGTACCCTAGGAAAGAATGCACAAGGATAGATTCCTCCCAGGGAGGCCCTGAACCCCGGAGGGTGATGAGCTGATAAGGGTTCGTTGGAGGGGGGTAGCCAGGCCAGCCTGGCTCCTTGCTGGAAAGTTGACACCTGTTGACAGGCTTCCTGCACTTGCCCTCTGAGTCCAGCCTGCCGGGCACCCGCTGCCTTTGTGTATTGTACCGTGTGGCGGGTGCCCTGCTGGTGCCCGGCTGGCTGCAGCAGACTCTGGACAAGGCACAGTTGTCTCTGTAGTCAGGGAAGCCTCTGGCATGAACCTTGGATGCCTGTGGGTGAAGCCAGGCCCCTGAAGCACATAAGCAGACTGTTTTGGGGGGAAGTTGGGATGGAAGCAGCATTTGCTTGGCCTGCTGCCTGCTCTGTGACGCTCCCTTAGAGCCCAGATGTGTCAAGCTTTGTCTAATAACACTGTGACATACAGGAGGGTCTCCTAAGAGTTCTCTCTGAGCTGCACATTGTGCCCCCTAGTTGAATGCCACTATCAGCCTACAGCCAAGTGGAGGACCCTCTGTTCCCCTGGGGGTTCTGTATTGCTCATTGATCTCATTATCTAACCTGGTCCACTGCTCTGACTGGAGCTGACTGGAAGTCCTGACTTCACCTACTAGATGCGGCTCAGAAGAGGTGTGGCTGCCTGCTCCAAGCTTGTGGCTCCCCGGCTGACATACACCCCACCTTCTGGCATGCCTGAGATAGTTATGCGGGAGGGGCCTGTGCAAGCGGATGAACGCTCACGGACAGCCATGCAGTGTGAGCCCCCCAGCAGAGTAAATCTGAAAGCACACCTATGGCTAACGGCCCCCGATGGCAGGTGTCTGGGGACAGACTCACCATACACGCCGATCTGGGTGGTTCCAGACTGCCCTGCCCCCGTGACCCACAGGCCTGGCCCCTCTGGCAAGGTCCCTGCTGGCCCTACGCCCCTACCCACAGGAGGAAACCCAGCTGCCCAGCTGGCAGCCTCAGTACCTTGGGCCAGGCAGCCGGAGGAGGCGATGGAAAAGGCAAACCACAAGCTGCGTTTGTTTTTCATCGCAATACCTGAGGTCAGAGCAGCCAGGGGAAGTGGGCTGGAGGTCTGGCCCAGGGCGAGATGCTCGCTGGAAGTTTCTAGAGCCTGAGGACATTGGGACCATCTGCATCCTGGCAGATGGGGGATATGGAGATGAGAGCCCTCTAGTCATGAAATCTTTCAAAGCCCCAACACACAGCTGAGCAGCTAGAGGTACAGTCCTCTAGGAGGACTACTGTGTGGGGTCATGCTGGTGGCTGCAGAGGGTCCTACAGCTCTGCCTGCTTTCCAGTGTCAGGGGTCCATGGGTGGCCTTATGTGAAGGCTGGTGCTGGACATGGGTGGCTGTGTTCCCTTCGTCTTCCCAGAGGGCCAGGGCATCACTGTGGCACCACTACAAGCTTGCCTGTGATGGATGGGGTCTGCTGGACAGCACCTTGGATCCTGGAGAGGAAGCTGGATGGTCCTTGTCTCTCCAGCAGTCAGTCCCCAGGAGCCTGGCTCCTCCAAGGCAGTGGGCAGTGAGGAAGGAAGGCTGGATGGCTGCCCATTTGCAGCCTTTGACCAGTGTCTCTGTGGAAAACATCCCTGGCTTTACCCCCGGGCATGTTGCCACCCCCAGGGAGATGGCGGTACCTGGGCCGGGAGCTGGACTGCAGGAGGACGGAGGGTTAATCTCAGTTCCGTCTCTCAGTCCTGGAATTTGTTTTGATTTTGTTTCACACAGAAATTAAATGCTGTCTGGCGGAGCCGAGGTTTCCTCGGCTGGGCGCTGTGGCTTCTGGAACTGCACCCTTGGCGCTCTCCACCCTGGCCCAGGGGAGAGCTGGTTCCCTGGCAGGGTGGCCCAGGAGTTGGCCTAGCTTGTTGGTGGGATGGAGACTGTAAGATCAACTCTGGGAGCTTGCTGTTAGAAGGGCTGCCTTATCTGCCTGCCCTGTGTGTGTGAGTAGCTCGGGTTGAAGGATTGGGGTACACTTCCATCTTAAGCTGTCCCCAGCTCTTAATTACCTGGCTGGTGCTCCAGGGAGCCACTTGGACTTGGGTCCCTAAGGAGTCACAGCTTCGTGTTGTCCAGGACGCAGGAACAGTCGCCAGCACTGATTTTTCCGATGGGCTGGAAGGGTGTCTGCTAGTCTCCTGCAGGTCAGTGGCGGGAGGGTCAGCATCCTCGGGGGTCAGCGCTGACCACTCAGAGGATCAGTGTTGTGGTCCTCCTGTGAGTCCTCTCCTGCTCTGTGGGGCTTTGCAGCTCTCTCACACATGGCCCACCATGCTATAAACTTTCTCCTTCTTTCCAGCTGGTCTTACATCTTCCAAAGCGGCTGCACCTTGACTGATGGAGAAGGCGTGAGAGCCAGCTTGGGATGCTTTGGTTACTGGTGATGTGTGGGTGCTCCCTGGAGACAATGTTGGGGCTTCATGCCAAGGGAGCAAACTTAAGTCAGGCCTGCCCTTGGGCTGGGTTGGGGGCTGCTGTTGGATCCTGGTCTTATCTGGCTTCTAGACTATATACTTTTAGCCATGTCACCTTAGCTCTGTCCTCCAGAGTCCTGCCAATGTGTGAAGTAAAACCACCCACCAGTCTGTCGGAATGAGAACACCTGTCAGTCCAAGTACCCCAATTCCAGTAACAGGGACCTATGTCCTCTTGTTGAAAACAGTTGAAGTCAGATTTGTGTATATGTACATGTACAGACATATGTCTGTGTGAATTCATTTGTCCTGCATGTGTCTTGGTATTAGTGTGAATACACCTGTGTGCATGTTTCTATTGCCTGTGTACACGGGTGTGTATGCACATTACATGTGCATGTGAATGGTGAACTCTGAGACTGTCAAGGCCAATAAGGTGAAGCCTGTACAGATAGACCCATAGAGGTAGCAAGGAGACAGGGTGACTCGGAGCCTCTTACAGGAGAAAGGCCAGCAGAGGCCAGGGCCTGCTACAGCAGGGAACACTTGGCTGAGACTTCTCCACAACCATGAGAGCCCAAGAGCTTGCAGGACACCCACCAGATGGTGGCCTGAGTCTCCATCACAGACCAGGGTCCAGCCTTGCTTGGACTTAACTTATACTGGATTTTAGACTATTATGGCCACAGTAGTCTGATGACCCCACATGGGAACAATTTCTGTGGGTTGCATCAGGGGGCTGCTAGTGGACCCTGGTTTACACAGGAGACTACACACTAGCATGCATGTAAGCAGCAATAATTTGTTCTTTGTCAATTCTGGAGACTCAGAGTCTGAATTCAATGTGTTGGGTCTTGTTGAAATCTCCTGTGCAGGTCCTTTCTGTCTCCTTCAACTCCTGAGACCCTCGATGTTTCTTTTTGTATTGAGTGTCTGTGTGCACGTACATACATGGATGGATGGATGGATGGATGGATGGATGGATGGATGGATGCATGTGACTATGCATGTAGAGGCCAGATGTCAACACCAAATGTCTTCTATTGCTCTTCACGTAATGCTTTGAGTCTCTTGCTGAACCTGAAACTCACCAGCTCAGCTATATTGGCTGTCTATTAAAACCCAAGGCTCTATCTATTTCTGCCTCACCCCCTCAGCACTGGGACTGCAGATGTACACCACCATGCCAGGACTTTGTGTGGGTGCTGGAGATCTGAACTTGGGTCCTCATGCTTATACAATAAGCCTTTGACCCACTGAGCCATTTCTCCAGCCTCTCCTCGCATCCTTTCTTACAAGGATACCCTCTGCTGGCTTTAGGAGCCTGGACTTAAGGACTCTGACCTTCATGATACCTGCAAATATTCCAAATGACTCCTTGAGGCTCTGGACAGATGTCCAACTTGTGAGGTCACCGTTAAACCACCTCCATCTTTTATACCTTATTTCAACTTGTTCATGTCAAAGATAGCAACCAGCACACAGTCAGGGGCAACCAGGCATGCATGGAAAAGCAGCCACAGACACAGCAGGCTCTAGAGCACCACAGGGCCCGCTGCACTTAAAGTAGGGGGCGGGTGGGGGATTCCGATGAAAGCAGATAGGCTAGGAATCTCTGTACAGAGAGAACCCACAAAAAAACTGACCCAGCAGTGTGGAAACGCCAAGCAACTAGGGGGAAGAGGGCCAGTGACAGATGGACTGAGAGGCAGATTCAAAACAGCTGAAGAGAATTAGCACAGTGGGAGCCGGTCAGAAGAAATTACCCAGAGCTGGTGGAGAGGCAGACAGATGTGGGACAGGGGAGCTGCCTCCCTACTGGGAAGGTCCAGAGAACGGGAGGGAGCTGGCAGGGCCGATGCTCCAAAGGGCAAGTACTTTCCAAAATAAAACTATGTAGAAGATTCCAGAAACAGTGAATGGATACAACTCAGACAGAGAATAAGCGTGATTTTCATAGGAATATATTCATGGCTCATCTGTGAATACTGAAGACAGTTGTGAGAGGAGCCAGAGAGAATAGGACCCAGATGACATGATGTTCCTGAGAGCCAAGGGGCTGATACTCACTTTGGCAGCAGACCCACCCATCCCTAGAAGTACAGAGAGAATGGCCTCCGAGGGGTGACAGGTGAGACAGTACTGACTGTAACAGGATGTTTCCTTGGCCCTGAGCTGGACCTAAAGTACATAATAGCATATCATTGGTGGCAAGAGTGTGAACAGGCGACCTACGCTAGCATGGGGCTTGAGTGAGTGACAACCTCCTGTCAAGGAGAGCTGAAAGTAAGGCGGGTTTTAACTACTAAAGTGTAAATGAGCAGAGGGGAAATGGGGGGAAATCCCTAAAATGAAACAAACAAACAAACAAAGGTTTAAAATGGACAGGGGTGGATGAACAAGAGCAGCAAGCCAAGACCCTTGACCTTACAGGGTCGGGACTTCATGGTAAAACTGAGCCGGGGGAGTGGTCCAGTGCAGTGTGATGAAGGCTCCTGGTGAGACAGCCACCAAACATGAGGAGGAGGGGGCTGAGAGCATGAGAGAAAACGTACCAACTTGGGCACAGATGATGGGGGACCCTCAGGAGACAGTGGGGGAACAGCAGGGGACCTCAGGAGACAGTGGGGACCTCAGGAGACAGTGGGAGTCTCAGGAGACAGTCAGGCAACAGCAGGGGACCTCAGGAAACAGTGGGGGTCTCAGGAGACAGTGGGGGTCTCAGGAGACAGCGGGGGACCTCAGGAGACAGCAGGGGACCTCAGGAGACAGCAGGGGACCTCAGAAGACAGCAGGGGACCTCAGGAGACAGTGGGGGTCTCAGGAGGCAGTGGGAGGACCTCAGGAGACAGTGAGGGACCTCAGGAGACAGGACTGGATTTTACCTCGAGTTCAGCCTTGTGGTAAGGTTGGAAATCAGATTTTGTATGAGACCCGAGTCTGACTAGGGCTCTGTGTAGTTTTCTGAAGTAATAATGGGCTATATAGGATGAACTCAGGCTATGACTTGGGATCTGCTTTGATTTCCTCAGAGTCTGTATGGTGAGCTAAAGTGGTGACTCGGACTCTGTACGACTTTCTGGGGCTGTGATTCCGGCTCTGTGTTGGTCTGTGGTGCTGTGCTTCAGTCTGTCTATGATGATTTGAGGCCACGGCTTGGGCACTGTGTTAGATTTCAGTGCTATGACTTGTTTCATGAGGCTCCCTGAGGCTACGCCTGGAGCACTCTATGATCTGTGAGGCTTGTGATTCAGGCTTTGTATCAGTGACTCGGGCTCCGAGGAGTGGCTTTCTGGGGCCGGGGCTGGAGCTGCAGGTTATCAGTGACAGGAGCAATGACAGTTGCTTAATTCTGAGGTGGATCGAGGTTCAGAAGCACTGAGCAGTATCCCATCAGTAGGAGTGAAAGGTTTTAAAGCCAAATACAGAGATGGTCATGGGAAGACAATTGACAGACAGTGTCATTTACCTAAGGCCAGTGTGCTGCCGAGATGGCAGCTCACCTTGATGAAGGGCCAGAAAAACTCAGAAACCCTGCCTGAGGATGTAAGGTGGGGAGGGCTCCCTTGGAGGACATCCTGACAGTTCCTGGAAGGTCCCTGGCCCAACAATTCCATCCCAAGGACACACCCACAAGAACCAAAACAGGTCCACATGATCTCTGAAGAGCAGAAACAATCCAAGTGCCCATCCATCAATGAGTAACCAAGCAAGATGTCCTTCCACACAAGGGAATGTTTCCAACTAGAGAAAACAACTCATTATTCTTTAGCATGGAAGAGCCAAGAGTGTGACTTTAGTAAAATGAACCAGGCACAAAGGGCTGCTGTCGCCTGGCTCCATTCAAATGAAATACTCAGAGTAAGTGGCTCCGTTATTCAAGGGCGTGCTATGCAAGCACAGGGGCCCGGATCCCCTAGGACCCGTGTCAAAAGACAGGTGTGATGTATACATGTCCCCCGAGGGTTGGGGATGCAGAGACTAGAAAATCTATAAGACTTCCTAGCCAGGCAGCCTACCCTCAGTGGCAAGCTCCCGATTCAGTGAGAGGCCCTGTCTAAAAAAAAATAAGGAGGGCTGGCAAGATGGCCCGTCAGGTAAGGGTGCTTGCTGCCAAACCTGGTGGCCTGAGTTTGATCCCCAAGACCCACATAGTGAAGAGAAAAAAGTTGACTTCTGCAAGTCACAGATCTGTACCATGGCACATAAATGTCCTCACACACACACACACACACACACACACACACACACACACACACACTTAAAAATTTTATTTATTTTTATGTGTATCAGTATTTTGTCTGCATGTATATATGTGTACCACATACATAAAGTTCCCATGGAGGCTAGAAGAGGATGTCAAATCCCAACAGACAGTTGTGAGTCGCCATGATCACTGCTGAGAGTCAGTTCCCTGGACCAGCAGTTCTGTCCCAGGGGCACACCACAGGAACCAAAACAGGCCCTGGGTTATGTATAAAAACAGCAAGTGCTTTTAACAACTGAGCCATCTCACCAGCCACCAAATACATGGGGATTTTTTTTTTTCTTTTTTCAAAAAACTAAGGTGGAGAGCAGTTACGGAAAATACAGTTTTGACCCCTGGCTTCCATCCATGGTCAGTTTTTGTACATGAACCTGCACACATGCACACACACATATTTGTATATGAAATAATACCCTGAGTTGATAGCTAAATCCATCACCCATGAAGTAAAGTGGTTTGTTACTGTAAGTTGTCAGCGGTAAGGTGTGTGTGTGTGTGTGTGTGTGTGTGTGAGGGGGGGTTGTTTGTTTTTGTCTTTTGAATGGTTTGGTTGGTATTTTATTGTTTTGTTTTTTTGAGCCAGGGTTCTGTGTAGCCCTGTCTGTCCTAGAATTAGATCTATAGACCAGGCTAATCTTTTTTTTTTTTTTTTTTGGTTTTTCAAGACAGGGTTTCTCTGTGTAGCCCTGGCTGTCCTGGAACTCACTTTGTAGACCAGGCTGGCCTCGAACTCAGAAATCCGCCTGCCTCTGCCTCCCGAGTGCTGGGATTAAAGGTGTGCGCCACCACTGCCCGGCTTTAGACCAGGCTAATCTTAAACTCTGAGATCTTCCTGCCTCCATCTCCTGAATGCTGGAATTAAAGGTGTACACCACTGTATCCAGCTATGGGGGAAATCCTAAATTTGATGCTGATGATTGATCTATCTGTGAATAATACATCAATAGTCTTTAAATGTTGGGTTTAGGTGATTTATTTCCCAGTAAGAGAGCTGGAAGTGACAAGGGGTAGCGGAGTTGAGTGGAGCTGATCCAAAGGGCTGGTTCCTGATGGTCTTAAATTCTTCCATCTGGTGTTAGCTCTTCAGGGAAGATCAGCAGAACGTTCTCTGAGAACCAAGACTCAACTGGAAGAACATGGAAGAGAAAGGCACACGGGTGAAAGCCCCAGGCAGAGTCTAGCCAGAGGTAGCCTCACTAAAGTAGGCTCTCTAAGCTTTGCTCAAAACCACAAGGAGGTTTTTGTCAAAGCTGGGTGTTTTCAAGCCTCCCTTCACAGATAAAGGGGGATGCTCACTCTCCCAGAGAGGCAAGCAACATTTGATTATGTGTGGCTTCCATGTATAAGCCTGAAGGAAACACAGAGAGAGATGTCGCACCCTGTCCAGTGTGTCCGGCTCTCGCCATGAATAGTGTGATGTCAAGATGTTTAAGAGTGACAGAGATGCCCAGCTCAGCCTCATATATACTGGGAAGGTGCTCACTGCCCCTGGCTTCGCCCTCATGATGTAGTTCAAAGTCTGGGCAAATGTGTGGACACTGGTCCCAGCCCTTGCCTCTCTCTGTTTTTTGTCTTTTGGGGCCATCCTTGTGCCAGGCTGGCTACATCTGGATGACAAACTTGTGATGTTGACTTGACTGTCTTGCCATCAGCTATTAGGGGACATGGTTGTGTGTTTACACCAGCTGCTGCTATAACAGCCAAGTCAGCCCAAGACCACGCTGATGTGGGCTGAGGCGGTTGAGGCGGTTGAGTGCGGGATACAGTCAGCTGAGGCCATATCACTGTGCTGAGGGCTCTCACGGCTCTATGGAAGCAAGGGGGGAAACGGCATCAAGGTGCAAAAGGCATTCTGGCACAGTTAGTGAGAGCATAAAATAGGCCATTCTTCAGGAAATTAAAAATAGAACTAGCTATGTGTCTCTGGGTGTATCAAAGGTGACCTCTGTGTATCCCAGAGTCTGCATTCCACCCTCTGTGTGAGGGTGGGCACTGTCAAGCTCTCTGCTCTGAGCTGGCATCACTGGCTGTGCACAGCTGGCTCCCAGGGTTGTTAGGGTCACTGTGCAGTAGATAGGCCTCTTGAGCTGCCTCCTCCAGTTTCATGAAGATTTTATATCTTTTTACCAGCCATACCCGGTAACCTCTGTCGACTACTTCTGAGTTGAGCTCTCTCGCCTTGCTCTTATGGGTGTGCTTGTCTTTCTGTGTCCAACTCACTTCACTTAGAATAATGGTCTTCAGTTCCTCATGAGTTACCATAAATGACAGGGTCTCCTTCATGATGTGGGTGCGCCTTGCTTTCATTATCTACATAGAAGTTGCTGGACACCAAGGATGCTTCCATTTCTCTGTTCTTGTGACAGTGCCAAACACAGAGATGCAGGGGTCTCTGACAAAGTGACTTCATTTCTTACAGAATCATGTCCAGGAGTAGGGCAGCTGGAGTGGTGGTTTGAAAGAGAATGGGCTCATATGTCCGAATGCTCAGTCCCCAGCTGGTAGAACTGTTTGGGAAGGATTAGGAGGCATGGCCTTGTTGGAGGAGGTGTGTCACTGGGGGTGGCCTTTGGGATTTCAAAACCTCATGCCCTTTCCAGTTAGCTCTCTGCCTTGTTTCATGGTTTTATCTCAAGATCAAAGCTCTCGCCGGGCAGTGGTGGCATATGCCTTTAATCCCAGCACTTGGGAGGCAGTGACAGGCGTATTTCTGAGTTCAAGGCCAGCTACTGCTCCAATACCATGCCTGCCTGTCTTTCTGCTGCTATGCTCCCTGCCGTGATGATCATCACTCTCTGGAACTGTTTTAGGAACCTTCCTTTCACAATGGCCGTACTAATTTCTATCCCTTCCAGTGGTGATCAGAGCTCCCCATGCTGTGGTGAGGTGATATCCGATTGATTGGCGTTTCCCTGATGATGAGGGGCAAGGATTGTTTTCCTTGTGTGCATGTCTGTTTTAGAGTTATCGCTCTAGGTTCCTTGGTTAGTTTTGTTTGATTGACTGATTTTTATTTTATGTGTACTGGTGTTTTGCCTGCAAGTATGTGCCCACAGAGGCCAGAAGAGAGCATCGTACCCGTTAAGATGACCTGCAGACTACTCTGAGCTGCCATGTGAGTGCTGGGAATTGAACCTAGGTCCTCTGGAAGAGCAGAGTGCTTTAATCACTGAGCCTGCCCGATGCCTGGTTTTCAAGCGGTTATTTCTGGGTGCCAAATTAGATGCTAGCTCCTGCTTGGAATGTTTCTTCTTCTGATTGCTTCCTCGCACTGTAGACACATCTCACTTACCTTGTTTTCTGTCTTCCATTCAGGGTGCTTTTAGGGTCATGTTAAGACAACAAACAAAACTACCAAATTCGTTCCCCCCCCCCCCCCCCCCCCCGTATTTTAGTAGTTTTAGGACTAATATTTAGGTGACTGTAATCTACTTTTGGTTTGCTGCTGCTGCTACTGCTTTTAGATTTATATTATTTTTTATATATTTTGTCTGCACATATGTATGTGTACTAAACATGTGTCTGGTGCCCATGGAGGTCAGAAGAAGGTGTCAGGTCCCCTGCAATTATGGACGCTTGTGAGCCATCATATTCAGTCTGGGAACTGAATTTCAGTCCTCTGCAAGAGCAACAAGTGTTCTAAGCCATTGAACTATCTCTTTTAAGACAGTTCTCGTGTTTCTTAGACTGTCCTCAGTCTTAATATGTAGTCAAGGGTGAGCTTGAGTTTTAATCCTCCTGCCTCTACCTCCCAAATTCAGGAATTACAGGTGTGTGCCATCATGCTTGGTTTATAGAACTAAGGTTTTGTGCATGACGAGCTGACACTCTGTCAGCCGATCTGCATCCCCAGCCCATTAACCCACTGTAATATTGGTGTGTGTGTGTGTGTGTGTGTGTGTGTGTGTGTGTGTGTGTGTGTGTACACGTGTGTGTGTGTGTGCCTGTATGCCTGCCTGCCCCGCGTGTCTGTCTGTCTGTGTGTGATGAGGGGCCTGTGTGTAGTTAGATTGATATGTGATTGAGTTATGGACTTTGGTTGCCCAGAAGATCATGTAGAGTTGCATGAGGCCTGGAAAGATGTGTGTGCCCAGCTGGGTGGCTGTACTGAGCTGTGCAGCTGGCTCTGTCTGCCGTGTCGGGCCAGACACCACCAGGGCTGGGCGGCAGCTGCATTGAGCCTGGCAGCAGGTGCTCTGTGTGTGGCAGGCAGCTGGTCCAGTGGACAAGGCCTATGCCATGCCAGGACAGAATACAGGGGATGCTGTCTGAGCTTCAGGGCCACAACCTCTGGGTGGAGAGTCATATCGGCCGGCACTTACATTGTGTCTGTGGAGAAGCCATCTCTGCCCAGGGATGTACACACAGCTGTGTGGAAAAGAATGTGTTTCCCCTCCCCAGGTGGCCTGTTCCGGGTGTTTCCCTCTGTCTTCAAGCCTGTCTGCAGGCTGCTGGGCATGCCATCTGTGGGGTGTTGTGTGGGCTTTATGTTGGCACAAGGCACAGTGGGTCAGGTACATCCAGCCATTTCTTACTTCTTTCTCAAACACTCCCTAGCACTACATTCTGCCATCACCTGTGGGGATCATGTGGCACAGTTGCCCCTTGACTTACGGTTATGACCTGAGAAACCTGTGACATATCATAAGCCATAAAGAGCATGACATGCAGCTCAGACCAGCCTACTGGACACACTCAGAAGCCTGGCTTCCTGGGGCAGAATCAACACCAAGCCTGTTTCATCATAAGCTGAGTGCCTATGTCACTTCTGAGCATCTCCGAGGATCCTGGGGCCAGCTGCAAGGAACTTCATGCTGCACAGGGCCAGCACAGGAAAGGGCAGAAAGCAAGTCCACAGGACCGTCTCTCCTGGATTCCTGTCACTTCCATGTCATCATAAAGTCAAACACTTGTAAACGGGGACCTTGCCTTAGGGCTACTGTCACTGTGGTGGAACACCATGTCCAAAGCTACTTGGAGAAGAGAGGGTTTATTAGGCCTCTGCTTCCTCCTCACTGTTCATCGAGAAGTCAGGGCAGGAACTCAAACAGGGAAGGCAGCTTGAGACAGGAGCTGATGCAGAGGCGGTGGCGCTGTACAGCTTCCTGGCTCACCCTCATGGCTTGCTCAGGTCCACCAGCCCAGGGGTGGCCTTACCCACAGAGGGCTGGGCCCTCCCACATCAATCACTAAGAAAATGTCCTACAGACTTGCCTGTAGCTGATCTTCTGGGGGCATTTTCTCAGTTGGGGCTCCCTCCTCTCTAGTGATCCTACCCTGTGTCAGGCTGACCTAAAAATAGCACAAACCTTCTGTGCCTCAGACTTTTCTCTTCACCTTCTTTCTTCTCCCCTCTTCCCCTACTCTCTTTCTTTTTTTCTGATCATGTCTTGCTCTTTGGCCTAGGATGGCACAGAACCCATAATTCTCTTTCCTCAGTCTCCCAAGTAGCCGAGATGACAGTCCTGTGCCACTACATGTGGGCTTTCTTTTCGGTGAGATGGACAGCTGGGTTGTTTTGTTTTGTTTTGTTTTGTTTTGTTTGAGACAGGGTTTCTCTGTGTAGTCCTGGTTGTCCTGAAGCTCGTCCTGTAGACCAGGCTGGCCTTGAACTCACAAAGATGCCTCTGCCTCCCCAGTGCTGGGAGCCACCACCCAGTTATTTTCTTTATTTTTTAAATATACACACACACACACACACACACACACACACACACACCCTGAGCATACTAAGGGGCAATCCATAATGTTTTCATGTGTGCATGTGTTGTCTTGTTTTGAAGTTAGAGTAAATTAATGCATTGTTTTCTAAAACACCCCAGATCTTCAATGTTCAAAATCTTTCTAACTTTTGGGGATACATAGTATAGTACTATCATTTATTGTGTTAGTGACGCTTGCATCCCAGTGACTGAAACACCCGACAGAGACAGCGGAAAGGAGGATGTGTCCAGGCTCATTGCTTCAGAGGGTTTCCATCCATGCTGGGGGTGAGGCAGTGTGGCGGGGGCTGTTTACATCACTCTGGGCCTGGGAGCCAAGAATGTAACAAGAACCAAGGGCTGAGCATAGCCATCTAAGGCCACCCCCATAGCCTACATCTACTATCCATGCCACACTTCCCGAAGCTTCTGAAGGCCCTCCACATATTGCCACTAGCTGGAGACCAAATGCTTAAAGCATGAGCCAAGGGAGGGCACCTCACACTTGAAGCACAGCATATACAGTCACCTTTACTCCCATCTGCTACGAGTGCTACCTCTGTCCACTTCCTGTGGTTATTCATTTATTAGAAGATATACATCTCCACAGTCGTTTATATTCTCTCTCTCTCTCTCTCTCTCTCTCTCTCTCTCTCTCTCTCATAGAGTTGGTTTTGTTCTGAAAAATAAGTTGCAGACAACTTCCAAGGTTGTCTGTTGCCCTTTTACCTCTGCCCTCTGTAACACCCCAAAGGTTTTGAGTCCTTTTAGGTACTCGGATCCATGCATGCCTAACTAACACTGTCACAAGGAAGGAAACACTTCCTCCTGGTGTTGTTTTATGCCCCTCCATCTTCTCTTCCAGCACCTCTGTGGCTGTGTTTGCATTTGATGCTGGTCTCCCAGAACCTTCCCCTTACGGTCCCCACCTCCTTCCAAGCCCTCCCGAATTAAGTGCTCCAAACTCCCAAATCCCAGCCCTGATCCTGTGGCCCTGCATGCTGTTCTGATGTCACTCCTTCCCAGATATCTGCACTGAGCGCACCCAGAGTTTAAAAAAAAAAAAAAAGTTCTGTGACAAATCAGCCCTAGCAAGGCATTAGAGGGACAGACTGGCCCAGGCAAGGACCCTGGCCTCCTCAGTCCCTCTTTACATGGTGAGGCATGTTTGCCCAAGAATTCAGGGGCACCTTGTCTTCAGGTCCCTTAGGCAGAGCATGAACTGATGCTGTCTGGACATGTCCAGGCATCCGGGGAAGCTACATACTATCTCCTGTCTACCTTTTTTCTCCCTCCCTCCCTCCCTCCCTCCCTCCCTCCCTCCCTCCCTCTCTCCCTCACTCTCCCTCTCCCCTTCCTCCTCCTCTTCCTCTTTTTCTTCCTCCTCTTCTTCCTCATTTTCATCTTCTTCCCTCCTCCTCTCCCTCCTCCTTTTGGTAGCTTGTCTATTGTTCCCCTCTATTTGTCCAAAACCCCAGTTGCATGTTTATACCTAGTCCTTGGACCCTCGTAAGGGCCTTGACCATGAGTTGAATTGGATAGAGTATCCTAGTGATAGAGGGATGGCCAGCTGAGACCTTTCTGTTCTGATTTGAGCATGATAATGTCATTCCTGTCTGAAGACAGAGCTTTCCAGTCTGAGTTGCCTTGGTTCTCACAGAGCTGGGCCTTGCTGGGTCTGGTTCCCCAGCCTTCCCCTGAACCTGCTTTGGTGGGAGCTGACCTGAGGCTGCTGGTGTCTGAGACACTGAAGCTTGGAGCTATCTATGTGAGCAGAGTTGGTTTTATTATAAAGTTCTCTGAGGAATGCTCGGCCCAGCTCCTTTGGAGGACCCCCAAAGTTTTGAGCTCCATTTCTAGCCTTTGACGATTCAGGCTTCTCTGACTGGGCCCTGGCCCTTCTTACCTCAGAGCTTTCTCTGAACCCAGGTCTCTCTCTAACCTTTAGAGCTTTCAGTTGGCAACTTCCTTCTCTCTAAGGCCCCACCCCTCCCTTCTGTAAGGTTTTGCTTATTCTTTTTGTACCCCTGAGGCCCTGTCAGTACTCTCTGAACTCCTAGAGTAGACCCTATCCAGGAGAGTAGATGCTATCCTGACATCTAAACAAGGCTGTGGTGAAGAACGCTCTCAAAAGCTAGGACTGCACATAGTTCTCGGAGGTGCTGCTGAAGGGCAAGGTTTGGAGCCCGCTTCTCCAGGGGCCAGTGTGCCCAAGGTCCCGAGGCTAAGAGACTATCCCAGCTAGACTTCAGGGGGTCAGAGAGGAGAAAGGAGCCCGGGACACTCATGGCTGGTATCGGGGGTCCCCAAACTGGGGAGGAAGAGAGTGTGGACATAGCCTGGGATCCTGGCCCTGGCCGTTTTTTCCCACTATAGTCCTACACTGATACTCTCTGGAGGATGTGACTGGGGACTGGTCTTTATCAATGCTGTTATCTACTGGAACTGTCTGGATAATGGCATACCTGTTAGAGGCCATGTCTGGGCAGTTATGAGGACCTTGGGTTACATGGGAGTCCCCAGGCATTCTGTAGAGAACGGGACAGTGCTGATAGATGTGAGGGCCTGCAGGTTCAGGGAAGGTTGTTATGCACTGCCTGATTTCTTCCTGGGCTCCCTAGGGCTGGACGCTCCATGTTACCACATCTGTACCTCTCTGACTTGGCTCAGTGCGCTGACTCCTCTGTTCCCAGGGAAACTCTCAGACACCTCAGCCCAGACAGTCCTCCCCACATTATGACAGGGGCTCACTCTCTCCTCCCTGTCCTCAGGCTAACAGGCAGTGAACCCCTGACTATCCTCCCTCTGACCCTGGAGACCGAGGCTGCGGCCCAAGCACACTACAAGGCCTGCGACAGGCTGAAGCTGGAGCGCAAGCAACGCCGCATGTGCCGCCGGGACCCGGGTGTGGCCGAGACACTGGTGGAGGCCGTAAGCATGAGTGCCCTGGAGTGCCAGTACCAGTTCCGCTTCGAGCGCTGGAACTGCACCCTGGAGGGCCGCTACCGAGCCAGCCTGCTCAAGCGAGGTAAGCTCTGCTTGCCTCCCTCCACCATGACACCCCCGCCCCTCCTGCCAGCCTCACCCTGTCACGTGTGCACAGGTGGCAGCACACCATCAGCTTTGACAGAAAGCCTCGGGCCCAGGGCAAACCCTTCCACTGTGCACAGGGGCTCATGAGAATCTCTTCATAGCATTAAAAACTGGGGATCCAAGGGAATAGGGGTGTAACTTGGTGGTAGAGTTCTTACCAATTTATATACATAGATAGATGATTGATGACAGATGATAGGTAGATGTGTATAGATTATGGGAAATACACAGATAGATGATAAATGATAGATAGATAGATGATAGATAGATAGATAGATAGATAGATAGATAGATAGATAGATAGATAGACAGATAGACAGATAAGAGATGGATGGAGGACAGATGATAGGTTGGGACAGGCCAAGACATTGGGGACCTGAATAGATCTCTGACTACTACACTAGAGGCACCACAGTAAGCGCTGAAGCCTTACCCATTCGCCAGCCTGTTACACACTACTGTAACCCCAGCACCCCTCTCCAGATGCCTGCCGAAGGCCCTCAGAGGCACAGTACCCCCCTAAACCCTACCTAGCCAGCCCACAAGGTGACATTGGCAGACGTGCTGTGCCGTTCCTGTGCCTGCCTGTCTACTGGGCCTCACTAACTCTGCTGCTGTCCCCAGGCTTCAAAGAGACTGCTTTCCTCTACGCCATCTCTTCTGCGGGCCTGACGCATGCACTGGCCAAGGCCTGCAGCGCAGGCCGCATGGAGCGCTGCACTTGTGACGAGGCGCCCGACCTGGAAAACCGAGAGGCCTGGCAGTGGGGCGGCTGCGGGGACAACCTCAAGTACAGCAGCAAGTTTGTCAAGGAGTTCCTGGGCCGGCGCTCTAGCAAGGATTTGCGAGCCCGAGTGGACTTCCACAACAACCTCGTGGGTGTGAAGGCAAGCTGGGTGGGGCACAGGGCAGAGGAGGGGACTGCTGTGTCTGAGATCTGTCTAGGGCGGGTGAGACAGGCTGGATGCAGGAAGGCTGGAGTAAGGGGGACATGCGGTACCAGCTAGGGTCCTGGAACCCTGCTTAGATAGGGGACAGACGAGGTCCCTACTCGAGGAGGTACCTTGTGGTAGTCCTAGGAAGAGCCTTCTTTGTTCTCTGTGTCTGGACAGTCTCTGTGGACAGTCTATCCCAGCTGCCAGAGTGACTGGCAGAGTTACCACAGAATAGAGAGCAGCCATGGTAGAGCAGATGGGGGTCCCAGGGGGAGAACTGAGGGTACAGGACCCATTTACCCAAGCCCAGTGTTGTCTATGGCCAAGGCTCTGTTCTGGAAGGCAGAGACCCAACTTTAAAAGCAAGAGGAAAAGGGGATTTCTTAGCTCTCCAGCAGGCCTGTGGGGAGCTGTGGGCTGCAGGCAGGACATGCCCCACGCTCTGGAGGTGGCTTCTTGAGTGACTTAGATGCCACTTTCAGTGCTGCTGCCCCTGGTTACCTGTTTGCTGAAAGGGAACAAGATAGAGCCCCTCGCACCTTCCACCTCATCTCTGAATGACCCAAATTCCAAACTCTAGCCTGGGCTTGGGAAAGCAGGGTCCACACCTCCCTCAGGAGCTGGGGGCCTTCCACCCCCCCAACACCCCCCCCCCCCCGCTCGCCTGGCTCTGCATCTCTAGTCTGGGGAGGACAGCAAGGTAATTAGAGCCAGTCCTGCCCCGAGCTCCTTGTTATTGAGTAATCGGAGTTCTGAATCCCCCACTTATTAAAGGATTGGTCTGCCTCCTTTCTAAGCAGTGCCTTCCCAGGCCTAGGCTAAGTGGGGAGGGAAGCCTGGGAGGGCAGATTCAATCTCCAAGGCCAGGCTGTGCTTTTCTTTCCGGCTGGACCCTCCCTCCACCTTACCCCTTTGAGCTATTAATGAAAAGTCAGAATGTGTGAACGTGCCCCATCAGCTCGCCGCTCCCAGGCAGCCGTACTTTAATTAAATCTGTCCTGGTTTCTCAGGAAAGCGTGGTTAAGTGGGACTCTCCGGTTGCCTGGCAGGAGAGTGAGGAGGTAGCTGCATTTCTTAATCCCTCTCCAGTGAACGATCCTGGGGGACAGCTTGAGAACTCAACAGTGGCTTAGGGCCCACCTGGGGAGAGGGTCCCCCCCATACGCATTCTTCTGTCCCGCAACTCTCTAAGATTTGAATCAATATTTGGAGATACCCCGAGTATGAGAGGCCAGGCAGGAGATTCCTCAGGCGGAGCCCTAAATCCTGAGAAGGGAAAGGCCTGGTCAGGGTTCCCTGGCAGTTTACCAGACCTGGAATTTTGGTGCTCAGCCTTGCCTGCTCCTACCTGTGACCATGGGGTAAGCGGTGCAGCCTTTTCTCCTGGGGAGTTAGCCCCAGAAGCCCTGGAAGGTGCATCACTTTCTTAAGAAGTTACCCTTATCGAAAGCATACTTTTCTACCTCTCTCTGCACCTGCACCTGCACCCATGCCCCTCACAGGCTGACACTTAAGTGGGTAGGGCTTGAGTCAAGTCTATTGGAGCTCTGCACTCAGGAGGGGTCTGGTCAGCCTAGACAGCCCCGAGGGAATCCTTGTCTTCATCCATCCGATGAGCAGTGTGCTGAGATCAGAAGTAGGAGACTGGCAAGGCTGTGATAGTTGACTGTTTGGGCAGGGATGGTTATAAGGGTAAGTAGGGAGTGTCTCCAAGGGGGAGTGGACCAGGCTGTACTCATAGAAGTGCAGAGGTGCATCCTGGACATCAACATGCTGGCCTTAGGACCTCTGTCCCCTGGCAATCTTGACTTGGGAGAGCAAGGAGCCAGCCTATCAGCCTAGGATCCTAGTTGCTGGACTTTTGAGTGGTGGACAGTGCTGCCCCCTGCTGGCCAGGCTCTGGTCTAAGTCTATGTGAGGGCTGCTGAGTGGGCCACCAGGGTTAAGGTTCCAGCCTCTCTGATGCTTCAGGGTCGTCCTGGCATGCCCCTCATGTTCCCATCCCCTTTCCCCTTTCAGGTGATAAAGGCTGGAGTGGAAACCACTTGCAAATGCCATGGTGTGTCTGGCTCCTGCACCGTGCGGACCTGCTGGCGGCAGCTAGCACCCTTCCATGAGGTGGGCAAGCACCTAAAACACAAATATGAGACCTCGCTCAAGGTGGGCAGCACTACCAATGAAGCCACCGGCGAGGCAGGTGCCATCTCCCCACCGCGGGGCCGGGCCTCTGGGTCAGGAGGTGGTGATCCACTGCCCCGAACACCAGAGCTTGTACACCTGGATGACTCTCCCAGCTTCTGCCTGGCTGGCCGCTTTTCCCCTGGCACGGCAGGCCGCAGGTGTCACCGGGAGAAGAACTGTGAGAGTATTTGTTGTGGCCGAGGCCACAACACACAGAGCCGTGTGGTGACAAGGCCCTGCCAATGCCAGGTCCGCTGGTGCTGCTATGTGGAGTGCAGGCAGTGTACACAGAGAGAGGAGGTCTACACCTGCAAGGGCTGACCCGAGGCCCTGCAGCTCCACCACAAGTGGTGTGGGCTTTGCACACAGCACCAGAAGAATTCTACACCTGCAGGAGCTGACTCCACGGCCCTACTGGCCTTTCTGCAGGGAGTGTAGGCTTTGCACATAGTGCAAAGGGTCTTAACCTGCGGAGAGTGAGCCCTGCAGGTCCAGCCTATCCTGCTGTGTGGGGCACAGGGTTACAAACAACACAAAAGGTCTACAAGGAAGGAGAGGTGCCCCTAGCACACTTGGGCCCTGGTATACAGACAGCCGGTTGGCTGTCTCTCGGCTCAGAGGGCGGGGCTGGCCCCTGTCTGGTCTCCTCAACCCTTTTGCTTATGCCTTGGGCCTGAGCTTGCCCCCCTGACCCGAGAGCGTTGCAGTAATGCTTTCTCAGTTGCCTCTGTCCCTGACACATCAGTATAGCCCTTGTCAGGGACCGGCGTGTTGACTGGCCCTCCGTGCCTCTTGGCTTCCTCTGAGGCGTGGAGGGCAGGTGCACCTTCATAATCACACGGCTGCCCTTCTGGCCCAGCAGCCTGATGCCAGCACTGTCTTCAGAGCCAAACCACTAGGAGAGGGCAGCCCCTGCACCCCCAGGGCGTGGCCTCTGGCCCTCTGACCCTGAGCACTTCCGTGGAGTATCAGTGACTTTTAAATTATTATTATTTAACTAATATAGTAATTATTATTTCCCCTGTCCCCTTACCTCCTCATCCGTGGCTTTTCCCTCTGAGCTGCTCCAGGTCCAGTCAAGCCAGTCTGGGAGGTCTTGCCTTCCCTCCCTTTATCCTCTCCCGTCCTCTGCTTGCTCTAGTTTGAAACCACTAAATCAAGGTCATGTTTGGAAAGAAATGAAGCGATAGAGCCTAGCCATGGCCTGCAAGGCTTCTGGAAGCCCACTCCCTGATTCTACCTTCCCCGAGGTCAGAGACCCTTGGTGGTCCCTGCTCTGCTCCCTTGCAGGTGCAGAGATCAGGTTGCTAGATATAGATGGGGGATGTGGGGTCCTAGAGCCATGGGCATGGAGACAAGGGCAGGGTCAGCTTTTTGATTGTCCATCTCAGGAAGCCATTCTTGCTCTGTGTCCCCATGGGAGGTATGGTATGGAGGGACAGACACACTTGCTGTCATCAGGTCTTGCTGATGTCTCTGCAGGGGAAAGGTGACTACACTGAGCTGGTGTTGAGTGTGTGCGCAGGATTTGTGTGAGTGTGTGAGTGTGTGTGTATTCCGAGCTGGCATGGTCAGCATACAGTTGGCCTGTGTCCCTCTGCGGTATGGGGACTCTTTGGCTCCCAGAAAGCCCAGCCTTAGGTTTGTGGGAACCCATGGCTGTGTGGATTTGAGTGTGGGCAGGTGGCAGAGATGGTGACAGGCACTACTGAGGAAAGGACTGGCTGTGTGTGCCTTGGAGCACCAGGGGTCCAGAAGACCCAGACTCGGGGTGGTGGTGGGACTGTGTCTTAAAGGAAACCTATTTATGTGGATGAGGGATTCTGGTCCCTATTGGATGTGTAAATAGCAAAGTTTATTCTCCTGTGGTTCCTGTAGCCCACTAATGAATGCCCACATTCCCAGGATGCAAGTGGGTGGCAGTATACAGAGGCCGGTGGGCAGGAGTGTCCCCCCTACATCTCAGATGTCTGTACCCAGTCACACGACCACCACAGATGGGAGCTTCATCTCTGTCAGTTCTGGGGAAAGGAGCCTACCAGTCCAGAGGAAGAATATTTTTATCGAATTACCACATTTAGCTCTCTGTCCTCAATATTCAGAAAAGTATTTTAAAAAAAAAAAAAACAAGGCAGAATGAAAACGTCTGCTGGCTGGTTTGTTTCTGTATAAATATATACTAGACCGTCTTTCTGGATGAAGCAACTCCCGCAGGCCAGAGCCTCTTTGATCTTCTTCTCTTCTATGGGCAGCAGAGTGAGCAGCTGCCCTGCTCCCGCCGGCCACCCAGGTTATGCCGGCGCAGCGCGGCAGGGGGACTCACAAGGGAGCTGCCTTTGTGTGGAGTCCTGTGCGGCCTGTGATTTCTCTACCTCAACTGTGTGGCGAGTAGGTGTGAACCTGAATGACTGCAGAGAATGTATTTATTTAACAGCTTTTGTGTAACGAAACCAGAGACAAATGGAAACACTAAATAAATGTATTTTAAATTATAGACAACCTACGTCTGCTGCTTTCACTGAGGCTCTGGGGAACCTGGAAGGACAGGGAGGATGAGGGTGTGGGTAAGGCCTGGGGGGGGGCAGAAAAGAGGATCTGGCGATGGGGAAGAGGGTGGAAGAGGAGAACGTGAGAGGAGGAGGGAGAAAGGAAGGAGGGGGAGGAAAATATCTAGGGAGAATGGGAGGACAAGAGGGGGGGTCCTTTCTGAGGACCTAGGGTGAAGAGACTTGCTAACCTCTGAAGGACTGCTGACCATAGTCTATGTGGCTCCTCCAGACCCCTGGTTTCTCTCTGCCTCCACTGTCAAGGCTGGGTGGGAGTTGGGGCACTCTAAAGCAGCCTTCTCTAAACCTTTGGCCTAAGAAGCGACCTCCTGTCAAAGCCTTCACCTCTGGCTCCCACACCTCCTCTGGCTTGGTCCCGACAGCCTTTTCTGTCTGTTCTGTAGCAGGGGAAATCCTGGCCTATGTCTGGGGTGCTCTCAAAGTAGCCGCCTGGCTCTCAGCCCTTTCCTGCCTGTCTCCCTAGCTTGCTTGGATTCCTAGTGGCTCCTCTAGCACAGGTCTATGTTCTGCTCCCCATCCTGCTCCAGGGTTTGCAGCCATAAGCTGCAGGGCATGGGTTGCCCACTGAGGACTGTGGACTAGTTATGGATGTCCATATCCATAGCCCCACCTCCAGGAAGATGAGGCCCATGCTCATGCTGGACTTTCACTGAGCCTCTGATCACAGACTGCCCCCCACCAGGCAGGTCTGTTCCCTTCAGAGTTCAGAACCCTGTGATTGACATGGTTCCTCCCTGGGGTTTTGAGAGGTTTCATGGGGCCATTCTGTTGGGTAAGTACTGAGAGCTCTGGCCAAGTCTGTGTGAAGTTGCTGGACAGGCAGAATAAGCCACTGAGAAAAACTGATGTGCTTCCACCTGGGCATACAGATTGTGCCCTTCCCGCCACGGGGTCCTGGTCATTCTCCTGGGATCTTGGCTGCCAGCTATATAGGCCATTTCCTTTAGGCATGAGGTCCCCTGGGCATCTAGCTGTTCTTTCAGGGTTTATGAACTTGACCATGTGAGTATGCCTATGTGTGTATGTCAAAGTCTGTGTGTCCAGAAGTGTCTATACATGTTCAGAGGGGCTGTGTCCATGGATATGTGTCTGTTTGTGTTTGTGTATGTCCACATGGGAGCCATCTCCTGTGTCTGTGTCCACACATCTCTGTATCTTGTGACTCTGCTTGGCCACATCCACAGGTTTGTCCCTTTGTGAATATATGTGTGCAGATGTATGTGTGGTTCATTGTGTCTGCATGCATATGTGTCTACATGCATGTATATGTGTCTACATGTTTGTGTGCATAAGGGTATCGTAGGGACACAGTACTGACTGTAGCTCACCTCCTAGCCCCTGCACAGTCTTTCCCTTGCACAGCCATCCACTATGGTGACAGTCTAGATCTACCCGCATCTGAGCTTCTCAGTGGATGGGCGCCCACTGACCCCTGAGGCAGGAAGAGAGATCTCTCCCACTGAGTTACTTCCTCAAGTGAACCAAGACACCCTGGATCCTGAAAGGTACTTTCCACTCTTGGTTGGAGAAGAGATTCCCCCAGCAGTTCTTAGGAGGACAGGGTATCCAATCATAAGTGCTGGCGAGTGAACACAGAGAAGGGGGTGGGTCCCATGAGACAGATTCTTCAAGGGTATGACCCCAGGGTCTTTCATAGGTAGAGACACAAGCCTAGGATACGCAGGTGCTAGGGGCCAGCCAGCGATCAACCAGGCAACTCCCTGAGCTGAGACCTGGGCCGAGGCAGGCATCTGGCTCTCCTCCCAGCGGGGCTGGCTGGTGTGGGAGATGACTGGGGGATTAGGTAAGGAGGCACTTAGGTAATGTCTCAGAAAGGCTCGAGTGTGCAACAGTGGGAAGGTATTGGGTTGGATCCCGCCTTGCCTGTAAGGCTGACTTCAGGCACCAAGGATGAAGGTAGAGAGAAGAGGAGAAGAGGAGAAGGGAATGAATGAAGGAGGAGGGGACAGAGAAAGGGAAGAAGATGTGAAGGGGGAGGAGGAGGGAGAGGAGAGGAGCAAGAGGAGGTAGAAGAAGGACAGAGTGGGAGAAGGGAGAGGAGGTTGGACTCAGGGGCCAGTATAGACTGTGGGAGTCCTTGGCTGCCCTGCATGTGTTGTGGAGCACGAGAACCCCGAGAGGTGTCCTCACTGTCCCCAGTTCGTGGCCCAGGTTGCTCGTGGTAAGCTCCCACAGGAGCTGCTGTCAAGGTGGGGAGGTTAGGGTAGGGCGTGCTGACTGTAGAAGGTCGTGAGCAGGTTGGGTCGGGGTCATTCCTGGGGGGTCTAGCCTGCCTGCACATGCACACACACAAACCCTGTGTGCACCCATCCCCAGCTTTCTGGAGATTGAGTTGACCTAGTCTGACCTGGGGTTGGGGGGGGTGGCAGGGTCTATCTGTGAGGTTCTCTGTGATTCCCTCAGCACACAAGAGAACTGGAGAGGACTTGCCAGTGACTTTTGTGGGACTGGGGCTCGGGCAGGGCTGGGGCAGGGCTAGGGCAGACATACACACCTGGCACCCTGGAGACCCTGGAGCTGCTTGGACACCGACCACACTGGGGGCACTGTTTTGCTCTGTCCTTCCTCTTTTCCACCGCCTGCCCGGGATAGTTGGGCTCAGTTCCTGGAAGGTTGGAGCTGACCCCAACCTGTTGCCCCTCAAAGAGGTGCTGTCACCCGGGGACAGCAGGTGGAGCTTCAGGCTGATCCTTGGCCCTGGACAGAGATGGTCTTGTCTCCATTTTCCAAACTCCACTTCTGGAAGTGGGGTTAAGGGTTATAGCCCCTTCCTGGCAGCCCAGAATGATGTCCTGGGGTCTCAGCACGCCAAGGCATGGGCTGGAAAGGAGCAGTGGTCCTATCTGCAGCTTTGCTGGCCTGCTCAGGGATGGCAGTGGGGGAAGGGTCCAGCAAGTTGCCAGGGAAACAAGAGCAAACAAACACTTCCTCCCCTCACAGGCCTGCTGGCCTGCTGGGGGGCCTGTGGCAATGACCTCATCTGCCCACCCAACCCTACTCCCAAGGCCAGGCTGAAGGTGGGGGGTCCTGGGCTGTTTGTGTTGGGCCCAGATCCATGGAAACGGCTGGGGCTGGGGGTGCAGGGCTGTTCCTGCTGCAGTCTGTCAGTAGGTGGCAGGAATAAGGAGAGAGAAGGAAAGTGAGAGGGCAGAGAGAAGAGAAGAGAGGAGAAGGGAGAAAGAAAGGGAAGTAGCCCAGGAGGACATTCCAGAGGATCAGAGGGGAGGCAGGGAGGACAGAAGTCAGGGCTGGGGTGTGGAAACTCATTGAGCTTGTGAGGGGCGGGGCGGGGCATAGAAGACATGCCCTGGGGTATGAGAAGACCCCTCTGGAGCCCTGTGCGACATGAGGATAGTTGGTCTTCTGAGAGGGAAGGGCCTGGGCAGGGGGTATATGACTGGCATAGGGTATCAGCTCTCTCAAGAGAACCACCTCCAACTGTTTTGTTTTGTTTTGTTTTGTTTTGTTTTGTTTTGTTTAAGACAGGGTTTCTCTCTGTATTCATGGCTGTCCTAGAACTCCCTCTGTAGACCAGGCTGGCCTTGAATTCACAGAGATCCTTCTGCCTCTACTTCTGTGTATGGTACTACTGCCTGTTTCTTCCAACTTTCTAAACCAAGATCCTCCCTGTGGGAGAAGACAGAGCACATGAGAGCAATACTCAGTGAAGGACCTTTCTAGAAACAAATCCTCCAAGCTGGGCCCAGAGTCGGGTCTTCTCTGCTCTGTGTGTGTGTGTGTGTGTGTGTGTGTGTGTGTGTGTGTGTGTGTGCGCGCGCGCACACAGCCCTATTGTCTTTCTATCCATTTAAGAGAAATTGGGAGCTGAGCATGGTGGCGCATGCCTTTAATCCCAGCACTCGGGAGGCAGAGGCAGGCGGATTTCTGAGTTCGAGGCCAGCCTGGTCTACAAAGTGAGCTCCAGGACAGCCAGGGCTACACAGAGAAACCCTGTCTCGAAAAACAAACAAACAAACAAACAAACAAAGAGAGAAATTGGGATAGGTACTATGTCCGTGCTTGCTCCTCTTCTATGGTGTGGGGCCAGAAGCACACTGACATGTGGGTGACTTGAGGAGGCCCCTCTCCTCTGGGGCCTTCTGCTCTGGTAAAGGTTATGCCATATGCTAGCAAGTACGGCTAAGTCTGTCATCTCCAGGACAAGATGCTGTCGTGGGAGGACTTTATGTGTTTGAGTTTTCTAAACGTCACTGGTAGGTTCATTCAGTATGCTGAGCAGACTGAACACTCCTTATCTGGAGAGCTTGGGACCAGATGGGTATTCAGAGGTTAGACTTGTTTTGGACTAGGGGATATTTGACAGATTGGTAAACATCCATAATCTAGACATTCAAAACCCTGAGATCTGAGGTACTCCCATCACTGAAATTTTTGAGCATCATAAAGACTTTTAAAAACATTTCAGGTCCCAAGATGTCCCAGCAGATTGCACTTGCCACCAAGCCTGGTGGTCTGAATTTAAGACCATCAACCTACAAGGTGGATGGGGAGAACTGGTTTCCCCAAGTTGTTTTTGACATCCATGCATGTGTCATAATGTGTACACACACACACACACATACACACACAAAGAATATAAAATTCCAAGAACTCAACCAGGTCGGCTTCTCTTGGCCGCCTGCCAGCGTCAGTGACCACCTGACAACCTTTCTGACCATGGGCTCAAGTCTGAAAGTCCGTCCTCTAATGTGCAGACAAAGACCAGATGCTGAGAGATCGTTCTCCTGCTTAGCACGTGACCCTTCACCCACTTTCTGTCTGGAACACGAGACCTGGTGGCAGAGTCACAGCAGCTATCTTGAGCTCGTGAGCAGGGAAGCCGCACACATGGAAGCTGATGGAGGAAAATGAGGAAAAGCGTGGCCTCCCAGCACTGCCCTTTGTTTTCACTGTCTGTGTGACAGACAATGCAAATGAACACTGGCTGGGGGGCGTGGCTTAGCGATATAACAACGCATGCTTAGCAAGGGCGAGGGTCTGGGTTCTACCTCCATCCCCCACCCCCACCCCAAATAAACACATGATAAAATTTTTATATGATTATCTGTTTGAGTAGGTTAAGTTGAGACAAACCAACACCATTTTCTGAGATGGCCACATGAAGCTTGGAGCATTAGGCACACTGCAGCAATGAAATCAGAGCGCCAGCTAGGCTTGAAGCCAGGCCGGTGCTGCAGGCCTAGGATCCCAGCTGCTATAGAGGTTGAGGCAGGAAGATCAAGGGTTCAAGACTGACCCTGGGCAATCTGTGAGACCTTGTCTCAAAATAAAGATAGATAGATAGGTAGATAGATAGATAGATAGATAGATAGATAGATAGATAGATAGATAGATAGATAGATGATAGTTAAATGGAGCTGAGATGGAGCTCAGTTGCAGGTCTGTCTAGCATGTGGGAAGCTCTGGACTCAATCCTCCATAACAAAACACCACTAAACCTAGATAATTCAAGGAACAGCCATTTCCACTGCAGATGTCCACACCCACCAAGATAGCTTTTTATAAAACAGCTTTTTATATTGATGGGTACAGAGTATGCGTTTTCACAGGGCACTGTGCCGTGTTCGTTCTATGCAGGCATTGCGTAATACCCAAGTCAGGCTGAACAAAGCTGGTTCCACCACCGTCGGTCTCTGGCTTCCACATGGACTTGCACACACATGTGTGAGCACTGTCATATATCTGCAATACACACATGCCACACACTACTCACATGCATGGAATAAAGAGTAGATCTGAGTTGTGAACAGAAGGCCAGTGGAGCTGGACGCCCGAGGCTGTTTAAGCACAGAGCTGAGCCAGCTGAGGATGGGGAGCTGGGACACACGGTGGCTGTGTCCTTGCAGATCCACTTCCTGGTGATGGCTGGGGCTCAGCACTATAACCCCAGTGCCCTGGAGACATGTTACCCACTCCTCACTCTCCAGCTCACTTTCCCTCTTCTCTTGTCATTTCCCCTCTGTTCCATTTTTTCCCTTTTCTCTTTGCCATTTTTTAAGATTTATTTTTATTTCATACATACGGGTGTTTCACCTGTATGTGTGTTTGTGTACATGTGTGTGCCAGTGGAGGGCCGTTGAGGGTCTCCGGAGTTACAGACCGTTGTGAGCCACTATGTGAGTGTTGGGAATTGAAGCTGAGTCCCCCGCAAGAGAAGCAAATGCTCTTATGCACTCAGCAATCTCCCCAGCCCCTTCCTTTTAAAAATACATTTTTATTTCTTTATTCTTTATTATTATTATTATTATTATTATTATTATTATTTGGCATTCAGGGTTTCTCTGTGTAGCCCTGGCTGTCCTTGAACTCTGTAGACCAGGCTGGCCTCGAACTCAGAAATCTACCTGCCTCTGCCTCCCGCCAACCACACCCGGCTTTTTGTTACTTTTTTTTTCTTTTTCTTTATTTTATTTTATTTTATTTTATTTTATTTTTATTTATTATATGTGAGTACACCATAGCTGTCTTCAGACACCCCAGGAGAGGGAGCCAGATCTCGTTACGGATGGTTGTGAGCCACCATGTGGTTGCTGGGATTTGAACTTATCACCTTCGGAAGAGCAGTCGGGTGCTCTTACCCGCTGAGCCTTCTTTTCTTTCTTTTTTTTTTTTTTTTATACATTTTTTATTTTATGTGCTCTAATGTGTATGTGTGTGCAGCATGTGTGTGCCCGACGCTTGCAGAAACAGAAGAGGGAATCAGATTCCCCAGATCTGCAGTTACAGCTGCTTGCCAGTTACCATGGTCTGCAAGAGCAGCAAGTGCTCTTAAACATTGGGCCGTCTCTCTATCCCCTTCCCATCTTACATTTGAGTGATAGGCCGCCCAAAAAAGTATATGCAGTGCATGTGTGTGCAGCATGTACGTAAATAGATGTGATTGCCCATGCGTACTGGGTGGAGGCCAGAGGTCGGTGTCAATTGTCTTTCTCCATTGCTTTCCATCCCACTCTTTGGAGACAGGCTCTCAGTGAACCTGGAGCTCAGTGATTCGGCTGGGCTGACTGCCCAATCAGCAATGGAGCTCAGTGATTCGACTGGGCTGACTGGCCAATCAGCAATGGAGCTCACTGATTGGCTGGACTGACTGTCCAATCAACAATGGAACTCAGTGATTCGGCTGGGCTGACTGGCCAATCAGCAAGTGCTGTTGACTTAAGTCTTTGCCCATTCCTGTCTACCCCCCTTTTTTTTCTTTTAAAGATTTATTTATTTATTTATTTATTTATTTATTTATTATATTTAAGTACACTGTAGCTGTCTTCAGATGCACCAGAAGTGGGCGTCGTATCTCATTATGGATGGTTGTGAGCCACCATGTAGTTGCTGGGATTTGAACTCAGGACCTTCGGAAGAGCAGTCGGTGCTCTTAACCACTGAGCCATCTCTCCAGCCCCCACCCCCCTTTAAAATATACTTTCCTTGTTCTTCTTTCTCTAATTTTCTTACTTTTCCCTCTTCTATTTACTTCTTTTCTTCCTCGTGTATTTTCCCTTCTTTTCTCTCCATCCACCCAACACCCATCCATCCAGTTAATACTTAACCAAATACCTTGCATATTCCCCTCCTGCACATACTGAGATTAAGGATGTCAGGATAACCACCAAGAATAAGCAGTTCGTGGAGGGAAGTATGTTCCACAGGAGGAACACCTGTCCCTAAGTACAGTCACACAAGCCTCTTGCTCAGTGAGCCTTGCTGACCTAGATCTCATCGGCATGATGCCATGAAGAGAAGAGGCTCTGTGAGCCTGACGTGTGGAGCACTTGTCATGATGGGAACACAGAAATGAGTCTTGAACAAGTCTGAGCAATAGACCATGGGTCAGTTCAGAATGGTACTGGCTTAGGAGCTGCTGATAGGGAGAGTGGATACCAGTTATAAACTGTCATATGAAGTCCCAAGAGCAATGATAGGGTAACTAGTGGAAAAGATTCATAACTCCATCATAACCCAGTGTTTGGCTTCAACAAACTGGGATCCCATGAAAACATCCCTAATTCATTCCAGGGCAGCACCACGGTGACCCAAGCACTTTCCACTGGGATCATCAAGGTCCTAACTTTTTTTTTTTTTTTTTTTTTTAAGATTTGTTGCTGGGCAGTGGTGGCGCATGCCTTTAATCTCAGCACTTGGGAAGCAGAGGCAGGCAAATTTCTGAGTTCAAGGCCAGCCTGGTCTATAGAGTGAGTCCCAGGACAGCCAAGGCTATACAGAGAAACCCTGTCAGATTTGTTTATTTATCTTATGTATATGAGTACACTGTCACTGCCTTCAGACACACTAGAAAAAAGCATCAGATCCCATTACAGATGGTTGTGAGCCACAGAGTGGTTACTGGAAATTGAATTCAGGACCTCTGGAAGAACAGCCAGTGCTCTTAATCACTGAGCCATCTCTCCAGCCCAAGGTCCCAACTCTTAATATCAAGATCTTGAAGAATAGGCTTCTTGATGGACAAGTGTCTTCGTTTGTATTTTACTCCTGTAAAGAGACACCATGACCAACACAACTCTTTTTTTTGTTTTTTTTTGTTTGTTTTTTTTTTTTGTTTGTTTGTTTGGTTTTTTTTTTTTTTTTTTTTTTTTTTTTTTTGGTTTTTTTTTTTTTTTTTGGTTTTTTCGAGACCGGGTTTCTCTGTATAGCTCTGGCTGTCCTGGAACTCACTTTGTAGACCAGGCTGGTCTTGAACTCAGAAATCCGCCTGCCTCTGCCTCCCGACCCGAGTGCTGGGATTAAAGGCGTGCGCCACCACGCCCGGCTTTTTTTTTTTTGTTGTTTTGTTTTTGTTTTTTTTAACACAACTCTTTTTTTAAAGATTTATTTATGTATGTATATGAGTACATTGCAGCTGTCTTCAGAGACACCAGAAGAGAGCATCAGATCCCATTACATATGATTGTGAGTCACCATGTGGGTGCTGGGAATTGAACTCAGGACTTCTAGAAAGGCAGATAGTGCTTTTAACATCTGAGCTATCTCTCCAGCCTCTTAATACAAAGTGTTTAATTGGGGCTGGCCCACAGTTTCAGAGATTCAGTCCATTATCATCATGGTAGGAAGCATAGCAGCATCCAGGCAAACATGGTGCCGGAGAATCCAAGAGTTCTAAATCTAGATCCACTGGCAGCAGGAGACTGTGTTACACTGGTGTAGCTTGAACACATATGAGACCTCAAAGCTCACCCCGACATGACACACTTCCTCCAACAAGGTCACATCTATTTCAATAAGGCCACACCTCCTCCTGATGATTCCCCTCCTTATGGAACAAGCATTTCAACAAATGAGTCTATGGGAGCCACTTCTTTTTTAAGCCACCTCAAGTCATAACCAAAGCACTGCAGAACACAAGATACTATCCACCTACCGAGTCCACAATGAGATGTTTCCACTACCTATAAACCAGATGGGTGGTGGTGACACACGCCTTTAATCCCAGCATTTGGGAAACAGAGGCAGGTGAATCTCTATGAGATAGAGGCTAGCCTGGTCTACAGAGTTCCAGAACAGCAAGGGTTACATGGAGTAACCTGTCTTGAAAAGAAAAAAACACACACACAAACACACATACACCATATCGAAAGTAAGAAAAAGAGAGTAAGAGGGGACATCTGCTGGACAAAAGAGGTCATACCTGGAGGATAGCCATCTGGATGCATGAGTTCGGAGAGGAAGACGATTCCTGGTGTACAGGCACTAGGGTTGAGAGGTATGAATGAAGGATGGAGAAGAGGCTGGCAGGGGACAAGGGTCTGTTGTGGGGCGGTTGGTCTGCTGACCCAGTGCCAGAATTTCCTACCTGAAAGCCCAGTTATGGTGAAGTTTGGCCTGGGGGCTTCAACTAGAACATATAAGGCTGTGTCTAGGTGCATAGTATAGCTGAGAAGTCACTATGGAGATGGAGGAGGTGGTGCTGGCTGGCTGTGGGAGGCCAGAGCCTCATGCTAAGAGGGGTTTATCCAGAGTGAAGCCAGGGAGGACCCCCAGAGGCTACTGTTCCTTCCACTGGTGGGTTCCTTGCCTGGAGGTAAGTTCACCCCCAAGGAGCAATCTGGGGTACAGAGACTGGAACAAGCATTACTCTGCAAAGAAGCTTGCCAGTGTATGGCCTCCTGACCCCCACAGAACCCTGTCAGAGCACATGTTACACTCGTCTCTACTGATGACTGTGGGAACCTCACACTGCTTTCACAACTGGCCAAACTACATTAAAGGCTCAAGGTGAGGACCATGTGTCTACTGTGCCTGGGACAAGCCGCTGGCCCTGTAAGTGCCCCTTGCCTCCCAAGCAAGGCATTGGAGCCATGTAGTTGGGAGTGTAGGCTGCAAGGATGACAGCCTGAGCAGAGCAGTGGGCTAGCAGGAGAGGTACAGAGGGAGCTGGGTAGATGCATGCCACTGCTTACTAAGGAGAGATGGGGAGCCCAGGCAGGCCAGGGGTTTGGCTCAGATGAGAAAATGACGGCTGGTAAGGGCAGTAGGCTGAGTGCTTCATGTTTAGCCAGTGGCTTCCTGGGGTGTGCTGCTGCCTGGAGCAGGGCCCAGAAGCTTCTGCGACTTGGACTAAGAACTTCCCTTCTGTCCTATCTGCTCTGCCCTAGGCATGCCAGAGGTGGGACTATGAGGACTGGTCTGTGGCCAATAGGAGACTTTGCTCCATGAGGAAGGAACAGTGGTTCTGGTGTGGAATTAGGCTTTGTGGTTGTCTAGGACTCATTGCTGCAGAGCCCAGGTTCCTAGTGATACAGTATCCACATTAGATCCTCTGTGGTGTCTGGCTCAGGCCGAGGTGGCCGGAACCCCACTCAGGGGTTGTTGGCAAGATCAGCCCGGAGATGCTTAGAGCTTCATGAAGGTTCATAGCAAAAGAAAGGGAGTGATGAGCTGTCCCCACGAAGTCCCCAGTCCAGGGCTGTGGGCTGGGTGGCCAGCTCTGGTTGTTGGTGACTGTCATTGACAGCAGCTACTGCTGATGACATTTATGGTGCCCTTGGGGACATTTTCTATGCCAAATAACTTGGCAGGGCTCACACACAGACAATGAATGTGTGAAATCCAGGAAGGCAGAGGAGGCTGTAAAGTTTTATTGTGAGGGGACTGGCCACATGGGCCAGGGGACAGGGAGCTTCTCAGCCTCTTTACTTACCCTCTGCAGCCAAGTGTGTGACTCCCAGTTTGCTGTGCTGGGGACAGTGGGGCCAACTTGGTATCATCCTGCCTACTGGTACATAGCTCTATTCAATACATGCTCTTATGTGAAGCACACACAAAGAAGACAGGGGGCCCTGTCCATCCTATTGGCAGCAACTGTGAAAACGGACTTACTCTAAGACCTGTGGGACATGGTCCACCTTGGAGTCGGGGAAGACACTGCCTTACCAAGTGACCTAGACATGTGACCCTAGACCTTGTAGGCCCAGCCACCTCATCCTCCCCTCTAAGAGAATTAAGATCCTTCCTTACCCCGACAGACATTCTCCTTGGATCTATCCTTCCATTGTTGGAGGGATCCAAAATGAAATAGGGTGGGGGTTTCCTCACGCTACCCAAATTATGCCTGAGGCATAAGAGAGTTCAGGAAGTCAGAGTTCCGTGGGGCCAGTTAGGAGTTCAATAGATATCAGCCAAGTGATCCAGGGGTCAATAAGAATTTTAAATTAGAGAGCCAGCCAGAGAATCAGCTAGGTGACCCAAGGGTTAGCCAGGAGCATAGCCAGTGTGACAGCTAGAAGCCAGCCAAAGGAGACATATGTTCCATGACTCCTCCTGACGACCCTTGTCCTCAGCCAAGCTGATCATAGGACAGAGGGGCTGATCCTTCCTGCTGAAGAGACGCTTAGGCACATTGATAGGGTCTGAATAGATGGGCATCTTGCTGTTGGATAGGCACATCCAGGAAGGATGAGAATATGGCAGGACATGGTTCTGGAGGCCTTGAGTCAAGAGTCAGATTAGAGCTGCCTCTCCCAGGAGGGCTTGGAGCCCAAAGCTGAAATCTTTCAAGGTGCTAGGAGTAGGGGTTTAAGCCACAACCTCATCTGGAGGTTCATGTTTGCTGCTTTCTGCTTGCCACAGCCTGGTCTCAGCCCAGCATCACAGCACAGACTGTGAACCATAACACAGACTCTCTCCTGCCTGGGGCCCAGCTTGGCTGCTGCCACATTGGCTTTCAGGATGGGTCTGAGGTCACAGGGTCTCTCTGCAGGGTCCTCTCCTCAGCTCATCCTCACCTGTCCTACACTCTAGGGCCATGGGCTGGGGATGTAACCATCTCAGGTCATCTGAGGAGAGTGGGGCACTGTCTGGACAGCACTGTCCCCAGAGGGCTCTTACTTCACTGACTGAGAGTAGGAGTGAATTCTAGGGGTCGAGCCAGCACGAGAGCCTCTTCCTAACCCTAGCCAGGCCAGCCTCTGTATCCTCCCACTCCACCTCTCCAGACAGACACCTCTTGGCTTCTTAGCCAGAGGCCCCAGCAGGCTGACTCAGAGACATAGGAAGATGGAGAGACAGATAGTGAGAATCGGGGGTAGACAGAGACAGGGAGATGAGGAACTAGAGATGGAGAAATAGTGAGGCTACATTGATAGATTGATAGAGACAGTAAGACACAAAAGTGAAGAGAGAGAAACAGAGTCAAAGAGACATAGAGAGATGAAGAGATGACAAGGCAGAGACAGATGAGATTCAGTGAGATGGAGATAGAGAGACAGTCAGGAAGAGATGGAGAACAGAGAGTCAGAAAGAGAGATGCAGAGAAAGAGAGATAAACAGAGAGATGGAGATAAGCAGAGGAGGGGAGGGGGAAAGAAGGGAGGAGGGAGAGAGAGGGAGAGACAAAGAAGACAGATGGAGAGAAGCAGAGAGACAGAGAGAGGGAGAGAGGGGGATGGAAGCAAAGGGGGAGGGAAAGAGAGACAGATAGACAGAGACAGGCAGAGAAATGGAGAGAGGGAGGGATATTCTGTAGATAGAGACTCAGAAGTGAACTGGGCCTGCTTCTCTCCCCTCATGGCCTCTTCTTTCATTTCTAGGGTACACAGGAGCACGGGTTCAGCCTACTCAGCTTAGAGGACAGGATGGCACTGAGCCTCCCCATGGCCCCACTTTCTGTCACCACTCAGAGCATCTGTGAGTACCTGTACCTGGAGGCTCTCCCATTCCTTCTCCCTGAAGTCCCAGTTAAGAAACCCTGGGGCAAGCTGGGCGTGGTGGCGCACACCTTTAATCCCAGCACTCGGGAGGCAGAGGCAGGCGGATTTCTGAGTTTGAGGCCAGCCTGGTCTACAAAGTGAGTTCCAGGACAGCCAGGGCTATACAGAGAAACCCTGTCTCGAAGAAGAAAAAAAAAAAAGAAACCCTGGGGCTTCAGCTTCTCAGTGTGTCATCCTGGACTCTCACTGAGTCAGGCTATGCTCTGTTCCTCTGACAGCAACTGGACCCCCCTAAGGCCTAAGAACTGTGTCCTGGCCTTCTAGGCCTTCTGGTCCTCTCATCAACCCCCGCCCCCACCCCAGACTCCAGTATGCCACCTGCAGGTAGCCTGAGGGATTATATGTCAGGGCTGAGACTTGGGCTTCTGCCTTCCTTGGTGTTCTCGAGGAGTCTGCTTCATGCACCCCCAGTTTGCAGGCTGAGAGAAACAATGGAAGGGGGACTGGCTACCAAAAGCCAATGAGGAAGCCCAGGAGCAGGCAGAGAAAGGCCTGGCCTCACCGGGCTCAGGCTTTTCTCTTTGCCTGGTTATGGGGGCAGGGCAGAGCAGGACTATTTATGTAAATGCCGTACGATGTCGGATTCTCCCAAGATGAAATCACGCTGCTTGGCTCAGGGTCTGGGGAGCTGGGCCAGGAGGGCTGAGTCGGCCTGGGGCTGTACCAGGCCCTCAGTGAAGGAACTCAAAAGGAGAGGCATCGGAGCCCCACAGCCGCAGGGACTGCAGGGATGCAGCCCTCTCTGGAGCTGCAGAGGAACAGCTGAGGATTTCCTGCTGGGGCTCAGAGAGTTTAGTGTACTTGTAGACCTCTTGCTCCAGAACCTGTAGAAAGAAGAGTCGGGGTCCTGCAGCCCAAGGGATCATTCTGGACCAGCCAGGCTCCTGAGAGATTTGGACTCATTCCAATGGACTGAGACGTGGAAGAGACGGGATGCCTCAACTGTGCCAGGACCTAGGGCAGCTCTATGGCTGACTTATCTTCCAGAATGTGGAAATACTGGAAGCCAGAGAGGAACTAGGGAGAGGCCTTGAAGCCAGGAAAGACACTCTCATTATCCACCCCGCTCACCCAGGGCTGGGTTGCAGACCAAGGCTTGCCCAGATCCCCAGACTCTTAAAGGTTTACCTTCTTCCATGAGTTTGTTATAGCAGTATGGACGCTAAGAGGACATGTAGATCATAGAACATGAAGGATAGGACAGTGAGAGGATGCTGGGGTCACCTCAGAGTATGAGGGATAGGACATTGGAGGGACATGTGAGAAGAACAGAACAGGAGATACGGGGCACTAAGAAGACTTGCTGTGATAAAATCCATGACCAAGACAGTTTATAGAGAGGGTTTATTTTGGCTTATGGTTCCAGAGGGATACGAGTCCATCATGGAGGGGTAGAGAACTCACATCTTGAATCATAAGCAGGAAGCAGAGGAAGAGAACTGGAAATTGCATGGAATCTTTAAGTTCCCAAGCCTCCCTTCAGTGACATACCTCCTCCAATAAGGCCGCACCTCCTAAACCTCCAACAGCGCCACCAACTGGAGACCAAATGTACAAGCATCTGAGACTATGTGGGACTTCTCACTCAAACCACTGCAAGAGACAGGACATTACAGTCATAGTGTTAGGGTGAGGCTGGAGAGATGGCTCAAAGGTTAAGGGCATTGATTGCTCTTCCAGAGGTCCCAATTCAATTCTCAGCACCCACCTGGTGGCTCACAACCATCTGTAATGGGATCCAATGCCCTCTTCTGGTATGTCTGAAGACAGTGACAGTGTGTGTACTCACATAAATAAATAAATAAATAAATAAATAAATCTTTAAAAAGTGTCATTGAGGGATGGGACACCAGAAGACATATGGGGTTGCTTCAGAGCATGAGGGACAGGACGCTGTAGAAGGACAGGAACAGGATACAGAAACTGGGCTGAGTTTCTGGTGAGTGTAGAGACTGGCCATTTTGCATCAGGTGGCCCTGGGCAGTTCATTGTGCTGGCCTGCTGATTAATCTTTGGCAGAACTGGGAGATTAACGGCAGACTGCTCCTCATACTCCAGCCCTGGATCTCAGTCTTTCTGGACTTTCAGGATGGCCTGCCTGTGCAGTAAGAGGAGGGCAGGTGGTCACTGTGGTTATGCCCTGAACCGGGGCCACGTTCTCTCTCACAGGTACTCTGTGATTTGGTACCTCTTGCCGCCTACCTGAAGGCTATCTCCTGGGAGTGCTCCTGGCAAGCAGCACAGATGTGACCTCCCCTTCTGCCCCACAGTATCAAATTCCTGGCCAGAGATGAAGGCAGCTTTGCAACAACATGGCTGCTGCTTATGAAGCGTCCTCCCCCGCACCACTCTCAGCCCAGATGAAAACATCTGGGGACCAGCAGGGAAGGATTATGGGGCAACAGAGACAGGAGACAGGCATAAAGACAGAGATGGAAAATGGGGACAAAAAGGGAGGTAGAGACACAAAGAAGCAGGGAAAGAGATAGGAAAATCCAGATAGAAGAGGAGGAGACAGAGACAGGGACAGAGAGGGTAGGAGATGGCCATAAACACACAGACACAGAGAAACACTGACGGGGAGGTTGACAAGGAGTTACAGAGTCTACACATAAAGACAGAGTGAAGAAGGGGACAGGGACAGAGGGTTGTGATGGCTCACACCTGCTATCACAGCACTGGAGAGGCTGAGGGAGAAAGATGGTCATGAGGTGCAGGACCCCATGTGACCTTACCTCAAAACAACAATAATAGAGAGACAGAGGAAGACAGAGGTAGAGACTGACTCAATATTAGAGTAACAGACTTCATCACCTTAGAACATCTCCTGTGACAACACTTGCTGGAAGGAGACCTGGACACTCACTCCCAGATGCCTCTCCATCCTGGGACCCCACAGTGCTCCCCACTTGTGCCTGCTTTGTGTGCCCACCTCACTAGACGAAAGGGTCTTTTAAAAGTATATTTATTTATATTTAGTGTGTGTGTGTGTGTGTGTGTGTGCGCGCGTGCGCGCGTGCGTGCGTGCGTGTGTTTTCTTGAGGTTATGTATACCATATGTACATAGAAGGAGGCCAGAAGAAGAGTTTGGATCATCTGGAACTGGTACAAGTGTCTAGAGGCTGCCCTGTGAGTCCTGGTTACCACTAAGCTCTAACTCAGGGGTCTTGCACAGGATCAAATGACTATTCAGTAAAGAGAAGATGGGGGTCAAGAGGACAGAGAAACGAAACTGAGACCCAGGAGGCATCTGGCCATAGCTATATCAGACCCAGAGGCCTAGAGGGACCAGGTATTCAAAATCCATTCACTATGTCTACCTTCTTCCTTGTCTCTGCCCCTAGCTTACTCTGGTGGGCACCCTAGGTCTAGCTCCTGGGTGATAAGAGGAGGCAGCCGGAGACCAGTCCCTGGCCCAGGAGACTCTCAGAAGGGCTTGGTGTAGGCAGTACTGAGGACATGGGCCCTGAACAGAATGTTAGCAGCCATCTCGGCCACTACTCAGCGGTTGCCCTCTGTCCTGTGCTCCTGAGTTGGGTACCACAGGGGATGAGATTGACTGTATCCATGCTCTCTCCACAAGCTAGAGGCCCAGCCAGGGCTAGCACCTCCCGGGAAAGAGGAGTGGAATCTGGGAAAGGTTAGACTCAGGAGCCCAGGCCAACTGCTGCTTTCCTTCCCAGGGAGGGGTGTGGGGCTCAGATACCAAATGGACCAGGTACCCAAGGATATAAAAGCCCATCCCAGGATCAGAGGCCTCCTGGAATGGAAGGGTGGGGTGGAGTGCAATCAACGGGCCTTCTTGAATCCTGCTTCTGTCTTGCTACATCTGCTCAGGATCCAGCACGCTCAACACTGCCTGTTAGTAGAGAAAGTACCCAAGGAGCTGAAGGGGTCTTCAACCCTCTAGGTGGAAGAATAACATGAACTAACTAGTTCCCCCAGTGCTCATGTCTCTAGCTGCATATATGGAAGAAGATGGCCTAGTTGGCCATCATTGGGAGGAGAGGCCCCTTGGTCATACAGACTTTATATGCCCCAGTACAGGGGAACGCCAGGGCCATTATGTGGGAGGGGGTGGGTAGGGGAGCAGGGCGGGGATGGGGAAGGGTATGGGGAACTTTCTGGATAACACTTGAAATGTAAATGAAGAAAATATCCAATAAAGAAAAAAAAAAAAAAAGACTAGTTTGGGACATCCCCAAGTGCAGTCCCTGAGCTGGAAGTGAAGGCTTTCTCTCTGTCTTTTCTGTAGTGGGATTAATCCCAAGCTTGGACAGGGGCTAGGACTCTCCAGTCAGAGGGGGGCATTGTCAAGTAGACTGTAGATCCTACTGTCAAGATGGCTCTGAAGACCAACACCACTCCAGGATGTCACCCCTGCCTCCTGAGCTCTTAAAAAAACATATACTAGGGGACTAGCCTTAGAAGCCCTTTCCTCAGTAGGACTGAAGCACACAGTAGGACCAAGCACTTGTATGGCCCCTAGCTTTCCCACTCTTCCCAACTGGGCTCAGGCACAGGATAACCTGGCCAGCTCCCTGCAGGATACTTCTATAGGTCTTATGGAACTTGCCTGGGACCAGACCTGGCTCCAGTAACTGCCAGGATCCCCCTGGGATTCTGGGATGAGGTTTTTATCCCCTTTGGCACCTGGCCTATTTGATATCTGAGCCCCATACCCCTCTCTGGGAAGGGAGGTTCCCATTTACCTTTGATAATCTAGGACCAGAGGCAGAGCTGGGGCTGTGTCCATGAGCTTGGGCTGGGGCTGTGTCCATGAGCTTGGGCTGGGGCTGTGTCCATGAGCTTGGGCTGGGGTACAGCAAGGCAGAGGACAGGGCCTGAAGCCAGCCTGAGGAGCCTGCAACTGTGAGGGTCTAGAGTGTGCCCAGCATGTAGAAAGTGGCCTTTTGGGAACCATTAGCTATTATGGTCTCTGCTAGTCCTAAATGTCAACCATGGAAAGCTGGAGGAAGAGAGAAATCTTGAGCCCCTCCTGCAGGCATCTGCTGCCTGCCTTGGCAACCCTCTCTCCCCCTCCTGGCAAATTCCTGGAATTCCTTCTCAATCCCCTCACTCCCCTTCTCCCAGCATCCATTGGGCTATTGCCTCCGGGTTGGATCCAGGCTTCTCAGTATGGCCTAGCCCTCAGAACTCCACCAGGGCTATGATATCCCAGTCACACTCCTAAAATCGCAGTCACACTCCTGAGATCCCAGCCCTACTCCTGATATCCCAGCCATACTCCTGATATCTCAGCCACACTCCTGATATCCCAGTCACACTCCTGAGATCCCAGTCACACTCCTGAGATCTCAGCCCTACTCCTGAGATCCCAGTCACACTCCTGAGATCCCAGCCACACTCCTGAGATCCCAGCCCATACTCTTGAGATCCCAGCCACACGCCTGACATCCCAGAACATACTCCTGAGATCCCAGCCACACTCCTGAGATCCCAGCCATGCTTTAGGGTCATGATAGAAAAGGAGTTAATGGAAGACTGATTTGGAAAACAAGCTGAAAACCCACTAGGCTGGCCAAACTTCCCAGTGTCTGATCCTGAGCACTGGGGTTCCTAGGAACCTGCACTGCATTCAAGAGTGGATGGAGAGAGAGACACAGACACGGGAGATACAGACACAGAGATAAGGAAGACAGAAATACAGAGACAGAAAAAGATAGAAAGATAGAGAAACAAAATATACATCTATACATATATATCATATGCATATATCATATACATGTACACATACATATACATCATATACACATACACACATAAAAAAGAAAGCTAGGAAGAGAGACAGAGGGAGAGATGGAAGATACTAAGAAAAGTCCACAGAAACAGATGCAGGGAGACAGACAATGAGAGAGGGAGAAACAGAGAAAGAGAGATTAGAGAGGACAGACAGACAGAGGAAAAGAAGTACAGACAGACCTGGAGATAGACTGAAATAAAAGGAGAGAGAGAGAGAGAGAGAGAGAGAGAGAGAGAATGCATAGAGTTTGGGAGAGATGTGACGAGAAGGAGACAAAGATAGCAATAGAGCTGGAGACAGGTGCATCAGGAGGTTGAAAGCCAGGGTGAGTGGAGCCTGTGCCCTACTGTGGGGCCAGGAAGTATTGAGACCCCACCCAGCCCACAGCTTTGGAGGCTGTGAGGTACTCTGGAAGAGCGGTTGTGATGGCCGATTCCATATGACCACTAACCTGTCTTGTCATGCCCTGGTGGACCCACTGGATTCATGGTGACAACCATGTGGACCTCACCCAACTGTTTTCCCACACCCAGATCACGTGTGACCCCTCCTCAGCTGTCTGGAAGCCTGAGAGGGTCAAGAGTAGGATGTATGTGAAAGCAAGGACTGAAGTGGGGGTGGCTTTCTGAAGCTGGCTTAGTCTGAGCCTCAGTTTCTTCTCCTGCACTCCTGGGCAAAGGTGTACCTTATTGAAGTACCACATGGAGTGAAGGCTCGGAGCTGTGTGTGGGTTTCCCAAAAAGGCCTGTCGAGACCCCTCTCTGAGAATTTTTCCCCACTTATCCCCTGATCCTTTACCCACCAGGTGCCTATTCAGCCCCAACGGCACCTCAGGCTCACTCTAACCCCATCTAGGACTGTGGAATCTAGGCCAGGACTCCATTGCAGATGCCTTTGTGATATGTGAGGGTGGAGGATGGGAGCGGCAGGGTGTGACAAGCAAAGACAGCCGAGAACCGCTGCCAGCAGCCTGAGGAATTCTCGTATCCTTCTGGGAACTCCACTCTGGTAAAGGCAAATTGTTTTTATTATTTTGCAATTGCAAAAATTAATTATACAGAGTAATAGATTTCATCATGACATGTTCATACATGCATATACAGCATTTTTTGTCATATTCACCCCATATATTGGCTAGTTTTATGTCAACTTGAATTGACATAAACCTTTTATGTCAAGCTAGAGTCATTGGGGAGGAGGAAGCTTTTGTTGAGAAAATGCTTCCACAAGATTCTGCTGTAGGCAGCCGGGCGTGGTGGCACAAGCCTTTAATCCCAGCACTTGGGAGGCAGAGGCAGGCGAATTTCTGAGTTCAAGGCCAGCCTGGTCTACAAAGTGAGTTCCAGGACAGCCAGGGCTACAGAGAAACCCTGTCTCAAAAAAACAAAAAACAAAAAGATTCGGCTGTAGGCAAGATGTAGGGAATTTTTTTTTTTTTTTAATTAGTGATTGATGTGGGAAGGCCAGCCTATTGTGGCTGGGGACACCCACACCTGGGCTGGTGGTTCTGGGTTTCATAAGAAAGTAGACTGAACAAATCATGGGGACCAAGCCCTCCCTGGCCTCTGCACCAGCTCCTGTCTCCATGTTCCTGCCCTCTTTGAGTTCCTGTCTTGACATCCTTCAGTGATGGTGTTATGGAAGTATAAGCGTAATAAACACTTTCCTGGGCTGGAGAGATGGCTCAGCGGTTAAGGGCACTGACTGCTCTTCCGAAGGTCCTGAGTTCAAATCCCAGAAACCACATGGTGACTCACAACCATCTGTAATGAGATCTGATGCTTTCTTCTGGTGTGTCTGAAGATAGCTACGTGTAGTTACATATCATAAATTAATCTATCTTTGGGCTGGAGCAATTGTGGCTGGAGTGAGAAGAAAAATAAAAGAATAAAACAACACTTTTTTCCCCAAACCTTCCCTCCCCCAGTTGCTCTGATCGTGATGGTTACTACAGCCATAGTCACCCTGACTAAGACACCCCCCCCTGTCCCCCTCCATTCCCACTGATCTCTTCATGTCTTTTTGTATACCACCTAATTTAGAGTTGCTTACATGATCATGGGCAAGGTATTATTTACAGGAGCATAGGTCACTTACCAGTAGCTGAAAAAAAAATCTGTCCTTCTGGTTTAGATCTCATAACCCCCCCCCCTTCCCCTTTCTGTGACAGTGCTAATGGGCCCAATCTTGTTCGAGTAATTACAGTTGCTGCAACTTCAAGTGGGCAACAGCCACATCATGCTCAGAAGACATCACTCCACCGCTCCACCGCTCCTCAGCACTCCACCCTTTCTCTGGCTCTTACACTCTTTCCATCTCCTCTTCCATGATGTTCCTTCCCTAAGCCTTGGAGTGAATGACAGGGCTGGATTACCAACCCCGCCACAGAAAATAATTTCAGGGTGATACAATACGCAACAGAGTTGGTGTTTATTGAGAAGAAAGTTCAACGTGGATGTAAGCACAGAGGTTTAATAAAAAGAGAAGACCACTCAGGAGACTGATAAGACATACTCAGGGGCATAGGGGTGGCCTTCTCAGAGAGAATTTTATTTGTCTTCTCAGGAGCCATAGGTATCACTCTGGGTGGCATCTGAAGGCATATTTTAAGGGTTGCTAAGGAACCTAAGTGAGATCATAGGGTGGTTTCTATACATTAAGAAGGATTGTAGCTGTCATGGTAGAACCCTACTAGAACACAAGAGTTGCTGGGGAAGTAAAGAGGCTTATATTGTAAACAAGATAAAAATAACAACAAAAAAATGGTTTTGTCTTGATTCTCCAGGGCTGGAGAGATGGCTAAGGGGTTAAGAGCACTGTGTGTTCTTCCAGAGGACCAGGGTTCAATTCCTAGCAGCCACATGGCAAATCACAGCTGTCTGTAATTCCAGTTCCAGGGGATCTGAGGTACACACATACATGTAGGCAAAACATGCACACTGAAGATAATCACTAAATATCAAACAAACAAACAGAAACAGTAAATTTTCAAGCTGGGTATAGTGGTACAAACCTTTAATTCCAGCACTGTGGAGGCAGATGCAGGTGGATCTCTGTGAGTTCAACGCCAGCCTTGTCCACATAGTGAGTTTCAGAACAGCCAGGGACACAGTGAGACCCTGTCTTCAAACAAACAAATAAACAAACAAACAAACAAAAAGATTCTCCAGAAAATATGTGGGAAAAGTAAGGGTCACAGGGGCTAAAGAGATGGCTCAGCAGATAGGAACACCAGCTTTTTTGTCCAGAGGTCCTAAGTTCAATTCTCAGCAACCACACAGTGGCTCATAACCATCTATACTGTGATCTGATGCCCTCTTCTGGCATGCGGGTATACTTGCCAATAAAACATTCATATACCTAAAATTAATAAATACATTTTAAAAAGGAAAGAAATGAGTGAGATCATACTTGAAGGTCCTATATATTTAGGCTTTAGCATGGGCTCATTGCTATTTTAACATAAAATACCTCTATATAAAAGGAATTCTATTTCTGTGTCATCAACCTTCATAGCAAATGATTGTCGACCTTAAGAGTTAAGAGTCTACAACTTCTTCGACGTCGGCCCAAGGGAAAGGAAAGGGTGCAGGGGAAGTAAAAGGACAGAAAGATCGGACGGAGACACGATGGGTACCCCCTGTGACACACCCGTCGTAGGGGTTTAAATCGTCGACCAACTACCGAGACGACGGCCTCTCTTCCACAAAGGTCTTCGACGGACTCCTAACCTGGTTCCTCTGCTTCCTACTTCTCTCTGTGGGATTTCTGAAGACTGGGGCTCAAGGCTGTTCCTTCTCTTTCTTGCTAGTCCAGACCCAGCTGGCCGACTATATGAGCCTCAGGTAGGGAAGGGCTGCAGGCCTCAGCAAGTGATGTCCTGCCCTGGCTCTAAGATGAAAAAAACCCAAGCTTGCTATGTAGCGCCTGCTGGATGGGCAGTAGAAGCGTCTGGGCAGGGCGGAGTGCCTCGGGCCTCGCTCTCATTGAGCAGTTATAAGGTCCTGCCTGTCTGGGAGGTCACCTCACTGCAGAGACCAGTGAGTAGGAACTCAGGCTGGCCTCTTCCCTGCCCCATCCATGTACCCTTAGCTCCATTCTGTGAGGACAACCCACCACACCCAGGAAAGCGGTGCCTGCCTCCTCTTCTCATGGCTGAACTGGCAAGGCCGCTTCCACCAAAGTTCTCTGCCTGAGGCACAAAGTGACTGCCCCTTACTATAGGTTCAGCCCTGGTAATGGGCCCAACATCATACTCCCTTTGTGGCATAGGAAACACACCCAGGAGAGGTCTCTGTGGAACATAAAAGAGGAGCTTGTGGCAAGTATTCAGAAGGTACAATCTCAGCCTGTTAGGCACCTTGACACACCCCACAGCAGGACTGAGGACCAGAGGAGACCAAGGCCTGTGCCTAGCCAGGAGTCCCCAGGTCCCACCTGGACTGAGGATAGAGATGTCCTTTTGTCCAGCAAATGAGCCTGAGGTGCCTCTTTGTGTCTCCGCAGACCAAGTCCCCAGACATGGCAGACTCTAGCTACTGCCCCCCCTATCTTCCTGGCTGCAGAGATCCATCCAGTCTCTATGGCTCTGGGGCCATCAAGTGAGAAAGCCCCATCCTATCTATTATCCAACATTCCAAAGGGCACTTGGGGTGTTTGCATTTGGTTTTGTTGTAGTTATTTGAGACAGGGTCTTAATAGGTATCCTTGGCTAGCCTGGGACTTGCTATGTAGACCAAACCAGGCTGACCTCAAACTCTTTTTGGGTTTTGGGGGCATTTTAAAAAAGATTTTATTTAGCCGGGCGTGGTGGCGCACGCCTTTAATCCCAGCACTCAGGAGGCAGAGGCAGGCAGATTTCTGAGTTCGAGGCCAGCCTGGTCTACAAAGTGAGTTCCAGGACAGCCAGGACTAAGCAGAGAAACCCTGTCTCGAAAAACCAAAAAAAAAAAAAAAAAAAAAAAAAAAAAAAAAAAAAGATTTTATTTATTTATTTATTATATGTATGTATGTATGTATGTATGTATGTATGTATGTATTATGTAAGTACACTGTAGCTGTCTTCAGATGCACCAGAAGAGGGCGTCAGATCTCATTATGGATGGTTGTGAACCACTGGGGTTGCTGGGATTTGAACTCAGGACCTTCCGAAGAGTAGCCAGTGCTCTTAACAGCTGAGCCATCTCTCCAGCCCCTCAAACTCTTAAAGTCATAGATTCTTGTCTCTGCCTCCCAGTGTTGGAACTACAGATGCAAAACTACCTGGTTTGCATCCTCAAGCTGTCCAGCCAACAGAGGCCTTCTTCGTCTTATAAAAGATATCAGTTTCCTCATCTGTGGAAGGAAAAAGTCCTGTTTCTCAATGTGAAGACAGAAGCAAGAACACACGCTGCTCGATGGAGTTGGGCATAAGGGTGGGTGTTAACCACACAGCAATGGAACGGTGGTGACATGTCCTCACTAGTCACATGAAGGGGACATCTGCACCTTCTCCATGACTATGCTCACCTTCCACTCTGTAGCCTGGGGCTGTCACTGGTCCTCCCTTGCGCTCCTCTGTGACCTAACCCCTGGAGAGACCCTCTCCTGCAGCCTGCCCTGGGACAGGTAGCAAGCAGGTGTACCAGGAACAGGAATGTATATGCAGAGACCGCATCTGGCATCCCTCTCTTTCGGGACAGCTTTCCCTCTGAGCTTCAGAAGCTCCTTCCACCCCATCCAGGAGTCTGCTTCCCCACCATGCTGCAGCATCCGACTGACTAGGCTTCCACAAGACTCAGGCCCAGATGAGGTCCTCTCTGCTGCCCAGGCTCTATGCCTGCACCCAGTGAAGCGGCAACCACTGAAACGTGTGTTATTTCACCTGCTAGATTCCGGCATTCCAGGGCAGGGCTGGGGAAGGTCATAAAAACGTTGTGGTAACCTATATATTATTTTTATGCTGGTGCTTAACACAGCATGTTTGACACATGTGCAGGAGCCCATCATAAATCAAGCCTGGGGTCCGCCCTTGTGTCCACGCAGGGGGTCGCCTGGCCTCTCACACGTGTATGGAGGCCCCGGTGGCTGTCCTCCTGGGAAACCAGGCTTCAGGCGGCTCTGAGGTCCAGCTGCTGGCTGCTGCCCCTCACCTCCCACAAAGCTTCCCTGAGCCAGGGGAAGGGAGGGAGGCCAAACTGGGAAGGCTTGGGCCAGAAATGCTCAGGAAAAATGCATTTTGATGAGAGCAACCCGGGTGTGTGATTGTGCTCCACGTGTGCATGTGTGACAGTACATATGTGTATACAGGAATATGTTCACGTGTGCATTTTGTATGCATGAGCGTGTTTGTATAGGAGCGAGCAGACTAAGTAAGTGTGTGCTTACATGTGTGTTGGCCAAGTAAATTTCTCTGTCTAGGTATCTGCACACATGCTGTCTGTGTACATTCATGTATACACAAGCAGGCTTATGTGTGTGCATGTGTGTGCTTGTGCATATAAGCATGAATGTTTGCATATGTGTGCATGAGGTGTGCGTAGGTATGTGTAGGTATGTGCTTGATTCATTTGTGTGCATGTGTTTGCTTATGTATGTACAAACAAACTTGTGTATGCAGATATGTGCTTATCTGTAAGTTCATGAGAGAGTTATTTGTATGCACAGACTATGCTCATATGTGTAATTGAGGAGGATTCTAGATGTACGTGTGTGCTTATGTACATGTATGCATATGCTTATATGCACAGGCAGATATATGCTTGTGTTCTTTCACATCTGTGTAGGTGAATGTGCTCATAGATACACACTGCCTATGGTATACTCTCTCTGTCTGGTTCCTGCTGGGTCAGGACTTTTCCTACCTGCCTTACCTGTCCCCAGCCTTTTGATCTCCTGGGAGTAGAGGTCTTTCTCCCTAGTCAGACAAATAGGTGGCATCATTTAAAATTTCAGACATGTCTTAGTTACTTTCCTATTGCTGTGAGGAGACACCATGATCTAAGCAACTTAGCAGGAAAAAAGCATTTAACTGGAGGTTTACTTACAGTTTCAGGGGGTGAAACTCTGGCCATTGTGGCCAGAAAGAAAGCAGCAAGTAGGCAGGTATGGCACTGAAGCAGTAGCTGAGAGCTTACATTCAATCTATAACTTGGAGGCTCAGAGAAAGAAAGGGAGGGGGAGGGGAGAGGAGGGGGAGGGGAGGGGAGAGGGAGAGGGAGAG
>LR749554.1:2091682-2203108 GCA_902729485.2 Mus minutoides
GGGAGAGGGAGAGGGAGAGGGAGAGGGAGAGGGAGAGGGAGAGGGAGAGGGAGACTGAGCCTGTGTGGGCTTTTGAAACCTCAGCTCCCACTCCCAGGGACACAACTCCTCCAACAGTGCCACAGCTTCTAATCCCTCCTAAACAGTTCCACCAATCAGGAACCAAGCATTCAAATATGAATATATGGAGGCCATTCTCATTCAAATCATCATAAGAAACATCTCCACTTTAGCCATGAACTGAGAAAGCAGATGGAGCTGGGCTCTCCTCACTGGCTCTCTGTGCCCCTCTGCACAAAGGGCTGTCTCTACTGTTTAATGGGCTGGGTCACAGATAGGATGGAGGTTAAGGGACAGCAATGGCCTCCTCAGTTACCTTGTCTCTAGAAGGTAGACATGGGTGGGTTGGTGGTTTCTGGGCTTGCAGCCTCCCCAGGACAGGCCCTCTGAGCACAAGGGGCCCTTTATGAAGTGGGTCAGGGCTCAGCAGCTTTCCCGACTTCTCCTACCTACAGAAACAATGCAGATGGCCTCTGGATCCTGCTTCTCTGACCTGAGGTCCCTATCAGAGCATATGTCATGCCACAGGAAGGGTCACAGAGACTCCTGACATGGGTAAAGGGCCAGGTCCTACTTCTCTCTGTGATGGAGATAGAGACTTTGCACCCTGGCTCAGGGACAAGTAGACAGAGTCTAATGGAGCCCAATGCATGAAACTCTAGTACCCAGGGTCATGTACACATCTGCCTTCACAGGTCTGGGACAGCCCACTATGGGAAGACAAATCGTGTCCCCTCCAGGTCTGCTGTGGGTCATTGCTCAGAGCCCCTTAAGAATATGTACTCTGATGCATCTTGACTCCCTGAGCCTGAAAGGTTCAAGCCAACCCCGAGTGGTTACTACTCCACAATCACAAGCCTTTACTGTCCCTATGATCCTCCTGGGCTAAGGTTCAGGGTTGGCTATCTGGCTGTTTGACCAAGTTGTCAGACCTCTAAGGGTCAGATGGAGCTGGGAGACCCATCCTTGGGAGAGTATCATGTGTCGTGGCAGTGGAGGTGGGTGTCTTTCTGCAAGGGATCTCTCCACGCTAAGATGAAGATGAGTGCGAGCACTATATGTCAGTTCTGTCTCACTCTGTGGATTCCATAGGCCACCCATACCTCCAGGCAAGCCAGGGTTTCTGAGATAAAGTTTCTTTGCTTTTAAGTCCAGTCTGACCCCAGGCTGGACACACGGAGATGAGAAGGATGAATGGGGATCGCTCCAGCCAAGGACATCTCAGATAGCCAGGAAGCTGGACTTAGGGATGTAAGGATAGTCCAGGCCAAGGCCTAGGGGGAAGATGAGTGACTGTGCCTGCCTTCGAGAACACTTCCATCTGTCCTGTAGANCTTTTTTTTCATTTTTATTAGATATTTTCTTCATTTACATTTCAAATGTTATCCCCAAAGTCCCCTATACCTTCCCCCTGCCCTGCTCCCCAACCCACCCACTCCCACTTCCTGGCCCTGACATTCCCCTGTATTGGGGCATATGATCTTCCCAAGACCAAGGGCCTCTTCTCCCAATGATGGCCGACTAGGCCATCGTCTGCTACATATGCAGCTAGAGACACAGCAACTCTTATAAAGGACAGCATTTAATTGGGGCTGGCTTACAGGTTCAGAGGCTCAGTCCATTATCATCAAGGCAGGAACATAGCAGTATCCAGGCAGACATGGTGCAGGAGGAGCTGAGAGTTCTACATCTTCTCTCTGAATGCTGCAAGAGAAGACTGGCTTCCAGGGAGCTGGGATGAGGGTCTTAAAGCCCACACCCACAGTGACACACACCTACTCCAACAAGGCCACACCTAATAGTGCCACTCCCTGGGCCAAGCATAGACAAACCATTACAGGAGCTTAATTTGGCTTTTGGTACCAAAGGTATAAATGTCCATCACAGCAGGAAAGTCACGGGAAGAGCAGCAAGCATAACACAACAGTAGGAACTGGAAGCTGAGAGGAAGAAAGTGGAGATGGAATGAAGCATCCGACTCTCAGGGCCTTCCTTCAGTGGCACGCTTCTACCAACAAGGCTATACATATCTCCTAGACCTTCCCACTAAAATGCCACTGTTGAAGGACCAAGCCTTCAAATGCATAGGCCTAAGGAGAACACTCTCATACAAACCGCCCTTCCCAGACAGTCTCATGGGAGAACAAAAAATGGCATTTCTAGGAAACATTAGGGAGCCAGAGCCAGAGGGTGGGAGGAGGTCTGAGATATGTCAGAGGCGTGCTGGCACGTGGCTCAGCGGTTAAGAGATATGACAGAGGAGGGGAAGGAGAAAGGTCCTGGGAGGGTGTATCACTTCCCCAATTTCCTAGGCCAGTGTCTGGCTGGAGGCAGGGGAAATGCAAGTGGGGTGGTTTCTGAGAGGTACAGGCTAGTGTGGGGTAGCCCCTCGGAGGGTTCCCAATGAGTGGTCCATCCTGCAGACGGCCAGCTGTGGCTGTGAGTGTTAGCTCAGGAGAAAGTGATCCCTAAGAGGAAAGCCACCTGGCCCAAGGGCAATCGGGATACCTGTGACTACAGGGGTATCCTGAGAGCCCAGTCCCAATCCCCCTGGCTCTGTTGCCATGGGGGTGCATCAGCCTCTTCAGAGCTGCCCAAGGAGGGGCCTACAGGAGAGAAGGGGTGAGGCAGAGCTGGGGAGGTGGCCTCTGCACAGAAGGTGCTTCGTGGGCTACCACAGTCCCAGAAAGGGACACAGTCTGTGTCTGAGTGAGGACAGGAGCCCCCAACTCTGATAACAAGAACGCATCTCGATATGGGGTGTGTGGGGGTGATTGGAAGGGGAAGCTAGCTGGATGCTTACACTAGACGGGCCCCATCTTGGGCCTAGGAGATCTTGGCCCCATGCTGATGTCTGCCTAGTTTGGTGTCACCTGGCCTTGGTGGCAGGGGATAGGGAGCACTGAGGACAGGGCACCCAAGGGCATGTGGAGAGAGGCTAGGCAGGACCTGCTCACAGGCGTTTTGCAGAGGTTGTGTCTGTGTGGTTAGTGTGGGGTGGGTGGCAGAGATCAACTCTTCAGGGAAAAGCAACATAATCTGGAGGAGCACAGCAAAGGTGCGGGGTTCTGGCAAGCAGTGCCTGGGAGTCCTACACTGCAAACCTTCTGGGAGTCAGGGAAGGGCATGGCCTCCTGTAGCCCACAGTTGAAGAGCAGGGCACTCCAGCTGAAGCTCTACACAGTCCCCAAGAGTTAGTTTCTTTGGGCTCTGGGTCCAGGCCCTGGCCCTACCCCTTACTCAGACAGATGGTCGTGCAGGGATGTGGAGTTGTAGTGTAGTGTGGGGATGTAAGTGGATTGCCTGTCTCTACCCGAAGCAAGCCATGAACACATACACTTGCATACGCATGCATACACATACACAGGCACACAGATTTTATAAGGACACGGGATGGAGGTGGTGTCTGGCTTCTGCTCCGACGCATTTTATTAAAGGGGGGGAGAGGGGAAAAAAAAGAAAGAAAAATAAATGAGCGTCTCCCACGAGGACCACACACGGTGGCCTGGCGTAGCCACAGGGCAGGCTGAGTCCCAGCTGGCACACTGCACCGTCACTGCCACCTCCAAACCGGACCCCCATGGCAGTAGAAGCCCAGGGGCAGAACCGGAGCCAGATAGGTACACCCATGTGAGTTCTGTACATGGTTGCTCTCTGAGGGGGCCCTTGGATGGTTGACCAGGGGTCTGGAATACATTGGGTGGCTGAGCAAAGCCTTGTCCTCCTGGTGTACCTCTGGGAGGATGCTGCCTCTTTCCTCCAGAAGTCCTGGTATATGATGCTTACAACCGTTGGAACTGTGTCCTGGCTCCCATTCTCCCAACCCAAATATCACCCCAGACATGCCCTGTCTGTACACCGATTCACACACACACACACACACACATACACACACACACACACACACACACACACACACACACACACACACACACACGGTGGTATGCTCTTATTCTCCCAGCAAGACCCCCTGGATTGGTAAATGCAGGCTCTGGGCAGAGGAGACTGGAACCAACCACGGCCCAATCCCCATCCCACGGGAAGGATAGGGGCCCTCTCTGGTGTCTCACACAAGCAGCTCTCTTCAAGGCTGTGCACCTGTGGGCTGTGCACTAGGAAGGCCCTCTGGGGAAATGGAAGCATTTGAGACCCTTGCGAAGAAGGAATCAGAAGGTGTCTGGCCTGAGGCTCCCACTGTGGGGAAGGGCCTGGGTTTGTATTTCTGGGGAGGCATCTTATTGTCACCAGTTGAGGGGGTGGACCTGGGTGGTAGCAACAACCCAGAGCCCCACTCCAAGTGTGTCTGTCCCCCCCCCCGCTGGGTCTGTCCCCCCACGCTGGTTCTGACAGAGACAATCACTAATGGACCTCACTGGAAAAAATGTTCTCATTGTGAACATAAGCAGGCAGCTCGGCCTCTGCCAGACGTGCCTGGAAAATGTTTAGGACCTCAGTCAACATATGAAATTTCCATCAAACTTTTATTAATCAGGAGGCGTTTGTTGTAAACCAACCCCTGTCTGATCCCTCTGGATGTCCAGGGAGAGGCCTGTGCTTTCTGGGGCCTATCCAGCATCTGGTCTCCTGCCTACACAATCTGTACCAACAGAGGAAGGCGCAGGGGCCCAGAGATCAATGGGGACCAAGACAAGGCCAAGCAGGTCCCTCAAGTGGCCAGGGCCACTGTAGACTGAGGGACAGGATTCTTTCCACCCTCTGAGACAGCCTTCTCCCACTTTGCTCTCCCTGGGCCAGGCCTGCGAGGCTGCGGCTGGCCCAGCTGCTTCTAGAGGTTCTGGACTGCTCGGCTGTGATCTCTTTTATGGGGTGGGAGACTCATAAAGGACCAAGAGCCCCACTTAGGAGCTGAGAGGCTTGGCGGCTGCACAGCCAGAGGAGGAGGGGTTGAGGCTTGGGAGGAGAGAGGGCTAAGGAGAGGCAGGCTGGAGGGGTGGCTGGGCTAGAGAGGTAAGGGCCAGGGAGGGGAGGGGAGGGAAAGGCCAGGGAGGGAAGGGCCAGGGAGGGAAGGGCCAGGGAGGGGANGAATGTGGAGGGAAGCCAGCATCAGGATTAGACTACTTGGTGTTTCTTAAGCAGACCCCGTTTCAGTTCCTCTAATTCTGGGGCTTAAGTCTCCATCCCCAGCTTCTGCCCCATTCCAGACTACCTTCTCCCATCAGAATCCCTCAGCCGCTGAGACTTCCTGCTGAAGACCAGGGAGCCAGTCTTGCCTGGCAATCAGGCCTCTTTCTTTCAGGGCGTGCAGGGCAGAATGTGTGTGATGAGAAGGCCACCCTAAAGGTCCCAGGAGCCTTCATCCCTAGAGCTAGCTAAGGAACCGCTAAGGAGCAACAGTAACCAATGCTGAGGGGAAGTAGAACCCAGACTTGGAAAGGCAGAATTTCCCTGGAGCCTGGCTCAGCATCCTCCTGCAAGGACCCCAGACCTTGTGCATGCCTTCCTGGCTGCTCAGACCTTCCAGACTCTGCCCATAGTGGCTCAGCCATGTGTACCAGGAAACAGGCCAGAAATGTGGGCTTGACTCTGTGGCCTTGACACCATGGCTTTTATTCTGTGGGTGGGCCCTGGGCACTTGGCCTGGACCTGTATCTAGTATTCCTTATTTCCTTCTTGGGCTTTTGAAGGCTGATGTTTATAAGTGTAACTGATTTTGTGTGTGGATTTTGTATGCTGCAACTTTTTGAAGTTTGTAAGTGTGTGTTGTGTGTGTGTGTGTGTGTGTGCTCTCATGCACACATGCACGCATGTGCTCGAGTGCACCTGTTAGAAATGCCACAGCGGGCTGGTGAGATGGCTCAGCGGTTAAGAGCACCGACTGCTCTTCCGAACGTCCTGAGTTCAAATCCCAGCAACCACATGGTGGTTCACAACCATCTGTAACAAGATCTAACGCCCTCTTCCAGAGTGTCTGAAGACAGCTACAGTGTACTCACATATAATAAATAAATCTTTAAAAAAAAAAAAAAGAAATGCCATAGCATAAAAATATACCATATAGAAAGCGCTCCTTCCCTCTCTTCCAGCTGGGCTACCATTCCTTTTTCTTGACTGCTTGCTCTGGCTAGCACTCCCAGTAGAATGCTGGTCGGCAGTGGGGAAATCTTGTATTGTTGATCTCAGGGAAAAGTTGTCTGTTTTCCCATTAGGCAGGGAACCAGCTGTGAGCTTTTTGAAATGTGCCCTTTTTTTATGTTGAGTGTGTTCTATTTTACTCCCAGTCTATTAAATGTTTTTTTTTTAATCAGAAAAGGATGTTGGCTCTTGTCCAATGCTCCTTTTGTTGTTTTAATAATTGAGATGTCAATGCCCCCCCTTCATTCTAATAACATGGCATTTCATGGTACTTATATTTTATTTCTTGAATAACTCTTGGATTCCCAAGGGCTTGGAGCTGGAAGGATTTCAAATAGGCAGTGAGGCTGGGGGAGATGGTCTCTCCTGGCTCTTAAACCTTCTTCATTCAATGATTCACAAACCAGGATTCACCCCCATTCTCCACGACCAACCTCAGTGCCCCGAGTCAGGCCTCACAACTGCTTCTTCCAAAGGTAGGTCCATGTTCCACGTGCACCCTTCTGGACAGTGGAGGAAAGAAAATAGAACACAAGCCAGGCTGATGTGTGAAGTAGCTCATGGCACCCCCAGCATGGACTACAAAGCAGAGTTTGATTCTGTGGCCCTGTGCTCTGGGCCTTCGGGACACCTGTTCTCTCTGATGCTCAGGACAAACAAGATGCTGGTGAGGCTGTGGTAATCTGCCATCTCCACTAGCAACCTCAGCATCCTAAGACAGGCATCACAACTGTTCCTCCTACTGAGTAGTGGAGGAGTCCATGCAGGAGCCAGTTCATATGGCCTAGGGTCCAGCAAAGTCCCACTCCTGGGCGCCAAAGAACTGCCCCCTTGTGGCAGGAGACGGCAGGATGCCAAGAAGCAGCAGGCTCCCGTGTCTTAGGAAGAAACTCACAAATTGGGAGCTACAAATGAGGAGGCATCTTCGGAAGCTTGGAAAAACGCATGCGTCAGCAGCCTTAATGTGCCATGAAGGTTTCTGTGTGCAAACACACCAGGCTGAGGGACAGGAGGAGAAAGGTGCCCCCTCCCCATGCCCACTTTACCTTGAACATTAATTACTCAGGGTCTGCATGCACTGAAACAGCACATCATGCACAAAAGTCTGAGGTATTATTTCAACTGGAAAAATATATATATAAATTGGATTTCTAAACCAGTAAATAAACTGAAAGGCAATTTAGTGAACTTTAATAGAATCCCCAAAGGCTGGGGAAATGGCTCAGTCGGTAAAGTGCCTGAGGACTGAGCTTGCTCTTCAGGATCATGTAAAAAAAGAAAAGTCAGAGTGTTGATCCTATGAGCTTGGATCTCAGCTCTGAGCAGGCAGAAACAGAAGGCTCCCTGGAGCTGGCTGGCAGGCTAGCCTATCTGACTGAGCGTGTTCCAGGCCAGTGAAAGATCCTGTCACAAAACACAAGGTGTGGAGCTAGAGAGATGGCTCCACAGCTAAGAGTACTGGTTGCTCTTTCAAAGGACCTGGGTGCTATCCCCAGGGCTCACAACTATCTGTGAGTCCAATCACAGAGGATCTAATGCTCTCTTCTGGCTTCTGCAGGCACCAGACATGCATGTGGTGCATAGACATACATGCAGACAAAAAAAATACTCATATACATTCAAAACAAACAAGAGACCAAAAGGACACAGTATTTAGTTCCTGTGGAATGACACCTGAGGTTGACTTATGCCCTCTGCATGCATGTGCACATATGCAAACCTTCTCATACACACACACACACACACACACACACACACACACAAACACACACACACCAAAAAGATCTCTCATAATATGCATTCTAAGCACACATGATGCTCAGAGACTTGGTGTGTGAATTTACTTTGTCCCTTAAATATTTACTATTTCAGGCCAGTGGGTATGAAGGACTGCAGAAATCCTGTGTGCGGGTTTTGCCAGGAACTGAACATAACGAAGATAAGAGTCATAACTGGATTGCTCAGAGCAACCAGCTTCCTCAGACCCTCATCTCCTGGCGAGGCCTGGTACACACAGGGGCTGGAAAGAGTTCCAGTTTGGGCTGGAGAGATGGCTCAGTGGTTAAGAGCACTGACTGCTCTTCCAGAGGTCCTGAGTTCAATTCCCAGCAACCACATGGTGGCTCACAACCATCTGTAATGGGATCTGATTCCCTCTTCTGGTGTGTCTGAAGACAGCTACAGTGTACTTACAGATAGTAAATAAATAAATAAATAAATAAATAAATAAATAAATAAATCTTAAAAAAAAAAAAAAAAAGAGTTCCAGCTCACGTGTTTCCATCCAGACAGGGATAAGTGTCTACCCTGCAGACACTCCATGGTCAGCACCACATGGGGCGGGCAGGCTCTTGGGGTGACTGCTATGCACACCTATAGCACCCTTTCCTAATTGGAGCCCCAAAGTGGCTGTGAGGTCCCTACGTTGAAGGATAGTCTGGGAAAAGAAAGGTAATGTGCTCATAGTTGATCTTAAGCGATTGCTGCTAAAATACATGGACTGGGGCAAGGACCTCTGAGACCACGGTGGCTCTTCTTTCTGGTTCCACGCCAGAATGGGAGGTCTGAGCAGCAGAAGCCAGCCATCCTATTTAGCTCTTACCTTTCCAGTGTGAATGCCTGGCATGTCAAGTTTTTAAAATCTTTTTTTTTTTATCACATTTAATGATTTCTGTTTTCTTTTAAAAGATATCGTGTAATCCAAGTTAACCTTAAACGCACGATCCTCCTGCCTCAGCCTTCCAAGTGATGGGATTACATGCTTAGCCACCTTGCCTCTCTTTCCTTTCCTTCAGGCTCCATCCCCTTGTACTTCTGTCTGTCCCTGGACAGACAGATCCCCCACCCTCTGTGGCATGTTAATCACAGGGGCTGTTCTGCATAAATCCCAGTCACTGGCTTTCATGTTGAGTTGATTCTGAGCACATTTGTTTACTCATGGTTTGATGTAAATGTTGAAATCAACTTGTCTAGGTCCAAAACCAACAAAACAAATTCCATTTTACTCCATGTTGCCCTGGATGAAAATGTAAACTGTTTTATCATCTATTAAAACCTAAATTTTGGGAGGAGAGGCCCTTGGTCTATGCCCCAGTGTAGGGGAATGCCAGGGCCAGGAAGCGGGAGTCGTGGGTTGGGGAGTGTCAGACACTTAATCCCAAAGCCATATGTCAGTTCCATGTGGGGGCGCCTGGGTAGTGAGGAACTGGTCTCCTGGTGAACTTCTGGGTTTGTGGGTTAAGATAAGAAGGGAGGACTGCTGTGCCACCAAGGTGTGGCACTTGCACCATGCTCTAGACGGCGAGCCAAAGAAACACATACACTTTGTAAAATACACCACAGCATGGTGGTATTCTGACGGAGCAATAGAAAATAGACGGAGACAGGTGGCATTTAGGAGATTGCTCACGGTTTCCACGTGCAGAGGTGAGGCTCCATGAGTGGAGTCCTGTTCTAGTCTCCTCCCTGACAGGATGCGCTTTCTACCGTAAGAACAACCTCTTGTGAAGTGTTTCTCGTCACAAGTGCCTGATGCCTGTGGTAAACTTGCACTTTCCTCTGAGCCCTTTTTTCAAAAGATGACTCCAGCAGCTTCTTCCATGTAATGGGACAGCTCCTCTGAGTGGCTGTGGTGGGGCTCAAGAGCAAAGTGGGGACTGTCCCAGCCTTCCTATGCTTCAGGCCTTAGAGCATACCTGGTCAGTGTCACTCTGCCAGGTTGGGGGCTGGGCAATGTAAGCACACATCTTCCTAGCCACGTAATCCTGTCTGTTTGGCTTTTGAATTTGTCGGAAAGCTTTCTCACTGGTATTCTCCATAGCAGAACAACTGAGATGATGAATCCATCTGATTAATGTGTTTCTCACTGGTATTCTCCATAGCAGAACAACTGATATGATGAATCCGTCTGATTAATGTGTTTCTCACTGGTATTCTCCATAGCAGAACAACTGAGATGATGAATCCGTCTGATTAATGTATTTCTCACTGGTATTCTCCATAGCAGAACAACTGATATGATGAATCTGTTTGATTAATGTTCCTACGTGATCACAGTGCACTATTTTGAAAAGTGAAGTAAGATTCTATTTGTAAATTTCTCAGTAAGGTTTTCATTTATTTTTCATTCCGTTTATTATTTAATTATGTATATGTGTGCTCCTGTGCCAAATGGCACACATAGAGGTCAAAGGGTACTCTGCAGGAGCCAGTGCTCTTTGCCCTAGAAAGCCTGGACAATGAACTCACATTTTTAGGCTTGGTGGCAAGCCCCTTTCCTCACTGACCCATCTCACCTGCCCCTCATTAGGGTTTTTGAATTCCTGTCCATACATTGGATTGTATTAGTGTATCTTCATCCAAAGCCAGTTCTGGTAACAAATGGGATGCTGCTCTTTTATCTGATCCCCCAGAGGACCAGGCAGTACTGGGGCATCTCTGTAGTTGAAGGTTTGTACATGTCTCAAGAAAATCTGTTCCCAGGCATGTCTATTACATGGGAGTAAGGAATGGGGGTCACTTTCTTGTTTTGTTTTGTTTTGGTTTGGTTTTCAAGACAGGGTTTCTCTGAATAGCCCTGGCTGTCCTGGAACTGACTTTGTAGACCAGGCTGGCCTCGAACTCAGAAATCCGCCTGCCTCTGTCTCCCGAGTGCTGGGATTAAAGGCGTATGCCACATCTGCATTTGTTTATGGAATCTGGTCTGCTTTAACCTTTCTCTATTGGGACTAGTTTTTGTTTTGAAATAAAAGTGCTTTTTCATTACTTATTACATAGAATTACATATAATGCTTTCTTTGAGCTCTTACATGTCCCCCTTTTCAGTAGGTGGCCTCTGTGTGTGTGTGTGTGTGTGTGTGTGTGTGTGCGTGCATGTCTGTGTGTGCGTGTGTGTGAACTTTTGTTTTCCTATCTTAAGTTAATAATTGCTCTCTTACTTTTTTGACTTCTTTTTTCTTGTAAAAAGCAACATTTCCAACCCCAGTGGTCCCTTAGCATCAATGCAGGGTCACTTTCCCTTCACAAGTTCTTGGTGCACGTTCTTCTGAGTCTGCCACATGCTGAGACCCGCAATCACCTGCTGTGCTTTGTAGAGAACCTACATACATCCTTCTGCATGCTTTTTCCAGACAGGCTCCCTCTATGGAGGCCAGGCTGGCCTCAAACTGTGTGACCTTCCTGTTCCTGCATCACCAGTGCTGGAATTATAGGAATGGGCTACTATGCCTGGTTCCTCCCATAGACTTAACACCATCTCCAGGTGACATATGACCCTTTAACACATAGAACTGCTATGCCAGTCACTGTTACACTGCATTGTTTGGGGGAGTCTGATCATGTTCATCAGAGCTGAAATTTGGGGGGACATTTTCTATTTGAGGCGGGCAGAATCCGGGCCACAGATCCTGCAGACGTCAGACTTGGTGCTTAGGGGGTTTCTGCCCACTCATTCCCACACGTACCCTTTTGGCTTCTTCCCCTGTGCCCGCTTATTCTTAGATCCTGTTTTCTCCTTTCCCACTTGGGATACTTCCATGTTTCAAAACTCTTTTTTGACAACATTTAAACTATGGTCTCTCCCCTCATTTGAGCTGTACCCATAGATCTATCCAGGTCAGTGTCTAGAAAAGCTGTTTGTTTTATACTTCTCTCCCCCCCTCAAACTTTATTATATCTATGTGAGTGTTTTGCCCACATGTATGTCTGTGTGCCTCATGTGTGCCTTGGTGTCTGGTGCCTGTGGATGCCAGAGTTAGGCATTGGATCCCTAAAACTGGAGTTACAAATGGTTGTGAGCTGTCAAGTTGGTTCTGGAAATTGAACCTGTGTCCTCTATAAAGGCAGCCAGTGCTTTTACCACTGAGCCATCTCTCCAACCTTCTGTACCTACCTTTTCACGTGGTGGGCACTTGCCTGACCATGTCTGGATAACCTACTTTCTACGTGTGGATTTCTACCCACTGCACAGGGAAGGTCCCTGTAATAACACACAGAGCGAGGATGGAAGCTCTGAGGCGTTTGTTTCATAAATCTTTAATAACTTTTGACTGTCATATGAGTAGAACCCAAGCTCTTGGTTCACCCTAGCTCTCCCTCAACTCTCCCTCCTGATCTTGCCCCTATCCACATCTCATGCTCAGCCTCTTACAGACTTAGAGTCTGGGACAAGTGTCCTGACTTCATGAAACAAGATGTGTGGAAGCAGGATTCAAGAGCTACGGAGGATAGAAACAGGGAATGTGGCAGCTTAAGGGGGTGGGCATCTCGGTCCTCACAAAACCAGCAGGTACCCCATTATGATCACAAAAATGCTTAAGGTGTTTTTTGGGGATAAAGAGGAGGAGGGGAGTATCTGAGGAGGATCAGGTGTGGTTTTTAAGTGATAACGGATCCAACTCAAAAAATAGGAGACATTGGCAAACACCCCTGGGTACAGGGGGTGGGCACAACCACGTCCCCAGCTCACTATTCCAATCTGCAACCAGGTCTGGTTCTGCTTGCATACCAGTGGACCACCAGAGTCACCCTGAAAAGGAAGAGGGGCTTTCTGTGATCTACTAGACCAGGTATGCCCCTCAGGTGCAGAATAAGGGTCCATCCCCTCCCCTCCACATAGCCCCCTCTCTGGCTGCAACAGAGCCCAGCCTCAGCACTGAGGTTTGATACAAGCATATAGTGATCATACACTGTCTGCCTGGGTTCAGCCACCCCCAATAGTCCCCTGCTTACATCAGAGCCCAGCTCTGATCTGAAAAAATGGAACAGACCTCACACACATTCTTCATTTTCTTGATGTCTGCAGCACACAACATTTCTGGCAGGAGGTAGGATCTAAATCCATAGAGCAGCTGACACTGGATCCTAGGGATTAGCGGCAACTGGGCTTCCAATAGCTCTTTCCCGGTTTCACCTGTGAGAGGAGAGGGGAGAGGAACTGCCAGGTGAGGGTGTGTATCTGAGTCCAGCTAGGTCTTTCTTAGTCCTGGAAGGCAAGGAGGCAAAGACATTCTTGGATTCTTGGTCAATGGAAGAGAAATCTAGAAGAAATTCCCACTCAAAGAGAGCCTCCTCCACAAACAAGAGTCACCAACATACAGGGAGGCCATATCCTACACAGGGAAGCCCCACCCACACAGGGTAGCCCAGTCCACTCAGGAGGAGTTTTGTTTCCCCCCCCCCCTGCCACACACACACATCATTCTGTCCCCCTTTCTCACATATTTTGTTGTTGCTGTTTCAATATGGATAATTTCTACTGATCTATCCTCAAGGCTACTGATTATCCCTCAGCCCGCCATAGACCCCATAAAGGAATTTTTCATATCTGAGAGATTTTTTTCCCCCAATGGGTTATTTCCTTAGAATCTGCATCTTTTGGCTTAAGTTGTTCTCCTAACCATCTTCTTAGACGCCAGGGAGAGCCATTCTATGTTCTGCTTCCATGAGATCTTACTTAGCTCATACCTTGCGGTGAGATCATTCCCCATCCAGTAGTCCAGCAAGATGGATTGATGAGGTGCAGGTCGGAAGGTGGCAAGCAAATCGGGAGCACAAAGTCAGAAAACACGATGGCGCCCTTCAGTTGCACTAGCGCCACGTCCCCTCCAACAGGGTGGTACATCTGGTAGTTGGGGTGAATGATCACCTGGTAAATCTCAAACCACTGGGTATGTCTGTTGGCCTCCTCAAGGTTGGTGATACCCACGTATATATCATAGGTTTCGAGTCTCTTCTCACTGCCAACCAGAAAAGAAGCCAACTGCTTGCAGCCCCCTGTACCACCAGCCCACAGACAGGGTCTGCCAGGTTGGAAAGCGTGAGCCTGCTTGCAGCACAGCGTAGGCCTATCTGACAGTCTGACCTCAGAGGTCCTGATTTAGACTGAAGGAGACTTGGGGATCAAGTCTTAAGAGCCTGTGCCTGGGCTTTGAGAGCCAGATAGCCATGCAATGGGCCCCTCTCTGGCCTCCTCCTGAATAGCTGATTAAACCCTGCACACCACAGTTGTGGCCCGGACTAGATGAAGCTCAGGAGACAGGGCCATCTGACCAAAGAAGGTTCTGTGGAGAAACTCTGTTTCCAGTGTGGGAGACCTTGCTGGAGGAGGGAGGGTAAGCTGGGGGCAGGGGCACACTGTAAATGGAGACTTCTCAAGTGGGGATGTAGCCTGGTCTATAGAGGACTGTACTCAAGAGGCCAGGCCATACACCTAGGTACTGACTGGCCCAGTCAACTAGGGCTGATAAATCCAAGCTGGTCCACTGGGAGCAGTTTGAAGTCTGAGATCAAGGGAATGAGTGCATCAGCTATGGTGTTTAGTTTGGGGGTTAGGGGAGGGTGCGGGGAGGGGGGAGGGGGGGAAGGGGACTTCAACAGTGAATGCAGCAGTCCAAGCCATGGGCACATGGTCGAGGTCTCTCCTTTCCTGTGTCCCTGCTCCATTCATCACCCCTAACAGCTCCTGAACCTCTCACCTATCAAAGCAGTGTGCTGCCGACAGCACCCAGTAGGCACTGAGGATGGAGCCACCACAGACGTGAAAACCAGAGTTATGCAAGCTGACCTGCCACGGCCATTTCCGATCACGAGCAAACTCTCCACCCAAGAGCTTGCCTTGCAGAACTGGCTGGCCACAGGCTGAGGAGAGGGACAAATGCAGAGTGGGCCCAAAGCCACACCACAGGAGGGGCGGTCCAAGGAGGGAGGAAGGGACAACGTGTATTTGAGTGGGGAGGGGCCGGAGCTTAGGGCCGAGGTTCCACCCAGGAAGAAAGGATTACCACCAAGACCCTGGGACAGGGGCCTACCCACGTCACCTCTCAGTGAATTGGCCTGGCTTTTTGGGTGTCGGCGACTGACTGATGTGACCCAGGTTGGGGTAGCCAGTAGAAGCGGAAACAGCAGGTATCCCAGGAGGCCTAGGCCGGAAGTGAGGGCAGCCATGAAGCCAGAGTCGCAGCCCAGCAGGAGAGGGCAGCTGACCAGGAAATGTGACAGCGCCTCCACTGGTGAGGACGTGAACTGGACACGTGACGGCCCCTGGATTCTGGATGCGTTGGTGGCGCCCCCAGCAGGTGACTTTGAACTAGCCGGTGTGGATGGAAGGAACCTGAACTGTGTGGAGGCTGACACTGCAAATTGCCAAAGGACCACTCTGCCAACAGGGCAGGATGCCTGACTATCTAACCTCACCTCAGGTACGAGCGACAGACACTACCTGGGACACACACACACACACACACACACACACACACACACACACACACACCATGATTAGACCTGGATATACAAGTTATGTTTGAGGATTCTCAGTTTCAAACTCCATTGCTCTAAGATCTCTCAGTGGCCGACTGAGATCTGTCAGATTTTACTATTTACACATGCACCATCTGCTATTAAATCTTTAAAAAAATTTTTTTTTTTTTTTTTTTTTTTGGTTTTTCGAGACAGGGCTTCTCTGTGTAGCCCTGGCTGTCCTGGAACTCACTGTGTAGACCAGGCTGGCCTCGAACTCAGAAATCTTTTTTAAAAATTAAACCTTTGTTTATATACAGTAAAATCTACCCCTTCTTGTGATTTTTGACAACCCTTCTTTTTACTTTCAAGAGAGGATTCCAGCTGATAGATCATGGTGGTACAGCCTTTAATCCCATCACTGGGAAGGCAGGTCACTTGTACATAGCTTCACCCACATAGATACACACAATTTAAAAGCTTTTTAAAAAAAATATTATTTATTTATTATTAGTTATACAAGTACACTGTAGCTTGCTTCTGACACACACCAGAAGAGTGTATCAGATCCCATGACAATGGTTGTGAGCCATCATGTGGTTGCTGGGAATTGAACTCAGGACCTCTGGAACAGCAATCAGTGCTCTTAACTGCTGAGCCATCTCTCCAGCCCTAAAAGCTATTTTAAGGAGAAGATTCCATAAGACTATGAAATAAAGGATGAGAAAAATTACAAAACTTTATGAGAGTTGTCAAAGTCAAAGGGATGGATGGAGCTGTCCTGTGCACTTGGGTGTTATGTCATAAATACACTATGTAATTATACTAGGCATAAAGGTTGATGTCATAAACACAGCTGTTTCTGATCACACTAGATTCACAGCAATTCCGAACAGAAGGCAAATAAGAAGAATTCTAAGGCTTCAGCAATTAAGATATCAGTAAGGTACAGCCTAGAACAAAAACTATCAGGGGCGAGGAGAGACATGATGGAATTGTCTTCATCAATTCAGATGTTAAAACAAAACTCCAGGACTAGAGACGGTTTCATGATTAAGAGCTAATGCTGCTTTTCCAGGGGACCTGGGTTTAATTCCCAGCACCCATGTTGTGGCTCACAACCATCTGCCACTCCAGTCCCAAGGGACCCAATACCCTCTTCTGGCCTCTCCTCAAGCACTGAACACACATGGTATACAGACATACATGCAGGCAAAACATCCATACATATATAAAAAAAAAAAAAAAGAAAAGAAAAGAAATCATTAAAAAAAGAAAGAAAGAAAACTAACCCAAAACTCCATAGGCTAGATGGCTTATGAAAACAGACAGTATTCTTTGCCTTTGGGGGATGGGGTTCTGAGATTAGAGGGCCAGCATTGCACTGTCAAGCTCCTCTTGGTTTACAGAGTGGAATCTGCTGCTCACGTCCTCACAGCGGGCAAGGCTGCGAGAACACTGAAGCCCCTTCTGTAAGGACACTACTCTTGTTCACATGCACCACCACCATCACACCCCCAAGGCCCTACTTCTAAACACTATCACCACTCTGCTTGGAGTCAAGACTCCAACCCCTGAAGGGGAAGGAGGCAAACCTCAGTCTATTACCAAAATGAATCCCAGACTTAGATCTTTACACGGAGCACACAGGACTCAAAAGGTACACACTGTCAGTGAAAAGTCTGTTGGACACAGGATCTGCAGAGGGGAAGAATGTGATTCCCACCACACCCTTTATACAGAACTGAGCTAAAGTGATCAAGAAAGTGCTTTACAACTTTTAGGTTGAAATGCAAGACAAGCCTCTGGTGACAAGGAGCAACCCTCCTCATAAGACAAGGAAAATCTCATGGCAGCACATAAATGTCATCTCCATAGAAGCAGGAAATATCTAAAGCATGGTGATGACTCCCCTGAGTAAGCTGGGCTAGCGAGGAGATCCTGGAACCCAGGCTATTCCGCCCTTTCGGGAAGGGCCAGGAAGGGACTCTGTCATTTTTGGCATCTTTCTGGGTTAAGGAAACAAATAGGAGTCCAGGACCCATCAAGGGTGTGGGCCCTACTCAGCCACACCTGCTTTTGACTGAAAACAAAGAGGAGTGTGCCCAAGGGGTGAGGGGATGGGCAGAGGCAAGTCAGCACTCTGCTGGACAGTAGCCCAGCTTAGCATCATCTGGGCGGCTCAGGCCCTAAACTCAGGAATCCTCAAGTTCTCCAGCCCTCAGTTCAGTGTAAATGCAGGTGGCTAGGGGGATCTGTATCTGCAGCAAATGCAAACAGAAGCTCTCCAGAACACCACCAACATTGCCCTAGCTGTTGCTTATTTCTGCAAATAACATTTAGATATTTCTCCAGCCCAGGAGCAAAGATGAAAGAAACACGAGAGGAGATATGGCGAAGGAGAAGCAGCCCAAAAACAGATGGTAAGAAACCCAGGCACTTGAATTATCAGCCAGAGACATAAAGGTCATGGCTTGTTGTGCTAGAGTCAGGGAGGAGAATCTAGGCCTCTAAATTTCTATTTTCTCAACAACTGGACAGTATATAGCTAAGATTAAAAAAAAAAAATCACCATGGAACACCTAGAAATTAAAAACTCAAAAAATCCAATTCAGAGCTCACTGAATGGCCTTAATAAGAGTTTAGACCCAGATGAAGGCGGAATCCATGAAATAGAGTGCAAGTCCAAAGAAGCTACTCATAATAGGAGGAAATGGGATATTTGGAAAGAACTGTGAGGTGCTTTAATGCTGTATGTGTCTCCCCCTCCTCCTTCCTCTCTCCTTCCCCTCCTCCTTCCTCTCTCCTTCCCCTCCTCCCCTCCTCCTTCTCTTTCTTCTGGATACTCCTCTTCCTCATTGTTTCAGTAAACTACAATCTTTCTTTCTTTCTTTCTTTCTTTCTTTCTTTCTTTCTTTCTTTCTTTCTTTCTTTCTTTCTTCTTCTTCCAGTTTCTGATTGTTTGTTTGACACAGGGCCTCACGCTGTCCTGCCTGGCCTGGAACTTGCTATGACACTGAGGCTGCCTTCAGTGACCCCCCAACTTCACTCTTGCTGAGATTATAATCGTACACTCCCACCCCCGGCTCCCTCTTAATTTTCTATTTTTGTTTGACCTCCTCCCCCTGCACCTCCTGTTGTCCTCCTAGTCTTCACCGTGTTTAACTGGTTTACTAATTCCAGTCATAGCCATAAAGATAGACAGTAAAACAGTGACTTCTGGGAAACCCGCGATTACCATTTGGTAGATATATTTTCATTGTACAGACAGGAAGAGGAGACAGGTAGCCTTGATGTTTGTGCGAACTTATGAATGTATTAATGCCATTCAGTTGTACATTTAAAAGTGCATGATGGTAAATGTTATGTTTCTTTCAATTAGCATTTACTAATTATACAAAATAATGGGTTTGCATAGTGGCATTGTCAGGCATGTATGCAATGTCTTTTTGTAAGGGTCCATGATTCACCGAAGAATGACACCCCAGACTCAAATAGTATGTAAAAGCAAAGAGTGTTTTATTCTGTAGAAGTCCAGCATGCTGGGGTCTCCCATTCCAACATGGAGACAACCAAGTGAGCTCGCAGGCCCGATTTAAAGCACGTTAGAGGAATTCTGGGGGTGGATGACTTTCATCTTGTTCCCTCTCTTAAGGATATTCCAGAACTCAACACCTTACTGGGGTGTTGAGGCTGGAAACTGTTGTTGGGGAGGTCAGGAAACTGTTGCTGACCCATTATCCTTGACTCAGGCCAGGTGGTGGGGCAGCTTCTGATGGCCGGGCAGTTTCTTTCTTTTTTTTTTTTTTTTTTTCGAGACAGGGTTTCTCTGTATAGCCCCGGCTGTCCTGGAACTCACTTTGTAGACCAGGCTGGCCTCGAACTCAGAAATCCGCCTGCCTCTGCCTCCTGAGTGCTGGGATTAAAGGCATGCGCCACCACGGCCGGGCAGTTTCTGACTAGCTTTCTGAAGCCTGGGTTTTTTTTTTCTAGCGACTAGCCTGGGCTTGCCCAGTTCTTAGGCCTAGTCTCCTGAACAGCTGATGTGAAGCCTGTCATGGAGTCAGCCTAGCCTTCTCATTTGGACCATATTCTCTTCACTATGTGCTGGTTAGTTTCTTGACACAAACTAGGGTTGTCTGGGAAGAAGAAACTGCCCTTGAGAAAAATACCTCCAGTCTCTCTCTTTAACTAGGGAAAAAGATGCAGTTCTCAGCTACTGCCCCAGCCACTGACTGCCTGCTCCCATGCTCCCTGCCATGATGATAATGGACTAAACTTCTGAAACTGTAAGCAAACCCCCAACTAAACAATGACTGCCTTAGTCATGGTGGCTCTTCGCAGAAGTAGAACAGTGACTGAGACAGACACCCCTTAACCTCTCTTTCCCCCACTTTCTTTACTTTTCTTTAATAGACCCAACCCACCTTCAAGTCTTTTCCCCTTCAAGAGGAAACACCATTTGTCTTTCTGAGTCTGGTTTATTTTCCTTAACATAACAGGCTCAGGTGACATCCAAATTCCTGCAAATGGGATGATTTCCTTCTCCTTTGTGGCCGAATAAAACTGCATTGTGAGTATTTATTACCTTTTCTTTATCCATGATCTCATTGGCTGGCTCTATGACCTCATTATTGTAAACAGTGACGCCATAAACATGGTATGCTGACCTTGAATCCTCTTAATAGATGCCCGGAAGTAGGGTAGCTACATGATATGGCAGCTGTAGTTTTAGAATTTTAGGAACTCCATACTGATTTCAGTGTGGCTACACTAATGTCCATTTGCACCTCAGTGTGTAAGGATCTCCCACCTTCTACTACACAACAACACCGTTAATATTTTTCACTCTTGGTGAGAGCCATTATAACTAGGTGAGAAGAGTCTCTCATGGTTTTGATTTGCATTTTCCTAATGGCTAGGAAGTTGAATGTTTTTCCATGTGTTAATTGGCCATTTGTAATTCTTCTTTTAAAAAGTGTGTATTTGGGGCTGGTGAGATGGCTCAGCGGGTAAGAGCACCCGACTGCTCTTCCGAAGGTGATAAGTTCAAATCCCAGCATCCACATGGTGGCTCACAACCATCCATAACGAGATCTGGCGCCCTCTTCTGGAGTGTCTGAAGACAGCTACAGTGTACTTACATATAATAAATAAAATAAATCTTAAAAAAAAAAGTATGTAGTTGGTTAGTTTGCCCATCTATTGAATATATTCTTCACTCTTTTGGTGTTGATACTTGAGTTCTTTGAATATTCTGGATATTAATTTTCTATGGAGGATTAGCTGAGAAAAATTGTTCTCCTGTCCGGTAGGATGGCTATTGGTGCTGTTGTCTTTGTTATGTGAAGATATTTATTTAGTACAGTCCCATTTGTCAATTGCTTTTTTAAAATTTAATTTATTTTTATGTTTATTTTTATTTGTTTGTGTGTGTATGTGTGTGTGTGTGTGTGTGTGTGTGTGTGTGTGTGTGTGCGCACCACAAAGACAAGAGAGTGCTAGTCAGATGCCTTGGAACAGCAGTTAGAGGTAATTCTGAGCCAGCCAACATGGGTGTTGGATTCAAACTCAGGTCCTCCATTTCTCCAGCCCCAATTTCCCTTTTTGTCAGTTCTTTTAATTAATGAATTAATATTTATTTATTTATTTATTTATTTATTTATTTATTTTAAGGCAGGGCCTCATATGTAGCTCTGGCTATCCTAGAACTTGCTATGTAGATCAGGCTAGTCTCAAACTCACAGAGATCCTCCCGCCTCTGCCTCCCCAGTGCTGGCATGAGAGGTGTGTGCCAGTATGCCAAACTGATTCCCTTTTTAAAGGCCTGATAGAAGTCATCAATGAGTCTGTATGGCCTTGGGCTTTTGGCAGGGAGATGGTTTCCACTGCTCTAAGCTAATTGGTTGTTATTGCTTTGTTCAGGTTTAGTATTGGTAGCTATAAATGTTGAGAAATATATTTACTGTAATTTCTTTCTTTCTTTCTTTCTTTCTTTCTTTCTTTCTTTCTTTCTTTCTTTCTTTCTTCCTTCCTTCCTTCCTTCCTTCCTTCCTTCCTTCCTTCCTTCCTTCCTTTCTTTCTTTCTTTCTTTCTTTCTTTCTTTCTTTCTTTCTCTTTCTGTGTTTCAAGACAGGGTTTATTCTGTATAGCCCTGGCTGTCCTGGAACTCACTCTGTAGACCAGGCTGGCCTCAAACTCAGAAATCCACCTGCCTCTGCCTCCCAAGTGCTGGGATTAAAGACGTGCGCCACCACTGCCCCGCTGTTGTAATTTTCTGAGTTATTAGGATATAACATTTCACAATGTGCCTTAATGCTCTCGACTTCAGTAGCATCTGCTGTGATGGTCTCCCCTTCCCTCTAACTTTATTATCTGAGGCCTTCTTTCTCTGTCTCTTAGTTTGCCGAAGGGTTTGCACTCTTGCTCACCCTTTTGGAAGAACCAGTTCTTCACTCGTTGGCTTGCAGTTGTTGTGTCTGTCTCATTATTCCCTGCTCTGACTGTTATTGTTTCTGTTACTCTGCTGACTTGGGGTTCCACTTGGCCGTGCTGGGCTGGGCTCAAGGGGCGCCTTTCAGCTGCTCTCTCACACGCTGCCTTTTTCAGTATAAGGCACTCATAGCTCTGAACTGTCCTTGTAGAACCAATGGCTGCCACTGCAAGTCCTGGCTAGCTGTGCTCTCATTTGCATTTGGGCCTAGGAATTTTGTATTTCCTCCCAGAACTTCTTCAATGACCCACTCAGAAGTGTTCTGTCCAGTGTTCATAACATGCGTGCTTTCTCTTGTGGCTTTCCAGGTTTATTCCATATCGATCTTAAAAGATTGTAAAGTTATATTTTTTTCCCTCTTTATTTATTAAGACTTGCTTTGTGGACTAAAATCTGATCTAGTTTGGAGAAAGTTCCATGAATTGCTGAGAAGAATCCATATACCACATGTATTAGGTGAAATAATTCTGCAAGTGTCTCTTAAGTGCTGTGGATCTACGGGGCCGTTGATTCTGAAGTTCTTTGTTGGATTTCCGTCTGGGTTGTCTGCTTCTGGTGAGGAGAAGGTGGGACTCTCCTGCTGGCATTATATCTGGACTGATCTGTCTCTGGGTCTCTGGGTCTCTAGGTCTGTGTCTCTCTCTGTGTCTCTCTATGTCTCTGTCTGTGTCTCTGTCTCTCTGTCTCCCCCTAACCTGGGCTTAAATGTAGCCCAGGCTGGCCTTGGGCAATGCTGGGAAGTAACTAAGGACATTATGTACCTGAGGAAGGCACTCTACAAACTCAGTTGAATCCCCAAGCAGGAAAGATATCTGAAGGTAGTGCCTAAACTGAACTGTTGGATATTTCAGTGCTGGACAGAGCAGAGGGCTTGTAGGACTGGCAGCCCAGGGGTATGGGGAGGTTTTGAAGCAGGAAAATTGCAAGCTGGGAAATTTTATGGTCTGTTTAGTTGGGTTACTATTGTTATGATGATGCACCATGACCAAAGCTACTTGGGGAGGAGAAGATTTATTTTACTTACAATTCCATGTAACAGTTCAACATCAAAAGCAGTGAGGACAGGAGCTCAAGCAGGGCAGGGACCTGGAGGCAGGAGCTGATGCAGGGACCATGGAGGAGTGCTGCTTACTGGCTTCCATGATCTACATTTCTCTTAACATTCTTATCTTCCAGGCTCTGTCCCTTTGGGAAAGATGATGGGAAAGAAGGAGATGGGACCAGGGCAGGCCTGGTCTCACTTTAGAAGAAGTCCCATTAGATGGCTGGTTTCTACCTGGCTGAGAACTTCGAGAGTAGTTAGCAGGGGAGTATGTGTTTCTTTGCACCTTACAGATTTTTCATCAAATTCATGTGAGGTTTGCTCCTAAGACATATGCATCTGGAGTTCTGTTTAGTCCCCTCCACCCCTGGTCCTCACACAGAATGTGCCTGGATATTGTAGTTTCTTTAGCTCTTTCTATCCTCTGGGCCCATCTGGCTCTGCACTCCAACAAGGCTCTCATTCCCTAAGCCATCAGAGCATACCGAGACCCCTCTAGACCCAGAGATAGGAATCAGGATGAGAATAGGAGACTTCAGTGCGGAGGACAGAGGACTCTGTGTCAATGGACAGAGTAAGTGAAGTGAGCTCCCACTTAGGGCAGGGTCCAACCCTCTAGAATTTAAGCAGCAGTCAGTCCGCAGCCTGCCATGCGCCAAGCAGTACCATGTATGTGTGTGTGTGTGTGTGTGTGTGTGTGTGTGCTACCCACCATGTAGCATGAGCACTATGTACCATGCAACACGCTTGATATACTCCACCCTATACAATGTGTCTAGGGGCTGACCTCAGGAAAGTGGGCTGCAAAGATTCCTGTTCCATTCTCCATGAAAACACATCCTATGTCATCCCTGCAGCCTGACAGGAGCTTCAGGCAGTCCTTCCCAGCTTGGACGTAGCTCAGAGAACATTTACTTCAGGATCAAATGCCCAGGAGTTGGGGACCGGAGCCTAGCCCACACTCTACAGTAAGGCTCATACCCTGCTCTGTAGTGCTGGTAGGTGGGCAGGCTGCCGGAGAGAAGGATATTTGGGGTGAAGGACACCCAGATGTCATAAAGACAAGTACCCCTTAATGCCACTTAGCTACCCACCAGTGTCCACAGCCCCATAGAGGGCTGTTCTCCCCTGTGTCACCATACCCCTGGAGGACCTGGTCCCACATGTGAACCCTGGATCAACACTCCACATTGAATGCTGGGTGGACAGTACTGCAGCAACTGGGAGTCTTGAGTGACTGGCTAGCCCAGTATGCAGAAGTTCTACTTGTAGAACTACAGAGCTCCCTGCAGGTCGCAACCATCCTCTGTCCAGATAAGATGCTCTGAGAGCTCCACCCCAGCCTCTACAGCGGAAATCCCTACTGAGCTGAGTATACTAGAGTGTGGCTGAGCCACAAGCCCCGTCAGCCCTTGTACAAGCCCCATCAGCCCTTGTACAAGCCGGGGCTGCTACTCAGACCAGGAGAATGTGCCCAGCCTTGTAAAGAGCTTGCACACCGTCTGGCATGCCAGGATCACTGCACCTCTCCTGAGGGTCAGAGCCCTGGCTGTCTGCCCACCCACCCCTCACATGGCTTCAATCAGAGCAGGGCTGGGTCAAGGCTCGGCCAGAGGGCCACACCTCCTCCCCTTCAGGCCAGCTTGTTCAGACAGACAACACGCCCAGCTGCAGGCTAGCCACTCTGCTCTTGCCTGCCAGCTGTCTGCCTTTGAACTTGGGGGAAACGGGAGGCAGATGCCTGCGGTTGGAAAAGTGTGTGCAGGTGCCATGCGGTCCTCCAAGTCAGCTTGAGATAGGCAGAGGGGCTGAGCTGCCTACGCTGACCTCTGTGGTTTCTTCTGTGGGCCTATTCATTGTCAAAGGTGTGGCCAGCCACCCTTCTTGTGTGAGGTAGTAGAGACTGGCAGAATAATTTGGTGACCTCCTCTACACTGCACTTGAGGGAAGTGGAGGCCGGGGTGAGAAGGGGGTTCCTTGGACTCTGATCTTTAGCTCAAAGAGGAGCCAGAGAGAAGCCATTGCTTGTTTGTCCCCCAACTTCAGTTGTTCAAGAAAGCCACCAGTGACTTGTCCCTCTGGGGCTGTATAGTATCACTGTCCCAACCTGGAGGGGACTCACCACAATAACATGGATATCAGAAAGAAGGGTCTGGTGGCCCCCTGAACTCTGATGCTGCATAGGAGTCTGGGGGCAGAAGGACATCCTTCCTACTCTTGCGGGGTCAGCCAGGGGCCTCCGGAGGCGCCACCCACTAGGCAGAGTCAATTCCCAGCCCGGCATGCCTGGAATGCTTCCCATCATTGGGCCTCACCGGAAGATCCAAGCCCTAAGTTCAGCCTCTCTCTCTCTCTCTCTCTCAGTGGGGAACACGGTCAGGGCCAGGCTTGCTCCCCCACTGTGCTCAGTTAGGATTGCCTTGGCTCCCCCCAACCAGAGCAGGCAGTGATGAGATATAGGTGATGTGACAGGGAAATGCCCCCTTGGCCCTGGTGACACGATTGGTGCTCTGATTACAAGCAGGAAGGAATCCATATGAACAGGCTGATCTGTGAAAGGCACGGTGGAGCCTGCGGGTATGGATTCCTGATGAGCAAGCCAGAGAGACTTTGATTTTCCCCTCACTGAGGCAGTCGAAGAATTCCTAATCTGAAAATCTAGAATCCAAAAGGATCTGAAATATGAAACTTGTAAAAGGTGTTGTGATGCCACAGTAGGTAAGTGACACCCGTGACCTGCTGTAGCAGGTCCCACTCGAAGAGCAAGCACAGTGAGGAGTCCTAGGAAGCCCTTCCTAGACAGCAACCAAAGGTGAACGGGAAGGTGAAGGCATAAATCACGGGAAGGATTTCTCACGGCCTCAGATCGATTGTTCTGTACATCCAAATATTGCAAGATCTGAGAACATAAAGACAAACATACTTCCGCTCCCGAGCATGTGGGTGACAGACATCAAATCCGTTTTATTTATTTTTTCCTGGTGTCTGTCAGTACAGATCTGTGTGTCCGAGTGTGTGGTGCTGTTAACGGACTCAGGGTCTTCTTACATGCTTAGCAGGTGTCCTCTCTACGCCACCACCTAGCTAACCTGCTTCTGACGCTCAAGTCCTGGAGAGTTCTTGCAATGATGTGCTTGTAACCATGTACCCTCCATAGGCAATGGGGAGGTTTTCAGTGGTCTTTGCTACAATGGGTAGCACAGGATGACAAACAGAACCCTGCCAAGACGTGCATGAATGGGAAAGATGGAAAGTGATGGGCAGAAGTTATAGAGACTGCGGGTCACAAGCCTACCAACTCGGGGAAGCTTCAAGTATTCTTAATAATGATTAAAATGGCATCTCCTGCCAGGCATGGTGGGCACACCTTAGCATTCTGGAGGCAGAGGCAGGCTGATCTGTGGTACAAGGCCAGCCTGCTCTACAGAGTGAGTTCCAGGACAGTTAGGGCTACAGAGAGAAAACCTGTCTCAAAAATCAATCAAACAAACAAACAAACAGCGTTAACAAGCATCCAGCCAGGTGTCCAGGATACCCTACACTGCTCTCCCCCTTAGAGTCCTCCCTCCCCCTCCTCCCACTGCACTGTGCTCTTGTTTTTCTCCTCTTCCCCCTTCACCATGACCATGCTCCTTTCCCTACATCCTCCCTGACCTGCACTCACGATCCTCCCCCATCTTCCTGTTCCCTGTATTATGTCCACCTGTGGATTTTGGAGACAGGAACTCTTTCTGGTCAATTTCATTCATTGTGGAAAATTTGTTACATGGCTGCGTCTTTTTTGTGCCCTTGTTTCAAGCAGTGGTGTTCTTTTATGACATCCAATATGTGACAGACCCGTGGTCCTGGATGCTGGACTAGAATACCTTTTCTTTCTTTTATTCTTTAAGATTTATCTATTTTTTTATTTATATGAGTACACTGTAGCTGTTCTCAGACACACACCAGAAGAGTGCATCAGACCCCATTACAGGTGGTTGCTGGGAATTGAACTCAGGACCTCTGGAAGCGCAGATAATGTTCTTAACCACTGGGCCATCTCTCCAACCCCTAGAATCCCTTTTCACGGCCTAAACTTAACATTCACATGAGCAGCTAGAGCTGCTAGACCTATGGGCCAGTCTTAAGATGTTATGGTGGCGGGTGTGGTGGCACACACCTTTAATCCCAGCACTCAGGAGGCAGAGGCAGGCAGATTTCTGAGTTCGAGGCCAGCCTGGTCTACAGAGTGAGTTCCAGGACAGCAAGGGCTACACAGAGAAACCCTGTCTCAAAAAACAAACAAACAAAAGATGTTGTGCCTAAACATGTCTCTAGGCTACGGTGTCTACGCTTAGTTCCCAGTTGCTATGGCTAATCTTGGTCCTCAACTTGCTATTCATGGGAAGACAGAGAGCATCAGTTGAGTCACTGCCATTAGATTGGCCTGTGGATATGTGAATATCTCTCTCTCTCTCTCTCTCTCTCTCTCTCTCTCTCTCTGTGTGTGTGTGTGTGTGTGTGTGTGTGTGTGTGTGTGTGTGTGTGTGTTTTAATTGATGGAAGAAGGCTTAGCTTACTGTGGGTGGCAATCCCCCGCCCCAGCAGGTGGTCCCTGAGCCTGGAAGCAAGCAGAAAGATGGTTTCTGCATCAAGCCACTTCCCTTGATGATGGACTATAATCTGAAAGGCAAATAAAGCCTTCCCTTTCCTCCCCAAGTTTCTTTTGGTCATAGATTCTTAATACAGCACCAAAAATCTAGGACGGTAGCGGAATGGTGTTGGTAAGCTGCTGACTGCATCATCAGGTAACCTGTCGGTGACTTCTGGGCTGAGGAGGCCATGAGAGTGGCGTCCTGGCTGGAGGAAGACCACTGGGCATATGCCTCTGAGGGCTATGACTGTGTGTGTCTGTCCCCAACTCCTTCCTGTGTCTGCCTTTCTCCACTACTGGATGCCTAATGGCGCCAGCTCCCCACCACCGGCTTGTCACCCGGGGGCCAGGTGAAAGGATACAGGACACTCAGGAACCATGAACCCTGACACACTTGTTAAGTTGTTCCTGTCAGGCACCTCATCACAACCGCAAAATCCTGACCTACGTTGTGCAGTGTCCACAGGACCCGTTACAGCCTTTTCTAGGGCTAATAATGCCAGCAGACTTGCTGGTCAGTGCTTGGAGTCTGATACCTGGAGTCCTGCTTCCTGGTCCCAGGAGCCAGACCAGTGGGTCTGCAGGCTCAGTAACGGGGTGGGGGAAGGGCTGAGACCCTGTAGTGCTGCAGACTCTGGATCAGGATTTTCGGTCTCAGTTTCCTGACTATAAAATGAGAGGTTTCAGAAGGTATTCCCTGGGGAAGTAGGACCAGGCAGACATGGCCACTACACCCCCAGCATCCCAGCCTGAGGCACAGCTGCTTCTGATTGTGGGGGCTCAGGCCCCCTTGGTGAAGTGAGCATGTCAGGCAGAGATGGAAACTTAATCCCAGCCCCTCATCCCACACTCCGCTCCAGGAGGAGCCAGGAGGAATCCCTCCCAACTCATCCTTGTCTCCTGGGGTGAAGCTCCCAGGAAGTGGATCTGGGGGAGCTCCCGCCACAAGGACTATGAAAATAAACTGCCAACGACGTGAGTGGGACAGATTCAAAGTGATGGACAGGATTGTCAAAGTATTGTCAAAGAGACCACACACAGGTCACAAATCTGGGGAGCTTTGAGTATACTTAATATTGTTTAAGATATTAAGTATATTTTATTACTTAAATTATACTTAATATTATTTAAGATATTAAGTATATTTTATTATCCCAGTTCCTCTTTTCTCTACTTTGCCTGGATTTTCTGGCCACTAGCTGTTGACTCCCACCCTTGTCTTCCCTGTGCCCTGTGTGATCACAAAGACATACACAGATACACAGACTCACACAGAGCCAGCCCGCCAAGGTTCAGGAGCACTTGACACAGACACAGATACACACACACACACACACGACACAGACATTGACACACATAGAAACATACACATAGATACACAGAGAGACAGACAGACAGACACAAGGGTTCAGGAACACCTGACACAGATACCCACAGAGAGATATATACAGAGAGAGACATACACACAGACACACAAACATACACATGGGTTCAGCAATACCTGACACAGACACACACACAGACAGACACACACACAGACAGACACACAAACATGTTTAGGAGCACCTAAAGCCTGCCTCACTGGGTTCTGAGGAAGGCTGTTATCTACCTGGTTCTCAGACTCCAACACGATCTATTCAGCTTCCTCAGGTGGTCACAGAACTTGGTTCTGAAAGAGACCCCCTCTCCTCCGGACCTGGCTGCCAGATACACCACCTTCTTGGGCTATCTGTTTTTCTGGTCTGAGTGGTTCTGTTCAAGCCCAGAGAAAGATCTTAGTGGTCCATAGTTGGTCCACTCGTGCAGGAAGTGGCCCGGAAATAACAAGGACCCAGGACTTTCTGCTTTGCCTGTGCCTGTGCAGATAAATGGCAGGGAGATCTGAGACAGGCTTGTGCTTACAGAGAGGTTGATCCTAGGTTGTGCCCTGAGGTGTATTTAAACATTAGCTGTGCACATGTGTGTGCCTTACATGCGTTAATTGTATGTATGCAGAGGAGTCAGGCCCTGCATCTCTTTCTTGGGAACACTGCAAAGGACCAGGCCTGGCTCTAAGGAAGCCAAGGCTGACCCAGGCACTTCACTTGTGAGCCTGGAGGTCACACACTCAACGCTCTTCGAGAGAAGACCTCACACCCATTTAGACACACTGCTCCAACATGTGGAACAGGCTTCCTTGGAAGGTTGTCTAGCCCCTGCCTGAGGTGTCTGAACAGATCCCGGTGGACATAGAGAGGCCAGGCTGGATGCTGAAGTTCCTACCCTTCTCCTGAAGGCCACCTCTGCCCAGAGCCCTTCAGTGTGTGCCTTTGAGAGTAACAAGGTGACAGTTCAGTTTCTTTGAAGAAGGCGCTCAGCTGGTATAAAATCTGGCTGTGAATGTGCCAGGCAGTGCCTCTGGAAAGTCGAGCAGTTACTGTCACCCTGGGTCCTGTATTGGAGGCACTTTGGGGCCAGAGGAAGGCCCTAGGCTTGTTGACTATCCAGGCAGGAGGTGATACAACCCAGCTGAGGTGAGTTTGGGTGACACACAACAGCGAGGATGACAACACTGCCACCCGAGAGGCCTTCTAAAGCCTGTGCTGTCTCCAGGGAGCATCTGAGCACGAAAAGTCCCGTGTGAGTGGAGCGCAGGAGAGGTGAAACAGGCTGCAGGTGATGTCTGTCTATGAAGGACAGACAGTTGTCACACCGAAGGCTACTCTGCCACCTCCCTTCTTCTGTGTGGTGGGAAACCCGATGAGCAGACTCCTCTTGGGGTAGAGCTCACCTCTCGTCAGGCCCCTCTGGTCTCACCCACGAGGCACCCATCTGTTTCATGGGCTCCAGAGGATGGTGCAGTGGGCCCTCTGCTCCCGATTGAGTTCTTGCTCCTTCCTCTGATGGGCTCCCGTGCCCCGGTTTGTATCTCCAGCGACAGAGAGACACAGCTGTCTTCGCCAAACCTGGTTGTTTGTGCACAGCCTGAATGATTGTCCCACAGTCTGGGAATTTTTTTTTTTTTTAACATTCTTTAAACAAGAGCATGAATTTTGGAAAAGCTATGGTAACTTTCTCCTGGGACACGGACGGGGTGGACTCTATTTTTTACTTTTGAGATTGTATTTTAATTACAACATGTCTCCCTTCCCTTTCCTTCCTCCAAACCTTCTCATATGCTCCCCCCTCTCCTTCAAATTCACGGCCTCATTTTCCTGTTACTGTCTGCTTTTATGTATTTGTATACACATATGTATTCCCAGATATAACCTCTTAGTCCACATAATGTGACTTGTGTGTATATTTTCAGAGCTGACAGTTTGGCTCTGGACACGCAATTGGGATGCTCTTCCCTGGGGAGGACCACCTCTCCTGCTCCTGGCTTTTCTCAGCAGTCTCTAGTTCTTTGTGTAGGGTGACCTCACCATGGACAGCTTTCCCCACCCCCCATGCTGTTTCGCATGTTCGTTGATATCCTTGTTCAGTTTACATTTGGACCGTCATGCTGGTGATTCTTTACGGGTGCTGCTTATGATGTTGCTAGGAGACAAATCTCCCAGCAAAGCCCCTGATCTCCCAGCTCTCACAATCTTTCTGCCCCCTCTTCTGCAATTATCCCTGAGCCTTAGGTGTCAAGTGTTTTGTAGATGTTATCTATTGGGTCTGTATATGGATTGGTTGTAGTCTTTTGTAGCGGTCTCTGTCTGTTGCAAAGAGAAGTTTCCGTGATGAGGAGTAAAGACGACACTCTTCTGTGGGTAGAGGACAAATGTTTGTAGATTGCTGTAAGAGAGTATGTTGCTTTAGTAAAGTGGTGGTTGTAGATTATCCTCCAGTAACCATGATTTCACTAGCACTGAGTAGTTGGCCAGGTCTCAAGTACCAGGCGTGGTTTCCCTCTTGTTGAGGTCTTAAATCCAACTGGAGCAGTTGTTAGTTACCACCAAGGTACATGTGCCTCTCCTGCACTGATAGGCTTCCTGGGCCAGGCTGCCCACTGTGGCTCACAGGTGTCATGGTCCGCAGGGTTGCTGGCTGCCTCCCTCCTTTGAAAGCTTGCATGATGCCTTTGGGTACCATGAAAGCTAGACCTCAGGGATGGGCACAGTAAGCTCTTTTAAGTCACCTGGTGCTGACCAATTTCCATCCTGAACACAGTGAGGCCACAACTTGGGCCTATAGGCCCCCATGCTCAGCATCTATGGTTCACAGCCAGTATCAAAGGCTCACAGGAGCAAAGGCGTAGATACTTGTCTCTCTGGAAGCTGTACCACTGTTGATGTCAAGGCCTCTCATGGTGCCTGCCATTCTGTCACAAATCCCCTTCTAGCTGGCTGGCTTCCCCCCCCCCCAGCTTTTTTTTTTTTTTTAATATTTTGATTTACTCTTTGAAACACTCATATATTTGTAGAATGTATTCTGTTCCTATCAACTCAGCTGGCTTTTTTTTTTCTTTTTCTTTTTTTTTTTTTGGTTTTTCGAGACAGGGTTTCTCTGTATAGCCCTGGCTGTCCTGGAACTCACTTTGTAGACCAGGCTGGCCTCGAACTCAGAAATCCGCCTGCCTCTGCCTCCTGAGTGCTGGGATTAAAGGCGTGCGCCACCACACCCTGCTTCAGCTGGCTTTTTAGTAGCAGGTGAATGTTAGAAGTGGAGACACCTCGGGAACGGTTACTGGCGTTGTGGCCTGAACTGCTGAGGAGCAAGCCCTCTGGACGAACCTCTTTGCATCACATTCATGGGAGCGTGCCTCCCCCATGCAGAACACACCCAGGCGGAATACATACTCTTTCTTTGAAAGGAGATGCCTATATTTGCTTCAAAATCAACAGCTTCAGTTACACCGGTTTTCTTGTGTATACAGAAGCCAGTAGATGCAGTCCTGCCAAGTCCTGAGAAGAGGTGGTGAGACACCAAGCTCAGGTGGGCTCTTCCAAGCCCATTAATGAATTAATGCCCAAAACTACATGGACATACCCTGGAACAGGTCTCTTGGACCACCGTCCTTTCTCTGTCTCGACAAAGGGTACAAATAGTGACCCGAGAAATGTCCAGATATGTCTGAACCCTTCGGGTCCCCAAATTCATTTGACTCTGGACAGCCAGACCCCCCACCTCCTGCGTGGTCCAGAGAGGGCTGCCACACACACTGAAGCCATAGCCTTCATCGCTGGCATGAGGGACAATAGGCCCAGGGAAGGGAGGCAGAAGGACAGAAATCTGGAAAAAGCAGGAAGCCCCCACAGGAGTCAGGCCGGGACACTTGAGTTAGTGTGTGTCCCTGTGCCCTGGAGTTGAGTATTTCTTATCTGTTTGCTTGTTTGTATGTTGAAACAAATACAATAAAATGTTTCTCTAAATCAGGCAACACATGAGTGTAGACTCCTGAAAGACACACCTGAACGCAGTCATCTCAAGCTCAAGTCCTCAAAGACCAAAAGCCCTCAAGACTAAAACTCCAGCCACAGCTCTGGAAGATAAAGAGCTTAAATGTCACAGATCTGAAGGCAGAAATATCCCAAGCTCTCGGGTATCTTGGTGGCACTGCTGCAGGTCTCTGTGTGTGTCTATGTCTGTCTGTATATCATGAAAAGGGCGGACCTTATCTGATGTCAGCAAGATGCGCTTCAGTGAGAGACTAAATGCCTGTTTTTAAATTTAACTTTTAAAAATTCATTTATTTATTATTTGTGGTGTGTATGTGAGAGAGAGAGAAAAGAAGAAGGAGGAAGAAAAGGAGGAGGAGGAGGAGAAGAAGTTGTTGAAGTTGTTCCCTCTTGTTGAAAAAGTCTTAAATCTAATTGGAGAAGTTAGTTACTGCCAAGGCATGCTGGCTGCTAATGCGGTTCATCATAGGTGTCATATGATGTGTCACATGACATGTGGTTGGAGACCTCTCAGCAATGTGCCATTTCCATGAAGGTCAGTTTTCTGTTTTCCAATGCCTTTACAACTTGTGATTCATTTCCTCCATGTTTCTCTTTGATGCTTCACTGCAGCTTCCGCTCTGCTCTGCACGGCACCCCCGAGGAGAACAGGTGACTGCCAGTCTGTCTCCACTGGGTCCCTAGCTATGCTCTATATTGATGGATTGGAATAATTCTTTTTCTCTGTGTAGCCTTGGGGATCCTGGAATTCTGTAGGCCAGGCTGACCTTGAACTCACAGAGATCCACCTTCCTCTGCCACCCAAAGGCTGGGATTAAAGGTGTGTGCCACCACCACCTTGAGGAGTCAAGTTTTTAAAGTAAGTATCAGTTGTAACTGGAATTTTTAGGGGGAAATTGGACTATAGCTTCTCTTTCACAGCTCAGCTTGCCTACTAGTCCTAGTAACTGGTTCAAGAGATGAGTATAACTCAGGAGACAGGTTTACTCACTGTCTTACACAGAAGGACAAGCAAAGGGAAACCTATCTGCCTGACTTCCCACTGAGGTATTCTAAGCCCTTTGTCTTCTGTCCCTGACCATAAGAGGTCAGAAGACTCAAGGCAACCGGAGTCTTCTTCCCAGGAACCCACATGATAGAAAGAGACCTGACTCCTGCCAGGTTGTCCTCTGACCGCCACACAGGCACTAGGACACTAGCACCCCAACAGATACATGAATGTAGCAATAATAATGTTTATAATAATAATAATAATAATACAATTTTTAAATGATCATTTTCAAGATTTGACTTTTTTATTGGTCTATTTTTGTGATTTTGCTCTTTCAGAATTTTTTATTTTGGAAGACTTGGTGATAGGGATAACATGTTGGAGACTGGCACTTCGGTTCATAGTTTAACCTCAGCCTTGAATGTTCATTTTAGCTCTTGGCCTTGACTCAGTCCTATCACACACTCAGGCTGCTGGTCTGAGTTCTTCCCTCCCGTAGTTTCAAAAACATAACAGGGTGAGGCACAGAGCCCAAGCCTTGACCCCAGCATTTGGGATGCTGAGGCAGGAGGATCATCTAGCAACAGAGTGAGTCCCTGGATCAAAAAGACAACCAACCAACACAAAACCAAAGCAGGAAGAAAACCCTGGCTCAATCCCAAGTCCCTCCTTCTCAGCTGAGTGTCAGCTGCCGGGTTTGGGACTGTCCCCTGAAGATGTGACACACACGAGGGGGGCCGTGGAGGGGACTGACGGTGAGAGCCTTGAGAAAACTGAAACTGGCTCTCAACGCCAAGGACGGTAAATGGAGGTTTCCATGGGAACCCCATCAGGGCAACAAGCCAGCAGTGGACGAGCCATTCCAGCGGAGGAGGTCGTGGATTTCAGACTCACAGCAAGGAAACAAATGAAACCCATATGCACACATTTCTGTGCGCCTCAGTGCCGACCGCTTAGAAAGGCAGCAGTGGCGAATCGGCTTTGAGCTCCACAAAAATGTGAAATCTGAGATTAGGAGTCTCAGCTACAGTGCATTCTATAGGTCACATAGTAAATTCCTCCTCCTCCTCCTCCTCTTCCTCCTCCTCCACCTCCTCCCCCTCCTCCCCCTCCCCCCTCTGTTTTTTTGATTTTGTTTTTAATGTTTTTAGAGACATGTGAGATGGCTCAGTGGGTAAAGGTGACACTACAGCTGATGCCATGAGTTCAATTCCCAGAACCCACATGGTAGAGGGAGAGAACTCTTCCCAAAGCTGTCCTCTGCCCTCTGTCTATGTTCATGTTTCCCCCTTCCCACCCCCCTCTTGTGTCCAACATAAATAAATAAATAAATGTAATCAATTTGAAATAAGTGTTTTTGGAGTTTTGAAACAGGATTTCTTGTAGCCTGAAACTCACTATGTAGTTCCGACCGGCTCTGAAGCCCGTTTCTCTGGCCTCTACCGACCAGCTCTGAAGCCCGGTTCTCTGGCCTCTACCGACCAGCTCTGAAGCCCGGTTCTCTGGCCTCTACCTCCCAAGTACAGAAGCACTTAGTTTCTGGTGAACACTATACCATGTCCCGTTTACACGGGAAATGTAACTCTTTTGAAAACTTGTCTGAGCCTGATACAATGGTGCAGATCTGTAATCTCAGCATTCGAGAGGCAAAGACTGGAAGAGTGTTCAGAGTTCAAGGTTACCCTGAGCTACATAGAAAGCCCTTAAAAAAAAAAGACAAGATAGATTTAATTAAAACGACTCAGAAGCTCAAGAGAGGGAAGATATGGCAAAAATCCAAACCCACAACTGCTTATATGTTTAATGAAAACCAATTAAGGGCAACATGAAGCCAGCCAACCTACTACGTAGGAGGATGAAGCAGGATTGCTTGGGACCAGAGTTCAAGGCCAGTTCACCCTTATAAGACTCCTGAAGCCAGTCTAATCTATGAAAGCTTTGGATATAAGCAGAAGACCAGAAGCAGGACTGGGTTAGAAATGGCCAATGAAGTACCAGGACACTGTAGCCTGTTTGGAGGGAGAAACCCTAAGGCCACCCCTTGCAGATGTCCTGCCTGGAACAGGCCCCTCTTACTAAGCTTGCCCTTGTGTATGCAGGGAAACGTGCATGCAGCTCGCCGTTCTCTTGGACCCCAGGAAACCATCTGGCATTTGGCCCAAAAATGACCAATTCGGGGGCTGGAGGGATGGCTTAGTGGTTAGGAGTATTTGTTGTTCTTCCAGAGCAGCTGAGATAGGTTCCCAGCACCCACATGGTAGCTCACAACCACCTATAACTCCAGATGCCAAGTTCAGGAGATCCAACACCCTCTGACTTTCTGGAATTCCAGGCATGAACTTGGTGCACACACAAATATGCAGGCAAATGATTAATACAGACAAATAAATCTAAAAACAATGGCTAATTCACCAAATTCTGCCAAATGGCTGATATCATTTTTTAGTTCTCTTTTAAGTGTCTCATTTACAGGCAACACAGCATGATGTCATTTTGGTCAACAAGTGGCAGGTGTGAGGTTGTAAAATTCCTGTCATCTGGTGCCCTCATCAGTCCCTTTCCTGCTATGATGGGCACACTTGGGGGTCTGGATGGTGTCCTATACCTGATCCAGGATCTTTGGTCTTCTTATCCCTCCAGGCTCTTCAAGTCATTGCTATGAATTGTGTGTGTGTGTGTGTGTGTGTGTGCATGTGCGCAGTCCACCCTGGGGCAGTACCTCACTCAAGAGAAATCTCTGTCTGTCTCTATGTCACTCTCTCTGTCTCCCTCTGTCTCTGTTCCTGTCTCTGTCTTTGTCCCTCTCTGTTGTTGCTTTTGTTGTTTGCTTATTTGAGACAGTTACTCACTATGTAGCTTAGGGTGGCCTGGAGCTTGCTTATTTAGACCAAACTCCAGGGTTGAGAAGAAAGAAAGAAAGAAAGAAAGAAAGAAAGAAAGAAAGAAAGAAAGAGAGAGAGAGAGAGAGAGAGAGGGAGGGAGGGAGGGAGGGAGGGAGGGAGAGAGGAAGGAAGGAAGGAAGGAAGGAAGGAAGGAAGGAAGGAAGGAAGGAAGGAAGGAAGGAAGGAAGGAAGGAAGGAAGGACCAGGCTCAGGCCTTTAAGCACTTGGGAGTCAGAAGCAGGTAGATTTCTGAGTTCAAGGCCAGTCTTGTCTACAGAGTGAGTTCTGAGACAGCTGAGGGAGGCTACACAGAGAAAGCCTGTCTCTAAAAAGGAGGGGTGGGGAACAAGGTTGCCTCAAACTCACAGAGCTCTCTTCCCCTTTCCTGCTTGGACTGAAGGTGTGTGCTCCTATGCCTGGCTCTTCAGTTAATTCCTCTTGCTAATCACAAAGTGCGCCCGCCTGGAGCAGTCACCTGTGGGAGTGATTCGACTCATCCCTCCCAGGACCAAAGTCAAGGTTCCCTCAGAGACTCTACTAACGAAGTCGTGAGGAGCTGTAGCATCAATTGGCAAGAGGAAGGGGACACACTGTCTCTTCAAGTCTTTGTCTTCTTCTCATGCTACCGGGACTCAATTGTGGACCGTATCTAGCCCAAATTACTTCCCAAAGCTCCCCTTCCTCATCATCCTTCACAGTGAGGATCCCATCTCATCACTTGAAGTCTTGGGAGACATTCTGACCATTTCCAAACACCAACAGACTCCATCTTTAATCGTCAAGTGCTGCTGACAGACAGCACTGACATTCTTGTCAAGTACAACCTCTGGGTACCAGAGAACTGCTAGCTGGCTTGGCTGTCTGTAGCGAGCATCCCAAGGGTGTTGGGCCCAGTCTCCTTCTGGGGGGCTGAGTGTAAGAAGGTGTCCACCCTGGAGAGTGCTGGTAAACAGGCAAAGATGAGAGGGCCCCTCTCCTACTGGTACAGGCAGCATATTGTATAATACCCAGACTGTCCAATGCCCAGCTGGGCCCAGGAGTGGGGACTGGTGTGCAAAGTGGGTGTGAGGACCATGTCTCTCTGGGAGAAGCAGCAGCCCTTGGTCAGGGTCTTTTGTGGTTCTGGGCCCTCAAGATGGGATGCTCATGAGAATGACCAAAGCTTCAGAGAAACAGCCAGCCACTCTTTCCATCTAGAACCTCCCAGGAGATGGGGGAGGGGCAGTGGGTTTGGTGGGTCTGGGAACTGAGATGGCTGGAACTTCCATCAACTGGTCAGTGCAGGAAGACTGTCTCTGCCCAGCTGCTCTCAACTGGATTCCAGGGTTCCTGGAAAGTAAGGTTTGGGAAATGTGGTTCTGGATGGCCGAGGACTGTCGTTATTTTAGTGCCAAAGTCCCCAGGAAGTGATAGACAGCAAGAGACTATGCAAAAGCAACTCTCCCTGAGAGGATTCCCTCAGCAGAGGTGGGAGCAAGGCAGGAGCAAGGCAGCACCCAGCGCAGACGTGCCCGTGCCGTACTCAGGCGCCTCCCACCCCAGAGCACACAGTGCAAACACGAGAGCACCCATGCCCTGGCACACACCAAAGAACATCAACAGATAAACACATCCAAGTACACATGCCTTAGAACACACACAGGAAGACACACATCTGAGAACACACAGAGCATAACAGACCGTCCTTCCCATCTCAATACACACACAAGAAGACACACACACCCAGATGCAGGCATCTGAGAGCACACATATAAACCCACTCTACTGAACACCTCGGAACACCGAGTTACTCCAACAGAGGAGGTTGGTGACTAACTACATCTGCCTTAGACGCCTGTGTTCCCCGGGCACAGTCGCTCTTGATGCTGCGTTTGACCAATGTCCTTTCTGCAGTGACCCCAGAGCAGCTGTTGGGGAGGAGTCCTTTCATGGCTGGCTGTCCTGAATTGGCCTGGCTCTGGTGGCCAAAAGGTGAGGGACACACCTGCATTCACACTCAGGTTCCATAGGGACTGTCAGCAAAAGCCAAGCAAGCTGTCTCCAGATCTCAGTTTTGGCCTTCTTTACCTCATGTCGTATCACCAACACCACAGCTGCCCTCTGCTTCTATGCTCCAAACTGCCAACTCCCTCCCTTCCACAGCTGGGAACAGCTGCTTGGACCAGCCTGCAGCTTCACCTTGTGATCTTGGACATCCTTCTCTCAGGCCCCACCTTCCCACCACTCTTACCTTTGTTTCCCTTGATACCCAGGACCCCATCTCCCTACCATCCCTTCCCTTTGACAGCTTGTTCCCTGAGGCCTCTGTCTGCCTACCCTGCCTCTCACCCCTTTCCTGGCCACTTCGGACCACCATCTCCCCCTCTACACACACACACACACACACACACACACACACACACACACACACACACACACACTCTTACCACTTCCTCTGATTACCTCCTTCCTGTGGGCCCTTATCTCCACACTGCTCGATACCAGGGTTTTCTCGATTTCTTAGGAGCCCTACCCTCTAGTCTACCCACCCCTCCCCTGCACACCCTGTTTCCCACTTTCACAAGTGCCCCTCACCCCTCAGTGGTCTCACTCCCACCCTCAGGGTTTGAGGGTGTCACCCTCTCTCTGTTCCTGCCGCCCCCAATGCCGCCCAGCCCTGTCTGGGTGCTCCTGAGCAAGATCTGCACCAGAGCGTTCACAGGCTCTGCCCACAAACGACCCTGGGAACTTTTTCTGGGAACTTTTTCCCGTCATACACGTAGCACCATGGGACTGTGTTCAAAGGAGCCTGTTTTTATCAAGCTCCAGACATAAGGAAAGAATTAGCTTCTTAGGAGGTATGATTCCAAATCTGAAGAGTCTTGTTTTGGAAGCCTCTCCTTTGAAAAGCTGGGAAAGACGATGCCGCCCCTCTTTCTTCTGAACCTGTGGTCATTCTTTTATTTGTTCAGGCTGCATGCTGCAACAGGGATCCAGAGATGAACATCTGCTTTTAGTGAGAGATGGAGCCCTGGTCCAGCGTGAAGTCAGTCAATCCACCTACCAGGGCATCTGCCTGGGTACTCACCAATAGACATGGGTGCCGACCGGAAGTCACCCAGCCACCCAGGCCAGCCCCCTCACCCAGGTCTCATATCTGACTTTAGGCAACCACAATCTAAAGACATTAATAAACATTTCAAAAAAAAAAAAAGGTTCTTTAGTCTGAGTTGACCCATCCTCTGGGCGGCGTGGTACAATATCACTGCCACTGTGTATGTGAGTCACCCCTCTGTCTAGCTTTTTACTTTATCCACCCTGTAGTGACCTGGGAGTCATTTCCATGATCAGATCAATCGCCCAGCCATGAAGGTCCTTCGTTCGGGTGGGAAAGTGAAACCCACAGTGTAGTAAACAAATGAAAACCCAGCCTGTCCTGCTCGCTAAGGTCTGGGTGAGGATGTCCAGGGATAGGGGGCAGGGCTGGGCAGCAAACTTTGAGCAATCCTCCTGCTTCAGCCTCCTGGCGCTGGAATTACAGATATGTGCCACCATGCCCAGTTACTGTTTTTAGTTTCTGGCCCATGGCTAAATTTTAGCTTATAAAATCATAGACAAAAGGATAGTAGTCAAGGTAGATGCTGCGTGAGGTTTCAGACAACCAATGGGATCTTAGAAGACATTCCCTGGGGATGTGTAAGCACTGTTCCAACGCTATCAAGTCACCCCAGCACACACAAACACACGATTGCGTGTTCAACTGCACACACCAAGGGTGATGCTCCTTTTCGCCAGCCATTCCTCCCTCTCCCCGATAGAACTGGGGACCTGCCTTTTTCTACTGGCCTGACTTGTTTCTTCCCCCTTTGGCTCCTGCCTCCAGGAAGCCCTCTCCTTCTTTCCTGGGACCAGGGGCTTGTTGACTGATTCTACAGCTAGGAATATGATTTCTCCAGTATGTTCTTGGAGATCGGGGTCCATGTTAAATGGGACTAGGCAGATAGGATTTTGAACTGCAGTGTTATAAAGAATCCAAGACACTCACATTCATCTCCCAAGAGGCAGAGGCTATCTGCTTGAAATCGTCTTGACTCTTGGAATCTCTCTATCCTCATGGCTCCCAGTTGCACAGCCCAGTGTGCAGATCTGGGGCTAGCTGACAGACCAACTGTCTTGATTCCTGCATATGGGAAAGGTTGAGGGATTCCAAGGTGGAGACCAGTGAGATCAAAGAGGCCCAGCCCTTCTGTCTCTTGGCTCTTTCCTCCCTTGGACTGCTATGCCCCTCAGGTGACCTATACCTATTACCATCTTGCCAGACATGATATAGTCTCTCAGACCAGCCTGTGTGCCAAGCAAGGTTTCTGGGCCCACTGCTTCCATCCCACTGACTTCACTGCTGTAAACACCATCCGCCACGATATAAACCATTAAATTAAAAACATGTCTCATATGTGGAACAAATCCCAGCAGCCCCGTGAATGGGCTATGCCTGCACCCAGCCCTCTCACTGTGCGTCAACAAAGCAAGAACAAAAAAGGCCCTCCATCCCCTGGGTGTGGCAGCCGCTGTGGCGGTCTCACCCAGGCCCTCACTGGATTTCTTAGCTGTCTGCCAAGCTGTCACTACCCTGCTGGGATGCTCATGGTGAAAGGTGCCCATGGGGTGACAGGTGCTGGTTATCTTGTGGGAAGGGCTGAAGATAATGAGAGAGAGAGAGAGAGAGAGAGAGAGAGGTCTCTCTCCATAGCACCACTGTGTGTTTGCTGTCTTAGATATTGCTTTGTTTCATAGATGAGGACAGGGAGGGTTTGCAGGAGGTTCAAAGCTGCACACCATGGGCCGGGTCACGGGTCTTACCAGGCTGGGGCGCCGCACTCCGTCACTGTTTATAGGAAATAGAGATAGCTCCATGTTATAAACATGGGAGTAAAAACTCGGATGGGGGTGGGGGCTGGAGAGATGGCTCATCAGTTAAGAGCACTGACTGCTCTTCCAGAGGTCCTGAGTTTAATTCCCAGCAACCACCCAGCTCACAACCATCTGTAATGGGATCCGATGCCCTCTTCTGGTGATGCCCTCTTCTGGTGATGCCCTCTTCTGGGGTGTCTAAAGACAGATACATTGTACTCATATACATAAAATAAATCTTCAAAAAACAGAAAACAAAAAACAAACAAACAAACAAAAGACAAAACTGGGCTGGAGAGATGGCTCAGCTGTTAAGAGCACTTACTGCTCTTCCGGAGGTCCTGAGTTCAAATCCCAGCAACCACATGGTTGGTGGCTCACAACCATCCATAATGAGATCTGATGCCCTCTTCTGGTGTGTCTGAAGACAGCTACAGTGTACTTACATATAATAAATAAAATAAATCTAAAAAAAAAATGACAAAACCAAAAACCCCTCAGATCAGAAGTAACTGCTGGGGCCCCACAGCACAGCACAGCCAATGCTGAAAGAGCCGGGACACGCATGGGCAACTTGTGGGGTTTTGACAATGTTTTATTGGCAGAAAGGCTGCCAGCTTGGGATGAAGGGGCTAGGGACTGGACAAGTGAAAGTGGACTTTTGACTTTCTGTTCTAGTTTCCTTCCCATGGCTGTGATAGAATAATCTGATCAAAAGCACCCCGGGGAGGAAAGGGTTATTTGGCTAATACTTCCAGCTCCCAATCCATGCTTGAATGAAGCAGAAGCAGAAGCCATGGGTGAGCACTGCCTGCTGGCTGGCTCTCAAGCTCGTGGGCAGCTAGATTCCTCATGCAGCTTGAGACCACCCGCCCAGGGTGGTGCTGCTCCCAGTTGGTTTGGGCCCCTCCCACACCAATCATCAATCACAAATAGTCCCTTACAGACATGGCCACAAGCCAATCTGATCAAGCCAAGTCTTCAACTGAGGCTCTCTTTTCCCAGGTGACTTTAGGTTATGTCAAGCTGACAATAATATCTAACCAAAGGAGTTTCCGATTCACTGAGTCCGGCTGAGGGCCAGACAAGACAATGGTTTCCTGGATGAAGGGAAAAGAAGGCAAATCCTTAGATGCTACAATGTTTCAAGCCCCGCTGGACACACAGCTCTCTAAGTGTGTACAAGTACTAGCGAGGTCTTGGTAGGACGACTCTGTAGATGGAAACAAGGCCTGGGGGGAGTAGATGCTGAGACAGGGAGTGTTACCTTGGGCCTAGCAGCACCACCGGTGAGAGGGAGCCCAGGAAGTACAGCTGGGGCCTCTGTGGCTGCTAGCGTGGAGGCAGAGGCTGTGGTGTGGAGAGACCAGGGGTCGAGAACAGTCTGGCAGTCAAGAGAAGTGGCAATCTAGGCCATTACTGCCACAGAAACTGAATTCGGCCTCCAATGTGGTTGCACCAGAGACCTCAGCTGAGCCCAGATGAGGACACAACCTGCCAGCACCTGGGTTCAAATCCCATCCTCGGGAAACTGATAGGAAGATCATATATATTTTAATAAAAGGTACATGTGGGGCAAATTCTTTTGTAATCGCCCAGAGGCAGGTGGATCTCTGTGAATTTGAGACCAGCCTGTTCTACTTACCAATCCCAGGTCAGTCATGACTACATAGTGAGACTCTGACTCAAAAATGGGGACAGGGAGCCAGAGAGAAGGCTTGGTAGCTAAGAGAACTGGAGGTTCTTTCAGAGGACCCAAGTTCAAGTCTCAGTCACAACCCTCTGTAACTCCAGTCCCACAGAATCCACCATCCTTCTCTGACCTCTGGCCACCAGGCATGCATGAGGATATACGTGTGTGTGTGTGTGTGTGTGTGTGTGTGTGTGTGTGTGTGTGTGTGTGTGTGTGTGTGTGTGTGTGTGTGTGTGTGTGTGTGTGTGTGTGTGCGCGCGCGCGCACAAACATCACACATAAAATAAAAATCAATTGTTAGGGGCTGGAGAGATGGCTCAGAAGTTAAGGGCACTGATTGCTCTTCTGAAGGTTGTGAGTTCAAATCCCAGCAACCACATGGTGGCTCACAACCATCCATAATGAGATCTGATGCCCTCTTCTGGGGTGTCTAAAGACAGCTACAGTGTACTTACAGATAATAAATAAACCTTTAAAATAATGAATTGTTAGCTGGGTGTGGTGACGCACGCCTTTGATCCAGCAGAGGCAGGCGGATTTCTGAGTTCGAGTCCAGCCTGGTCTACAGAGTGAGTTAGAGGATAGCCAGGGCTATACAGAGAAACCCTGTCTCAAAAAACCAAAAAACAAACAAACAAACAAACAGATCTCATTATAGATGGTTTTGAGCCACCATGTGGTTGTTGAGATTTGAACTCAGGAACTTTGGAAGAGCAGTCAGTGCTCTTAACCACTGAGCCATCTCTCCAGCCCCCACCAAAATATTTCTACCTATCAGTCTTTTGCATCATGGCTGCCATTAGTCACACTATATACATAGACAAATGCACAGAAACCTTAGATCATTTATTTTTAAGAAACTTACATGTATTCTTTCACTGAAACTTTGCCTTTTTTTTTTTGTTTTAAGTGTCTGACCTCTGTCTTTCTCAGATTTCTGACCTCTATCTCTCTGAGAACAAGTCAGGGCTACTATTGACTAGATTTTGTCTGTCTGCAGCTATGGCTTGTATATAAAATATCTCCTGTGGCTCATGTGTCAGGATTCTCAGCCGGTGGCACTGTTACAGGTTTGTGGAACCTTTAGGATGTGGAACCTAACTGGAGGAAGAGAACCAGATTCTGTAGACTACGCTGAGGAGCCTGGGACAGGGGAGACCCCACCCTGTGTGACATGGAGGACAGTGACTACTTAGCCCGGTGCGAGGCCCCGTTGTAGTAGGACCAACACCATCCTCACCTGGGTCCTGCAGTGGATGAAAGTCACCTAGGAGGGTGTGTGTCCTGCAGGCAGGGACCTTCCTGCAGAGCTGAACTCTGCACGCTGAGTCAGAAGTCAAGTGGGGTGTGGATGAACAGACACCCAGGTGCTTTCTATGCGCTGTGTACTGCTGACAATGAGGTACAGGCTCTGGCATGTAGGTTGTCACGTTGAAGGTATCTCTCTGTGCCTGTTTTTTGTGCTTGGTGTCCCCTGCTCTAACAATCCCTGTGCCTTCCCATCTTTCTACTCAAGAGTCAGCTTCTCCTTGTGTGCACTGCAGTCTACCAGACAGTGTATCTGTGGGGTACACTGACCAGGAAGGCAGGGTATACAGAGGGGTCCCAGCCTGTCATCTCTGAATGTCTCTATCACATGCTGGGCCTGGAAGCCTTGCTCTGCTCTGCACAAAGGCTCCTCCTGGGCTGTCTCTATCTCACAGGCCTACAGAAAGGCTCTCATGAAGATCCTGAAAGCTCTGGGGGCCTGGCAAACATCTATTTCTATCAACAGCAGACAGATGGTGGTAACACATCTGTATTCCTACCTCTGAGGAGGGGAGGCAGGACTTGAGGCTAGTCTGGGCTACATAAGAGACCCTGTCAGAGGTCTCCTCTCAAGAACAGGGTCTATTGTGTATACAAGTACTATAGAAGTATTGAATTAAGCCAGGCATGGTGGCACACGCCTTTAATCCCTACACTCAGGAGAGGAGAAAGAGGCACGAGGACCTCTGCAAGTTAGAGGGCAGCCTGGTATACTCAGTGTGTCAGCTAGCCAGGGCTAGCCAGTGAGACCTGAGGAAATGACACTCAAAATAGGAAACAAAACAAAACCCCAAAACAACAAAAACCAGGCAAACAAAACAAGTATTAAGATGTGCTACATCTGACAAACATGATCTGGGTCTTAGGGCCCTGAGGTATCCCCTGCCTCACTCCAAGCTGTGTCCCCTGAGTGCTCCACTCGTCGTGCCTCCAGAGCAATTTCCTGTAACTTCTGTCCCTGCTCAATACTGGCACCCACAGGACACTCTGCACGCTCCGCAGAAGGACCTCTCAAGTCGGGAGCCCTTAGTGCTCAAACTGGGGTCTGCTAGCCACTCCCAGTGCCATACAGGGAAAGGGGCTTAATGTGGAGGCCTCCTGAGGCACTTACTTCCCTGTTACTGGAGAAATGCACGCAAAGCAAGCTCACCACTGGATCTTCCCACCCCAAACCCTATGAGGCGTGTCTGGAGGCCCCGAAGGGGAGAGAAGGCTGACAAGTCCTGTGGGTCAGGAGTGAGTAACCCCGTGGCTTCTTCTATTCAGAAGGACCAAGGGGAAGAATCTTCCCGACTTTTGAGAAGGTGCCAGGGTATAAGACATGGATGTGGAAAGGTACCTACGACAAGCGTCCTGGCACCCGCATGCAGCTCATCAGCCTGTGGTTGGGATGTCAGGCCAGCCCCAGGCCTTCACGGAGGTCCCTTCTGGCCCCGGGTTGAAGGCAGTGCCTCAACTTGCAGACCACACAAATCTCACTGACTGCTGTACAGGGATCAGTTTCTCAAAATGTTACAACATGTCTTCAGGGGCTGTTGGGTGGTGCTCTGCCCATTCGCAATGTGTGGGTGTACACTGTATGGAACCTCAGGGGAAAGCCTCGTGTGAAAGCCACATGTCCCCACATACAGCCTCTGGGTGCTACTTTTGTTTTTAAATTTGTATTTCTTTTTATTTTTTGTGTATGCATGTTTTTCCTGAACATATCTGTTCACCCTGTGTGTGCCTGGTGCCCGTGAGATCAAAAGAGGACATCAGATCCCTTGGACCTGGAGTTACAGGAGGTTGTGAGCCACTACGTAGATGCTGGGACTTGGACCCAGATCCTCTGTGAGAACAGCCAGTGTCCTTAACCACTGGGCCACTGCTCCAGCCCCACCGCCTTGTCTGTAATCAACACAATTTGTCTTAGTCAGGGTTTCTATTGCTGCACAAACATCATGATCAAGAAGCAAGCTGGGGAGGAAAGGACTTATTGCTGTTTATTACCAAAAAAAGTCAGGACTGGAATTCAAGCAGGGCAGGAGGCAGGAGCTGATGCAGAGGCCATGGAGGGATATTTCTTACTGGCTTGCTTCCCCTGGCTTGCTCAGCTTGATTTCTTGTTTTGTTTTGAAGATTTATTTATTATTATATTTAAATACACTATAGCTGTCTTCAGACCCACCAAAAGAGGGTGTCAGATCTCATTACGGATAGTTGTGAGCCACCATGTGGTTGCTGGGACTTGAACTCAGGACCTTCAGAAGAGCAGTCAGTGCTCTTAACCACTGAGCCATCTCTCCAGCCCTCAACTTGTTTTTCTTCCTTCCTTCCTTCCTTCCTTCCTTCCTTCCTTCCTTCCTTCCTTCCTTCCTTCCTTCCTTCCCTTCTTCTTCTTCTTCTTCTTCTTCTTCTTCTTCTTCTTCTTCTTCTTCTTCTTCTTCTTCTTCTTCTTTCTCTCTCTCTCTCTCTCTCTCTCTCTCTCTCTCTCTCTCTCTCTCTCTCTCTCTCTCTCTCTCTTTCTTTGTTGTTTTTTGAGACAGGGTTTCTCTCTGTAGCCCTGGGAGTCCCTGGAACTCACTCTGTAGACCAGGCTGGCCTTGAACTCAAAAATCCTGCCTCTGCCTCCCAAGTGCTGGGATTAAAGGCGTGTGCCACCATGCCCGGCTCAACTTGCTTTTTCACTGACTTCAGACACACCAGAAGATGGCATCGGATCCCATTACGGATGGTTGTGAGCCACCACGTGGATGCAGGTTCCAGAAAAGCAGTCAGTGCTTTTAACTACTGAGCCATCTTTCCGGCTTCAACTTTCCCTCTCTCTCTCTCTCTCTCTCTCTCTCTCTCTCTCTCTCTCTCTCTCTCTCTCTCTCTTTCTCGTTTGTTTGTTTGTTTTGAGACAGGGTTTCTCTGTGTAGCCCTGGCTGTCCTGGAACTCACTCTGTGCCACCATGCCCAGCATCTCAACTTGCTTTCTTAACACATTCTTAGTGACGCCGGGCGTGGTGGCACACACCTTTGATCCCAGTACTCGGGAGGCAGAGACAGGCTGATTTCTGAGTTCGAGGCCAGCCTGGTCTACAAAGTTAGTTCCAGGACAGCCAGGGCTATACAGAGAAACCCTGTCTTAAAAAAAACAAAAAACTCTCCAACTGCATGCCAGAGTAATAGAGAGACTTTGACAGCCCAGGTCAGCACAGTGCCTGCAGCTGCCACTCAGCTTTCCTATATCTATATCAGGCCTGAAGTTGGGCGCTGTTTACCTGTGAGACTATTGTTCTGTGGTATTCACAACAAATGTTCCTTCTGCAGGTTACATTTGAGCTTCTTTCTTGGAAGAGTCTGAGAAGACCGCCTGTCAGGCTGCACCCATTACACTAAGGTCCATGTAAACCAGTGAAGCAGCCATTCATTATATATGATTTGGTCTATACTTGTTGGAAAAATTCCACAAGAGGGTCTCCTGGAAGCTAGCAGAATTCCAGGCAGCCATTGGAATGAGCTACAGTCAGATAGGCCACCTTGGCCTACATCAAGGAACTTCATTTTGGAAAAGTGAAATACTTTGTCAATTAACATGCAATTGGTTCAATAAAGACTTTTGGAAAGTGAAAAAAAAAAAAACAAGCAAACAAACAAACAAAAAACCCCACTTCCATTGTGGGCTGTCAGGTCAGGTGGTGAGAGCCCACACCCCAGGCATCCATCAGTTCTCCTGAGGTGAGAACTCTCTTCCAGCTGCTCTGAAATAATACCCATTGCTCATTCTCATCTCTCTGCTAAATAGAATACCAGAGGATACTGCTTGTTTGACTTTAATTCTGTGCCCATTTCCCTGTCCCTGGCTCTAGTAATTACTATTCCATTCTCTGTTCCCATGAGATCGGCTTTTCCAGCTTTCACACGAGTGAAGGCTTGTGGTATGAATGGATTAAAAAAAAAAAAAAAAAAGCCAGGCAGTGGTGGTGCACGCCTTTAATCCCAGCACTCGGGAGGCAGAGGCAGACGGATTTCCAAATTCAAGGCCAGCCTCGTCTACAGAGTGAGTTCCAGGACAGCCAGAGCTACACAGAGAAACCCTGTCTCAAAAAGACAAAAAAAAAAAAAAGTAGTAGGTGCTGTAAGTAGGGGCACAAGCCTATGACCTCAACATTCAAGAGGCAGAGTTGGGAAGATCTCAAGAGAGAAGCCAGCTAGGGATACACAGTGATACTCAGTCTCTAAGGGCATCTCAGTGGTAAAATGCTTGCCTAATGTGTACAAGGCCCTAAGTTGGTTCTTAGCACTGGCAGAAACAAATACCACGATATAGATAAATAGATCAACATTCAGTGGTGAAAAAGAATGAAATCCTGTCATTTGCAACAACATGGCTAACCCCGGAGGACACAGGCACACAAAGACAGGTGCCAGATGTTCAAGGTCTCCCAGGAGCACTGAGTGGAGGGGTGGGGAGCAGAGGATGGGAAGGAGTGGGGAGAACAGGAGGAGAAAGGCTGGGGAATGGGAGTGAAGCAGACGTAGACAGGGAGGATTAAACCCCGTGCTCAGAACACGTCAGGGACACTACAGTGCCTGGCAGTTCCCTGTGCTCTTCATAAGATGGGGAGGAGAACACAGAGGCTCCAACACACGGGCCTGGCAAGTGCTTGAGCGGAGGAAGCAGTGCCTGTCTGTCCCATCACTGCACACTGCAGACAGAGCCACACACCAGCCACCAGCTGTCCACTCAGTAAATACACGAGGGGGCCAGGGGAGGTGGCATGGACCTATAATCCTAGCACTTGGAGGCAGGAGGACTGCTGCAAGTCTGAGGCCAGCTTGCTTGGATTAGACTGAGAACCTGTTTCAAGAAAAACAAAACAAACAACCCACAAGATCCTCTCCCCAAATAATCAAGCCCATGCAGGAGTCCCCAGTAGCCCATGGCGATGGGGCTGGTAGAAGCAGCTCTGAGCGGTAAGCGGAGAACGCTCACTGAAGACACAGGATCAAGCAAAGGGCAGCAGCAGGACCATGTGGGCCACTTCTAAAACAGGCACCTAGTCACATTTCTCAATAGCCTGGGTCAGGAAACTGGGAGATCAGCACCATGCTTCTGCTTCAGGTCACAGTGGAGAGGTCCCCAGTGAGCCATCTGAGCTGGACGGGCTGCACCCGTGACTGCAGTCGGTCACCAAGCATGTGGAGAGAAAAGGCTGCTGCCAGGGCAAGGCCAGAAGGATGTTGGTCTTGGCCATTAACTTACTAGATTAAGAGATGTCTGGGAGTGTTGAAACATCCCTGTGTGTTTGTGGGGGTGCTTCCAGTGGGAAGGAAAAGAGCTGCCCTGACTGTGGACCCATATGGGAGGCGGAAGGAGGCAGTACATGCTGAGTATGCAGGCCTCTCTCTGACTGAGAGGGCATGGCTGCCACCATCCTCCACTAGCTTTGATCTTTTAATGCAGAACCAATACCAGTGATTCCAGGAGCTTCCAGGCCTTTAGCACTGGGGCTGCTGAGCGCTCCAGACTCTTGGACCGGGCAGCTATAATGTTCTGTTTCCCCAGTGTGCACATGGGCAGCTATAATGTTCTGTTTCCCCAGTGTGCACATGGGCAGCTATAATGTTCTGTTTTTCCAGCATGCACATGGGTAGCTATAATGTTCTGTTTCTCCAGTGTGCACATGGGCAGCTATAATGTTCTGTTTCTCCAGTGTGCACATGGCTGTTACAGACCCGGATCCTCTGATGTAAGTCTTCGAATAAATATTCTTTTATTATGCACACACAGAGGCTACTGGTTACAGAACTCTAACTGATGATCAGGAGAAGATGGCAGGGGCTACAGCAGCATTTGAAGGGGGAATTAATGTCTGTGGCAAGTGGGTGGCAGAGCCAGACCAGAATGACTGACATTTTTCTCTACTGTTTGGCAAAAATGGTGAAAAGATGACAATATGATGTGACAACATGATGCCACAATGGCAGCTCAACGCTGGGGTCTCAGTGTGGACAGGAAGGACGGCTACGCTACAGTGGCGATTCTTGCCTGAACAGGACATGGCCCTCATGCTTAGGGCACGGGGAAACATACATGCTCATGCATACTGTGGCCTCTCCTGGCCCATCCTAGGAAGGTGTAGTTCCCAGGTAGGGCCTCATAGTTTCACAGTACCCGAATGGCTTCCAGGTCTCAAGGGAAAGGACAAAGGGCTAATAGCAATAGAATCAGCAGAGCCATGCCAGGGGTGGCTGTTCTACAGCTGCCCCACTACATCAGCTTTCTCATACGCCGGTTTTGCTTGTCCACATTCACGGTTGCCCGGTCCACAGCTACGGTGATGCCATCCAGAGTCGCGTCCTGGCGTTCCAGCTCTGCCTCAGTGTCCAGTGCGAGTCCCTTCATTTTGCTCAGGATCTGGGAAAAGCAGAAATGACAAGCACACAGTGTTTCCATTCGTATCTCAATAGTAACAGTGTGATGTAACTAACTAACCAAAGGGATACAGTTTCCTGAGTCAGGAGGACACAACCTACAGAGTTGCTGCCTGAGCTTGGCCTCAGCACTAGGCTTAACCCTAGTCAAGCCAGGGTGCAGCTGCCCCCAGCAGAAAGCATACATAACCATCCCCTGGAAGGTGCTGAGTGAAACCCATGTGGACCTGGCCAGGAATACACCCATGAATTATGGGATTCTGTGTGAGGGGAGACCTGGCCAGCCACCTGTATCTCGCCTCACTCTGCCACCTGGACGTAAGAATAATGAGACTGAGAAGAACAGACTCCTTTCTCCTCCACACATACAGAAGGCATCATCCCCAAACACAAAGGCACAACAAAACACTAGCAAAGCTCTGCTGCCGGGCTGGAGAGATGGCTCAGTGGTTAAGAGCGCCGACTGCTCTTCCAAAGATCTAGAGTTCAAATCCCAGCAACCACATGGTGGCTCACAACCATCCGTAACGAGATCTGATGCCTTCTTCTGGAGTATCTGAGGACAGCTACAGTGTACTTACATATAATAAATAAATAAATCTTAAAAAAAAAAAAAAAGCTCTGCTGCCAAGCAGGCATCTCAGATTTCCATGAGCTGAAAAATGCTAACAGCGCCATAGCCTCACGTGTTCTGTGCAGTGGCACTGATGACACTAATGACACTACATCACAGCGTCATGGCCTCACGTGTTCTGTGCAGTGGCACTAATGACACTACATCACAGTGCCATGGCCTCAAGTGCTCAGGGCAGTGACACTGATGACACTAATGACACTCCATCACATGCTCCGTGCAGTGGCACTGATGACACTAATGACACTATATCACATGCTCTGTGCAGTGGCACCAGCATGAACAGACCCAGTGTGTGGCCACTTAGACAAACCACAGTGCAGATACTCACACATAGGTCTGGGCTAACAGAGTCACCGGCTGCATGGTTCACACTGTTAGACAAATATTGGGGTAAAGTTTGTGTGCAGCACAGTAGGGTGCTTGCCATGCTGCCACAGCTGTGTGCACCTGTGTGCACAACTCTCAGATCGGCAGGGAACCAAGCACTCAGGCCTGTGAAGTCACTAAGACGTTACGTTGGTGATGTTGAAGTCGCCTCACAAGGAGCCCTCCTCCTCACCAAGTGACAAATGCCGGTAATTTAATAGGTTACACGACACAGGGCCACTTCAACAGCACTAGGCTAGCCTCACTTACCTAGGGTCAGTGGTGCAGAGAGCACTGAGGACCAGGTAACAGGTATGTGTGTGCATGGGGCCACTGCAGGCCAGGCAGGCTGGGAGCCCATCTCCCCTTAGCCTCCCTTCCACTCAGATCCGTGATGCGTGTCAGGCAGTTTATTTTATTGCAGTTCCGAGTGCTCTAACTGTATTCTCATGGAGCTGGGCTAAGCAGCTCGTGCCTTTAAGCTGGCAGCAAAAAGAAAGCAGCGACCACTGCTTGTGATGACTGTCCGCACCTTTCAGGAAGGGCCTCCCTTCACAGTGGGGCCAAGGAAGAGGAACTTAGGAACCTGATTCATCAGGACATCTTGGTCAGCATCACTGTCTCCCCATAGCAACATATGGCAGGGATAGGTTGAGTGGAGACTTCTGAGGCCCCCAGGCCTGTCTAGTGACTGCATTATATCCTAAAACCTTCCCTGACCCTTACCTGATGTCACACATACAAGTGTCCCCTGAGGGCCCAGGCAGAACTACCACACATCTCAGGTAGCCAGAACTGCTCTATCAGCACCCAGCTGGCGCATGGTGATACACTAAGTGCTCAGTTCTAATTCACAAAGGCACCCATTTCGTAGGGTGGCATTTCTATCAGCTTAGAGACCTGGTCAAGAACTCTGCATCTGACTGAAACAGACAACACAAGCAGGAAATGCCAGGAAGTAAGGCCTAAGTTCTTTCCCAACAGCTAGTCACATGAACCTTCCACAAGATAGACTGTAAACTGCAAAGGCCCGTGCTAGGGCCACCAACGGGTTTCCTCTTCAGACACAGCCCATGTCTCCCCATGAACACTGCCATCCTGAGACAGTTTATGATGGCTGCCTGCAGTTCTAGATCTGTTCCCCAGGAGCCGGTTGGAACTCTGGAAAGCACACAGTGGGGACAGTGAGCACTGGAATGGGTGATGACATCATACAGTAGTCTTTTAGACTTGCTGACACCAGACAGCAGACTAAAACAAGGAAATGAATCCCTAATACCCTGCCCGCCTGCCCGCTGTGGTGAGAGGTTATCTTGCCTGTGTCGCCCACTTGCCTATCAGTTATGTCATCCAACCAGCCTCCTAGTCTTCCACAGTAAGGTCACACATGAGCCCTGGCTATGCCTCTCTACGGTCTCTGGGCCTGAGCATACATGGGTCCCATAAGAGCACATGCCTTTCCAGGAGGCGTGAATACTGTGATGTGCTGGTACTGCAATTCTCAGCCAGCATCCTTGTTCCTAAGGTACATGTGACTGTCTGAAACAGAAATCCCTTTAGACCATGACCACTTTGAAGGCTGGGGGCCAAGTCCTGCCAGAACTTGGGTACCAGTTTCCAGCCGTGCTGTGTGTGGGTCCTGTAGCCCCTTGGGCACTGGCTTACTTGATTGATACAACCGTTTATCTTGTCTGTGTTAAAGAAGAACCATTCTTATAGGAAAGAAGAGAATTAAAGAAGAAAATAAAAGCTATCTGTGACTCAAACCACCATTCCTCAGGTTAGCCTGACAAGCTGGCATTCTTAGCCCCAAATCCCAAATCTGAGACTTTCTGAGCTGATGTGCCACTGCTGCTGAACACCTCCCGTGAGCTCACAGGACAGGCCACATCAAAACTCCAATCAGACATGGAGGGGCACACATACAATCCCAGAACCTGGAAGGTAGAGGCAAGAAGACCAGGAGTTTAAGGTCAGCCTCAGGGACATACAGAGTTTGAGTCTGGATTACACAAAACAACACAAATAAAAACGTAACAAAAGCAAACTCTCCAGAATGCAGGTTCACTCTAAGTGTCCTCTGAGACCATCTTCAGGTACGTGTCAGAGGTACTCATCAGACAAGTGCATTCCATGTTTATTTAGCCTGGGTGCTGGCAGAGGTGCTATCACTTGTGGGAAATATTTAAAAATCCTAAACAAGCCCAAACCAGTACAGTCCTGAATGCTTCAGAAAGGAACGCTCAGCCCATGTGGGTTGGATTTTATTACTACATCCACATGCTTGTATGAGAACTCAAAATACGCGATGAAAGGACACTCCCAGTTTTGTTTCCTGTGGTGTACTTTTTTCTCTTTTGGATTAACAAAAGTTTGAGTTATAGACCCCCACCACTCCCAATGCCACTCCCAGAACTTCATTTTAAGAACTGTTCACCTGTTACCTCAAACTCTTTTTTAGAATAAGGTTCAGAAGAGCTGAGCACTGGCCATGAGCTCTGGGGCTCCCTGGATTCAACTGAGCCAGTTACAAGAGACATAACCACTAGCCTAGCGTTCCCTGCCATGGGCAGATGACTCAGTCACAGCACCAGGGCACTGTGAGAAATCATATGTCCCTGAAAACAGAGCAAGGACCTCATCTGGGCCTGGAGGAAGCACAGTTATGAACTGGATGCTGGGCTGCAGGACCCACACCAGCCCCCAGAGCCTAAAGTGGCCACAAAGCTACAGGACAGGAAGAAACCAAGAGGTCTGAAAGAGCCACACACTGAGGAGTGAAACGTGAATAGATCCAAAAGATATTTCAAAAAGTAAACAAATGAGAGTCAGGATTAGTTAAGTATAATATACCCAATACAGAAGTCCTAATCTGTCAGTGTGAAAAGTAGGCTTAACAAACATCTCAGCCAGGACAAACATGAATACTAGCCATATGAAACAGGACCAAAAGGCCACAGACCTTGAGTGCACTCTACAATAATCCTGTGAGACTACATTTCCTCTGTCATCTTCCTGAAAAGCTCAATCAATTGGCTCTTCCTTGTGCACAGTGAAAGTGTAGCTAAAGAAAGACTATGTATGGGCTGAGAATATAGCAAAGTTGAAGCTCAGGCCCCAGAATTATAGAAATAGGGTGTGGTGATGTTTGCCTGTTATCTCAACACTTGGTAAGTAGAAGATAGAAAGAAGACCAGAAATTCAAGGTCCTCTTGGCTAAACTACATAGACCTTCTCAGAACAACAAAACCAAAGTCACATCAAAAGAGCAAGACACTGTATTCTGTGACCTTTGCCTAATGATTAAAGAATACTCACACATAAATAATCCATGGCACAAACAACTGATTGCCTATCCAAGTTTTAGCATTATATTATACAAATACTCAAAATAAAGGCTGGTTGCTATTCAACCTTTGATTTGGAAAAAGTCTCACCATTTTAAAAGTCTTAAAAATAGAACTCATTCCAAATAGCCTGCTAAGACCCCTTGGCCTGTCTGCCAAAATACACTTGGAATTAATTAATACTGGCCATACTGAAAAGACATCCAACAGCTACTAGGTCTGCAGACAAAGAAAATCACTGAGCTAACCTTCCAAACACTAATACCTCTAGAATACTGGTAGCCTTTTCTCTTTAAGAGAGGGATTGAAGTAATTAAATAGCACCACGTACATTCCATATAACAGGGGACGGAAAGAATGGAGCTCATGAAGTCTGGCCAAACCTTAGAAACAGTTGTTCCCTCTGTGGCTCAGGATGACAAGCTGTCTAGTCATCAGCACATACTGCTGCCAGCCTCTGACCTACCCTGGGGGCCCCTTGATGAGCCCTGACTGGCTGTGAGTCAAAGACCAGACCCGAGTGGACATTCCCACAAGTCCTTGACACGCAACAAACAACACGGTAACCAGGCAGCCTCACCTGCATGGTTGCTCAGCCCCTGCTAGAGAGGCAGGACACAACCATGTGCAAGTCTGTGTCTGTGAAAGTTTGGGAAACTGAGGATTCTTCTCCCAGAGAAGCTATGGCTACAACACAACAGTCGGCAGCTGTTGTGTCGGGGTCACATCAGCTCCTCTTAGTGTCTGTGGTAGGAGAAGGGACCTCCAGGTGGCTCAGGCAGGAACCAGGCAGAAGCGGAGAAACACCTAAGTTCAGGGAAGGAGGGCCCGCACAGCTGTGTCCTCAGGGCAGCCCAAACACAACTTTGCAGAGGGCCATTCGCAGGGAATCCTTGGGAAGGGCTTTCTAGCCTTGCTGGCCCTGACAGTCTCAGGGGTCAAGGCTTCTCTGGACCAGAGCTCACAGCTCAGTGGTGATGTGATGAGTGGTCTATCAGCACAAGGCTGCCTGGACTTAGACAAGCACCACCAACACAGTCCCGGCTGGCAGCAGTCACACTAGGTACAGCAGAAGAGCAAACACAGAGAGATGTCAGCCTTCTCAACATCTCTACATTGTCCACACTGACAGCGCATTATGTAACCAGCGCTAATTGAGGTGGTGTAGATGCACTGACCACGTGGACATGTCTCCACACATACTCTCAAGAGGTCTCGACACCTCGTGGTGTACAGCTATGCTATCAGACAGACTAGCTTGGGACACACGCTGTGTGCGCACACAGGTTTCTATCTTCACATAGGATCTGAGCAGTGACGCTCTGCTCCGCCCTGTCCTATGACTCCATGAACCCGAGCACCCACAGTCCTCATGAGCGAGGCTGTCTGCTCTCAGCTGTCCTTACACTGACTCACCCAGTAACTGTGAATTTTCCTACAGTGAGAAATTAGCAACCATTTAAGAACAGAGCTGGGATAAATCAAGCTGTCTGCAACTGTGAACTGTTCTTCCAGTTGAGCCATTAACATGTTGTGGAGAAGGTAAAGAAGGGAAAGTTGGCTTTCACAACGGTGAAGCCCTAGGGGCTGCGGGAGCATGCTCTGCTGCAACCCATCACACACAGAGCTCACAGACCACCCGGTCTCACAGCCCAGCAGCTGCATTCCTAGGGGCTGCTGGTGGTCTGGGGCTGGCAGGGAGGGTGAATGTGAGGCTCATGGTCCCTGTATTCTATGGCGTGCATGGGCTTGCGTGTGCCACTCCTGAGACAACAGAGTGGCTGAGCTCAGGTCATCTGGGATCTGTGGGCCTTGAACTACATCTGGTAGGTAGCCATCAGTGACAAATGGCTGCTCTCACTTGAGGCCCAGCAGTGGTACTTGACTACACAGGTCGAAAGCTGACCCAGGCCACTGTTACACAGCTCAATCATAGGTGACCTCAAAGAGAGTCAAACGTGTGCATAAAGATGAATCTTCACTATACAAGACGGGGGACATAAGGAAGGTGTGCTGAGGCGTGGCTCCCCAGAGTCTCAGCTGACATCACTACACGAGACGGGGGACAGAAGGAAGGTGTGCTGAGGCGTGGCTCCCTAGAGTCTTAGCTGACATGTGAGCGCCTCACGCTGCTTCACAAGGTACTATCTGTTCTTATCCGAGCCTTCGGGTACAGCCCTGCTGCATGACAGGGACAGTAACATCGTAATACCAACACAACTGGTTACATGGTGAGGACACAGCAGGTGCCCCCTTCACGCTGCACACAGTGAACTATAATCCACTCCCTGGCCTGAGGACATGGGGAAGAGCAAGTGCAGCCTCACTGCACCTTTTAACACCAAGCGCGCAGGACCCCTCCACAGCAGCAAGCAATCTGCCCCTCAGTAGTGTCCTCCATCAGCTCAGCTCTGAGCCTACTTCAGTGCCAGGCAGAAGCCCGCTCCCGATGACCGGCAGTTCTGTCAGGGGTCCTACAGCTCCTTCTTGGGTTGTACTGGTTTGCTCATAGTTCACAGAACTTAGGAAACACTTACTTATGTTGACTGGTTCACCATGAGGATAATTACCAAAGATACAGACACAGAGATGGAAGAGTTCAGGTGTGGCTAGAGGGCGGCGCTTCCATGAGCACCTGCCCCTAGGAGCCTCCAATTGTTCAGCCCTTTGGGAAGCTACTGAAAATGTCTCTAGGGGTTAAATGGAGGCTTCGTGTCTTGGGGTGGGTGGGTGCTTAAACCACCAGGCATCAGTGATGCACTCAACCCCAAGGCAGTCTTCTGAGGAAAGGCTAGGGGTACTCACATTCCAATTTTGCCCTGGTTCTTCAGCAGCCAGCCCCACCCTGAAGCTCCTCTAGAGGCTGTGGCTACTGGCCAGCAGAGGAACATGGGAAAATACTTCACTTTTGGATTCCCAGGATTTTAGGAGTGAAGTAGAATGCCCCATGCTTCAGTGACTTTCTCCAGCATACATCATATGTCAGGGAATGAATCTCATTAAATGTACAGTGACTGAAGTAAGAAGTTTCTTCACTGACCACAGTGGTATCTATTAACATTCATAGGTATATACAAATTAAACAGTATGCTCTGCAACAACCAATGAAAGGAAATTAGTAAATTCTTAGAGACAAATGAAAATGAAAACACAACACAGGACACAGACCAAATCCCCATGGGACAGATCCCAGAGTGCAGGGGCTCTCTGTGAGGAACCAATGACTCACCATCAGTGACACAACCAGAAAGACCTTCCACTGACAAAGCAAGGGCATCAATGAAGCCCAGCATGCCCTCAGAAACAGAGGCGCGAGCCCTCAGGAGAGTGACGGGGCACCCACATCATGGAGGGCAAACAGTGAAGCAGGGGCTGCAGAGATGGCACAGTGGTTAAGAGCACTGGCTGCTCTTCCAAAGGACCTGGGTTCAATTCCCAGCACACAGGTTACCACACAACTGACTGCAGCTCTGGCTTCAGGAATGGATGCCCTTCTTCTAGCCTCTGAGGGTACAGGACCGGCACATGGTACCACAGACATATATATGGGAGAATCACTCATATACAGAAAATAAAATAATTGGTGAAGCAGGAAAGGGAACACTGAAATGACTCCTGTGTGCAGAGGATATCATCCGACTACAGAAACCTACAGCTCAGCTAAAAAGGTGACCAGGTCTGGACCATGAACTCAACCAGCTGCAGGACAAAAACCTGCAGCTTCCTGTAGCAGTAGCAAAGGAAACTGAGACAATCACTATGGTTATGACAGCATCCTGGAGAATGGGAACAGTAGCCTTCATTGAAAATATTTGCTGAAGAAGTTAGAAGTTGAAACAAACAGAAAGATTCCCTAGGTGCTGGGTCAGAAGGTGTCAGGCTGTTCTGGCATGGAACCTCCAAAAGTGACACAGAGACAGTGTAGGCAGGGTCAAAATGCAAGCTGTAGTTTGTATACCAAAACGGAATGGCTAACTTTCAGAACCTTATGGAAGGGACCTAGGACGCCAAAGTGACTCTCACAGACTGAGAGCTGGGTGTGGTGGTAATCACATGTGTGACCCCAGCACTTGGGAAGCTGGAGGCTGGGGTCATAATGAGTTTGAGGGCAGCCTGGGCTACCTGTCTCAAAGACTAAAAAGTAACCAACAACAGAGGTATGTTACACTGAGGTAACTACAAAGTTACAATAATTAAAACACTGATCAATAGACCAGAACAAAGCAGCACAAAGAGAGAAACCCATACCTCCATGGCTAATGGACATCTGACTGGGTTTCAAGATGACGCAAAGGGGAAAACAGTTAGTTCACCAGCAATGTGAAGCCACCTCATTCCACACGCAAAAATGAACTCGCCTGGTCTACAAAGTGAGTTCCAGGACAGCCAGGGCTACACAGAAAAACCCTATCTCAAAAAAAAAAAAAAAAAAAAGAACTCAAGATGGACCAACAACTTCAGATGGAAAAGGTAGAACACTAACAAGAAAAGCAGGGCTAAGTCTTCAGGGACTTGTTTTTAGTGATGTGTTCTTTAAGCACCAAACCAGCATATCACAAACAACAACAACAACAATAACAACCACCACTACCAAACAAAACAGGGAAGTGCATAATAGATAAATTGGGGGCGGGAGGTGCACATCTTTAATGTCATCTCTTGGAAGGCAGAGGTAAATGGATCTCTGTGAGAGTTGAAGACCAGCCAGGGTTATATAGTGAAACCCTGTCTCAAACACTAAGTATTAGACAGTGGGGTAAATATTCTAATTTAAATTTTTGTACCCTTGTTGTATTACAAAGAATTTAAAAGCTGGATATAATGGTATACCTGGGAAGGAAAAACAGAAATATTGTCATCATGAGTTTGTAATCAACTTGGCAACACAGAAAATTCTAGGCTAGCTTGGGTTACAGAATGAGCCCCAAAATAAATAAATAAAAGTAGATAGATAGATAGATAGATAGATAGATAGATAGATAGACAAAAATAATAATAAGATCTAAGTAGCCGTAGTTCCTGGGTCCTGGAAGCATCTAGATCTTTGGGACTTCCCAAGTAACAGGAACATCTTTGTCTTTGTAACCAATGAGACCCAGGCCTACAGCTGAGTTTATGGCAATGCAATGACTGTCTGTGTGTGACTAGAGGGTGGGGGTGGTAGCCACCACACGATCCTACTGTGACCTGTCAGGGAATGGCGGTTAGCTACTAGGTTCTCAGGTATAGGCTGGTCAAGCAAGCATGACCTGCAACGTAACCCCAATAAAGACAATGGAGATCCTGGTTGGTGACACCAATGTGCTGGAGGGTAATAGGCCAAGTCCCTGGGAGCGGATGGGAAACTCTGTTTGAGACCCTGTCTGACCTAGCTCTGTATTTGTGCCCTTTATGTTACAATGTCAGTTGTGGGCTGGAGAGATGATGGCTCAGTGGGTAAAAAAAAGCCTTGCTATGCAGGCATGAGGACCTGACCTGAGACCAGAACCCCAGCACCTATGTCAAAGTTGGGCACTGAGGTGTGTAGCCATAACCCTAGCACTGTGGAGCAAAGACAGATGGATTCCAGGACTCGTTGGCTAGTGAGTCTAGACAAAATGGCAGGTTTCAGGTTTGGTGAAAGACTTTATTCTAAAAGGTAAGATGGAGAAGAGATTGAGGAAAGGTATGCCTGGCCTCCACATGTATCAGGTGTTCAAAAATTTTTAAATTTGAGGACTGGGTATGCTTGACCTATGTCTGACGTGCATGGCTTAGCTCAGTGCCAAAATGGACTAGAATTAAAGCTCTAAATAAAAACATTCCCCAGGGACCTTCAATGAAGGCAGGAACGGTGACAGCTTCACAGGAAAGTTCCAGTAAGTGTGAGGACACTTGGGCACCAAGAAGTCAAAACCCTGCAGTTGCCAAAGCCACTCAGTGCTTTCTCTCACGACAAACTAGTCAAGAGATAGATCCTGAACTCAGCCTGGCAGGGACATCCTCCTGGCCTCTGCCCTTAGAGGCTGAGCAGCCTGGTTGTACAGACTGATGGGGGACTGTGTGTGGCCCTTGCCTGTGGGGCTGAGACCTGCAGCATATGTGAGGGGACAACATGGCACATGTCACTGTGTTGAGCAGACCTAGGGTCTCAATGAGCAGACAGTGTGGGTGTGGATGCCTTTGACCCTTAAATTCTGCTTTAGCCTCAGGGAAACTTGAGGAGTATATTCCTCTCCTGCAGGTGAGGTTCACGAAAAATAGCTGACTGATGTTTTCCGGCAGGGAGAAGGTACAGTTTGAGGTAAGATTAAACCTGGGTACCAGGGAAAACAGGCCAAGGCGATGGGCACTGAAGATGATAAACCATGTTCCACATTTGCTCAAAAGGAATAAAAAGACAGAGACGGAAGACATGGATTTAATATTTTTTCATTATATTTAAGTCTGTTTCTTTGTGCATACACTCATGCATGTAGTGATCAGAGGGCAGTTTGGTTTTCTATTATTATTATTATTATTATTTGCTATGTCTTTGTTTTAAGATGGGGTCTCAATGTATAGCCCTGGCTGGCCTGGTACTCGAATTTTAGATCAAATTGTCCTCAATCTCCTAGAGATTCTCCTGCCTCTGCCTGATTTCTGGGGATTGAAAACACACAGCACATGCCTGGCTAGTCTAGAGCAACTTGTGAGACTTAGTTTTCTCCTTCTAACCATCTAAGCAATCAGGCGTGGTGGTGGCAAGTGTCCTTACCCACTGAGCAATTTCACTGGCACACAAATGTCTTGAAATAGGTTATATAATCAGTAGAGAACCACAAAATTATTTCCAGAGAGCTATAGTTAATGATCTGGCCAGGTACAGGTCCATGTGGAGCTGGGGTAGAGGGAGCACATGAGAGATTCTGAAGAAGATATAAAACATCAAGCTGTAAGACCAACATGCTCTGCAGACCCCAGCGGTCCAGTGTGAGGAGCTGCAGCATACGCTCGGAGCATGACATCAGATCTTGCACACAGGAATCTCTTTTCTCTGCTACAGCTCATTGTTAGGGCTAGCTCTCTTCCTGCCTACAACTCACCCGGTCTGATCATCTTGATCTCTACTGGTAGAATCCCAGAATAAGGCAAAGTGGGATGAAGAAGCTCCCAGGTCAGAGCAGGACACAGACACAGACACAGTGACAGAAGAAACCCTATACAGGCCCTGTGTGCCTTGTGTTGGGACAGCAATCTCCACTTCCTGCTTTATCATGTCCACCCTTTGCTACCAACAGGATGTGCCTCTGCAGATCCCATGAACCAAGTGCAGCCACAGTGCTGAGGAGGAGCAGACACTCTGCTAGTTGTCAGTTGAGGGGCTGTGCCAATTCTACCAGGGGATTGGTTTCCTTCTAGCCTCCTGGGCTTTTTCTCCCCCAGCCGCAGTGACGCGGCAGCCGGTGGCCACAGACCGCGTACCCACTCAGCTCACTCCCACCCCTGTATAGTCCTGGCCACTTCCCCATTAGCATCCCCAACTGCAATTTAAATCACCAGGACACAGCTCAACATAATGGCTTTAATAGCATCTGCAACCAAAACCACAGCTGGATGGAGGAGGATTTCTTGCATTTTTGTTTTCCCCAGAATTTAACTCATTCCTACTTGGGTTAGAGCTTCAACTGCACAGCCAGGAATTCTTCTCTAAATATGAAACATGTGTTTACCTTGAAAAGACCATTTCATGTAAAGCCAGGCTGCACCTCCTGACCATAGCAAGTTCCTACCTGCCTGTTCCCTCAAGTCCAGCCTGGCACCACAGACCCCCTTCCAGCACCACTGCCCTCAGTGTTCCAATGCTGCTACCTCTACACTGGGGTTCAGTGTTGCCAGCACAGAGGCCACCAGGGCCGCCCAGGTACTGCCACAGACAGGCACTGTGGAGCCCTACCTCATTCTTGGCTTGGACTGTGTTCAGCCTTACATCGTCCCCCCTGACTCTCAACTTTAGGATGAAGGCTGCCAGAGATTAGATATTCACAAACAGGAGATGCCTCTCAGACCACATGACCACCATTGCAATTAATGAGTAAAATTCTGCCTAAACACATCTGCAAGGCAGAAACATTGTCATAAAGGCAGACTGAGAAGCCACAAACCCAGCCTCCCAAGGCTGATGCTCTTTTGTCCAAGAGCTCAGGAGAGGACTCAGAGGACACTCGGGGACATCGGCCCTGACACACTAGGCATTCTCAAAGCCCCCGAGGAGGAAGACCACACCTGGAAGGTCATGAAGTCAATGTGACTAGTGACCTACAGAAGACGATGCTCACAGCTGGCTGTGTGCCTGGGTCATGTTTACACATAAACATTGGACCATGGAAAAAAAAGGAATAGGGTTCTATGTTTAAAGCATTTCATAAAAAGGATGGATTTTTCCCCTAAAGAGGAAACTGCTGAGTTCAAAGAAGTTTGTGCCTATGCAGACACACAGCTGAGAACTCGTTTCTAAAACAAGGTTTACTGATTCACAGCCACTTCTCAATGGAGACAGTACTCTACTGGAGGCCATGTCCCCACAAGCAGAACCCCTGTATTTAACTGCAACTCCCATAGATGAGGGACAGAGCTGGAGCAGAGCTGTTCCCATCTCTGAATGTGGCTACAGGTCTTGGTTAGAACAGACAGGCCTCACAGGAGGTCCAGGGCAGTATGAACGCTGACTCAACATTTTAGTCACGTGTCTTTTTTTTTTTTTTTTTTTTTTGGTTTTTTGAGACAGGGTTTCTCTGTGTAGCCCTGGCTGTCCTGGAACTCACTCTGTAGACCAGGCTGGCCTCAAACTCAGAAATCCGCCTGCCTCTGCCTCCCGAGTGCCACGTGTCCTTTTTAAAGGGTTTACTTAGTAGCACTTTATGTGTATGAGTTTTTGCCTAGATGTATGTATGTGCACTGTGTGCATGCAGTATCCACAGAGATCAGAAGACAGCATTCCAGGCAACTGTGAGCCACCATGTGGTTTCTGGAAAACAAACCCAGGCTTCTACAAGAAGAGCTAGTGCTCTTAATTGCTAAGCTGGCTCTTCAGCCCCCACTTTTCCTTTTCTAAATTATGAACAGGGTTATATTTACTCATGTATGTATGCATGCATGTATGCATGATGTATGCAGTTCATGATCTGATTACCTTGCCCTCATGCCTTACTAACAGCTCTTATTTATCTGGGTGTTGCTTTTGTTGTTATTATTTTGTTTCTCTCTTCAATCCAGGCTGGCCTTGAACCTTTGGCAGTCTAGCCTAAGCTCCCAGAATGCTGTGACTACAGAGACAAGCCATCCTATCCTCTCAACTTCTAGGGTACAGTAAGAGGACACACTGACAAGACGTTTCTTCAAAAACTCGAGGAAAGGCACCTGCACTGTGCAGCAATACCAAAGCATTTATGTGGGATTTCAATTTCAATTTTCTCAGGAAAAGTAGAAACCTTCTTTCAGAATCTAATGTTGAGCATGAGAGATTTGAGCAAGCTAGTTTATCTTTAACTGCACATACATGCTTACAGAGAACATGTGTTCATGTACAGCACACAGCATACAGTACCTGTATACCATGCAACACACATACATGGAGCACATGTATACTGTACATTACTAGACAGTATACATATACTATGCAGAAAAGTCATAGTACATATGCAATGCACACACACACACACACACACACACACACACTGAGTGGAGGTCACCACAAGGTCAGCACCATACATGTGCAGAGGGTGTGTACACTATGAGTCTGTATGCCATGAAACAAGGGAGCTGGGATGGGCACAGCAAACCTAGAACCAAGCAATTCCTTTTAGTTCAGTGGTTCTCAACCTTTCTGACGCTGTGACACTTTAATACAGCTCCTCATGTGGTGATGACCCCCAACCATAAAATTATTTTTACCGATACCTCATAACTATAATTTTGTTACTGTCATGAGTCATAATGTAAATATCTGATATGCAATCTGCAAAGGGGTCACGACCCTCAAGGTGAGAACCACTGCTTTAGTGAGAGGCATGCATAAACTAACAAGGGCCTGTCTTCAGGCAGGAGAGGAATAAGGCACAGGTGGAGAGGACAGAGATGCTGGACTGTCCCACTGAGGCAGTGGGCACCCTCTACCTTTGTCAGCTCCTGGGCTTCCCCCTCAGAGAGCAGTGGCAAGTTCTTCTGCAGCTGCAGCTGCTCGCCTTCCCGCCCTCCTGTGGGCAGCTCTCGGTGTGGAGTGCAGCCCTTCAGTCTGGATGCTGGAACAGGAAGCTGAGGTCAGTGGTGAAAACTTTCGGAAGGGAGCAAACCACACACAAGCGTTCAGAGTATCACAGAAGGCATTTAAGACTGCCACAGGCTTTGGCCCAAGGTGCACGTCACAGTATCCATATGGGTATGTGTAGGCCTTGGTCCTGGGCCCCTCCTGAGCTGAATGCCCCATATCAAGGTGACTTTGCAATACTGTAAGCACCCAGAGCTAATCTGTAAGTATCTCTTAAAAGAAGGGCCTATAATTCACACATGTTCACATTTTTAAAGATGTGGCATATAAAATACAAAAACTGTTGAACCCTGGTGAAATATACATATCACCAGAAAATGTGGGGACAGTTGAGTTATCCACAGAACACTGTGGTTCCAGAGAGCACAGGAAATGGCCAGCTACTGGAGCCAAGTGGTGCTGCATGTACAAGCCTGCCCCAGCTTGTGAGTCAGAACCACCCACCCTGTGGTGGTCAGGCAGCACTCAGCTCAACGGGACAGTTCTGCAGCTTGCACAAATCAACACACACCTGTGTGTTGGGTAATCTCTGCACCCAAGACAACTGGCAGTAACGGTGCAACCAGCCCAGTGTAGTGAGTCCTGGTGGCTACCACGTGCCACCTGTTCTTTATTTAGGAGCAACTCCATCCCCAAACTCAGAACTTCATAGCCCAGAGAAGGTCTGCAACTCAAGTCTTATCTTTGCTCTTCCCTATAATACAAGGCACCCCAAATTAAGAGCAGCAGCCAAGTGCATTTACTAGGCTGGGAAGAAAGAGGGGAGAGCACTGAGGTTTGACAAGCACCCCCTCCAGTGGCTCTCACCCTTCTCTCAGCTAGGCAAGGTAGAGTAGCCTGGAGGTCACGCTGCACACTAGAAAAAGAGAGAAAAGGGGGTACACTTAGGGGAGCTCTCACTGGGCCTGAGGGCAGGGACAGAAAAGATCAGTCACTAAGACATGCCTGTCTTCCCCAGGTGCTTCAAACACAGTACAAAATCTCCTTCACTCTAAATCTCTTCCAACAGTCTTAAAAGGCATCCCTCCTGAGAAAGGCACACCCTTAGGAGGGAGACAGGCAGGATGAGAACAGGCCCATGAGACTGGTAGATGAACACAGAGGTAAACCCCTTCACCTCACACATACTGCACACTTCAGTGTGTAAACCCGATCTACCAAATAGCTGAGTTAGGACCCGTCACCAGGACAGCGGTTTTCCTACTGCATTCTCAACAAAACTGGTTGCAACAAACCAAACTGATTACAAACTCGTATTTGCAAGGTACTAATGTGGGGGTGGTACCTATCAGCCTCCCTCAACCCCAGCTCCTAGGGCCCACTGCTGGCTGACAGGACTTCAACAGCTTCAATAACTGGGACTTTGCTTCAACAAACAGAAAGCTGAAGCAAGATTCTCCTAATGGATGTTTCTAATGACCCCCAGACACATGGCGTCTGGGATGTTTTCCACGAGCTGTGGGGTCAGCTGGGACCCATCTAAGCCACAGAGTGCTCTGCCACCTCCAGGGCTTATTGCTGACTTGCTGATCCATGTTTTGAAACATCTGAGAAGAATTACTGTGGCTCTGGGCAGGATGGTTTCTATCTCTTCAGTCACTAATGATCTGTTTAATAAAAGCAAGCAAGAACGGCTCCTGCAGCAAGGCAGTGAGACTGCAGGGACAGAGCCGTAAGAATGGCCTTAAGGGAGGTCAGCTGGCAAAAGGGACAGATGCTGTCTTCCCGCGGACAGCCCGCTGGCACACAGCTCAGAGAAAAGGTACCAAGACTGACCCAGGCAGACAGATTCCTCTTCTGGGAACTACCTGGCCTCACATTCCTCATCTGCACTTGGAAAGCAGCTCCTCCCTGGGGTGGGGGTGGGGGTGCAGGCTGCATGAGGCCTGAGCCCCTAGTACAGAGGCCTAAGCCGCTAGTACAGAGGTCAGAAAACAAAATGCACATTCATCCACAAGGACAGGACAGAGCGGGGAAGGGCAACCAGAAGGAGATCATATTCTGTTTCCACACATACCCCTAGACTTCCACGGTGACTGTGGAGCACACAGCACAATGAAGCATGGAGACCCCAGGTGTATAAAGGCCAAGTCACTCTCCCTAACCAGCTTTCCAGCCAACGCAGATCAGCACAGTACAACCCTGAGGACCCTGTCTTTGGACCCAGGAACACCAACACTCACAATGCAACTCATGTCTGTATTCCTACAAACCCTGCCCTGGGGCCCAGAGATCGCCATCAGGCAAAATATATTAACTATACCATCAGGGACCCTTTGTGAGAGCTCAGCCAAACAGCACAGTGTTTGCACACTTGAGATCCTCATCCTACGGTGCTATCAGAGTCATCGGAGAGGAGGGAACCTCAATTGAGAAAATGCCTCCATAAGATTCATCTACAGGCAGCCTATAGGACATTTGCTTAATTAGGGATTTAAAGGGGGGCGGGGGGAAGTCCATGGTAGGTGGGATTACCCCGGGACTGGTAGTCCTGGGTTCTGTAAGAAAGTAGGCTGAGCAAGTCATGAGGGGCAAACCGGCAAGCAGCATTCCTCCATGGTCTCTGTATCAGCTCCCGCCTCCAGGTTCCTACCCATTTGAGTTCCTGTCCTGGCTGCCTTCAATGATGAACTGTTATATAAGTGTACACAAAATAAGCCCTTTCATCTCCAGCTTGCTTTTTGCTCATGATGTTTTATCATAGCAACAGACACCCTGACTAAGATGGGTACCTATATCTAGGACTCTCAAGGGCTTCTAAGCCGTCTTAAAAGACAGCTTGGGCCAAGCTGATCAGATGCCATCGTCTTTCCTCTACTGTGATGTATGGTCGGGGATGTGGCGAGTGGCTTCAGGCATAAGTGCTGAGAGCCCTGAGCACTGTCGTGCACCAGTGTGTGGGGACGGTCCTTCTGGGCATGTGACAACAGCGAGCAGCAAAGAAAGTGAGCAAACAGATGACTCAGACCACACTATGTGTGCTTTGGTCACAGAATGGGAGGGCACCTTACTGCTAATTTCACCCAGATAAACCATGAAAATGCATGGCCTGTGTACTCCAGCAGGGAGTGCTGCGATGGGGATTTCTACAGGCTTTTCAGAAACCCACAATCACAGGACCCTGGAGCTCTGGGGACAGAGGGGACCAGATGGAGGGGAGGGGAGGTAAGAGATTAGGTACATGGTATGGGTGCTCCCTGGAGGGACAAGGAGGCATGCTAACATTAGAAGTTGACAAGAGAGCAGATTTGGGGTTGGGGCAGCATAGGACTCTAATGTTAAAACCCAAAGTTCATATGCTGCAAACTCCAGGACACTCTGAAACAGTCTGTGCACAAAATCATTGAAGAAAATGTATAAAATCACCCTTGGCTTGTGTGCCTAAAGCAGATATGAAGCAGCAGTGAATTTCACATGTAGACTTGTGCTCTGTGATTTCATTACTGTTCACAAATATTCCACAATCTGAAACTCCAGAGTCAGAGACACCTGTTACCACATGACACTGAACAAAAGACAATGACCTGTATGTATTGTTTTCAAACCTAGTCTAAGCTCACAAGTCTTTAAGGATGATCTGAGGGACAACAGCATCAAGCTGTGCTCTTCTGAGACACCATGGCCAATCTTCCTGCTTTCCAGGCTCAGGCCCTTGATACTGGCAGCCTCTGTGGTCTGCAGGAAGCATTCACTACAGCAGTCTCTGGGGAGCTTCCCTGTGTAGTTTAACTCCCAACAGCAAAAGTTCGCCATGCTTCAAGACTGCCCCTGTGTGGCCGCATGCACATAGCACACCTTCAGAAGAGGCTGGGCCTGGGGCCTCAGTCAAGGCTTCAAGTTTCCACCTCCCAGTGGTAAGATAGAAGCTAGCTGAGCACTGCAGCACATGAAGGGGCGGGCAAGGTGCCAACCCTCCCACCAAGCTGTGGGTAAGAAAACCACTGAGATCCTACCTCCTTGGAAGCCATCTTCCCCACTAAACCTCAGTACATGTGAGCTTCCTGCACAGAGCAGCCAGCTGGACACGCCTATGTGCTAGAAATAAGGATAGCGCCCCCTTCCTACCAAGTACACTCAAAATACTTCAGGGAGTCCCCAGAAGACATAAAACAACAGACTGTCACACTCCAAGTGCTCTATTCATCTCATGCAAGTGCCCTGTGATGACCACTTCCTGTGCCCCCTACAAAGGACAGGTCCCTAATAACTCAATCAAATCCCAGCGTGCTGTGGATTTGCTGTGGTTACAAAGAAATCTCTGATTCTGACATCTATAATATGGGAGGATGGCCTGCATCAGTTGGGGTACTGATCAAGAAGGGGGGCAGGAAGCACACCACCTATGGCTTTCCCAAAGGTGACGCTATCTGGACAGCGAGCCACAGGCAGCCTGTACACAAGACTAGGCTTTCTGTCACTGGGTGGTCAGCAGAACTCTCACCAAACGAGACCCACTGGATGGATGTCTATCTCGCAGTGAACCTTTGACTTCATGAGTTATGACTTCATCTATCCAGTGAAGTCACGAAAGCCCCTTAGGGAAGTTACCTTACTTCTAGGCTATGTGGCCTCCTCAGTCCTCCCTCCACTGGCATAGCTGCCACACTCCTGAGACATTATAATGCCTCTTACCTAAAGCGTCCCCCTGCCCCCAGCAGAGAGGACATGTATGCACACATATCATTTCCTCCCTCAGTCCTCCTCCATTGGGACAGCTCTCATCCGGCTACGGTATCATATGCCTATTACATCATCTCCTTACTCCTGTCTTCACTAGGAGACCCCACTTCCTCCTTCTCCTCTGTTTGTGCCTCACTGGACACTCTTGGTCCTGAGAACCTCCCTTGCGAGGATGGAGCACAGCAGTTTGTTCTCTCACACTGACACATGTTCTGCTTCATTTTGTAGCATTTCATCTCTTACATGGAGACCTTCACTTGGCTAAGCCTAATCCAGGGAAGCTGAACACCATGGGCAACACACACATCGAGTCCAAATGGACTACGCCTATCCTGGGCCTTGGTACTATGTTCTGCTGCCCCACTGACCCAAGGCACAGTACCTGAACCTGAAAACTCAGCTCTGTGTCCAAGAATTCAAGGATGTAGACTTCTACAGTGTACATCTGGGTAGTGGCTGGAAAGACCCAACATGATGCCAAAGGATAGTGGTAGGCTGGTAGGGGCAGGTCAGGGTAGATATGGATCATGTCAGAATGCATCTGAGAGTGCCACTTCCTGAATTCAGCTGAGGAGAGGCAAGGGCTGGGGACCTGAAGCTTCTTTTGGATGGCTTACCCAAACCCTTTGCTCTTGTTTAGATATGCTCTGAGTGTGTCTCCCAAAAGTTCATGTGCTAGGTGCTAAGTGATGCTGAGAAGGGGTGGTGCCTTGAAAGGGCAGAGCCTAGGCGGAGGTCATCAGGTCCTATGGAGACTGTCTTTAGGAGGATTGTGGGATCTTAGTAAGTTTCTGAGAGAGCGAGTTGTAGTAAAGGAACGAGCTTGTCTTCTTGAATCTCTTCAGCATCCTGTCCTGTTAACTATTCTTAACATGGTGCTATCTGCCATGTGACCTTCTTAGCAGAGACCAAACAAATGGAGCTGTCCTATCTTGAACTTTAAGCTTTCAGAATGTAAATTACCTAATCTTTCCTTTATATAACACCTAGCTTCTGGTATCTTAGTTTTCTATACCACCAGGAAAGATCTAATCAAGATGGGCAGTGGTGGTGCATGCCTTTAATCCCAGCACTTGGGAGACAGAGGCAGGAGGATCTCTGTGAGTTTAAGGCCAGCCTGGTCTACAGAGTGAGTTCCAGGACAGCCAAGGCTATAGAGAAACCCTGCCTTGAAAAACCAGACCCCCAAAAAAAGGAAAGACCCAATCAACTTATGTAGAGATAGAGAAAAGATTTAACCTAACTCATGGTTCTAGAGGGTCCCAGTCCAAGGTCAAGTGGTCCCTAATGCTGTGCACTTGTGAGGCAGTACAGCACAGCAGGAACAAAACTGCTCACTGTATCACTAGCAAACAGGAGGAGAGGGAAAACCTCTAAGAAAGCCTTTCCTTACAAAGGCCCCACCATCTCCTAAGAGTGCCACCTTGAGAGGTAAGCCTTTGGGAGACATTCAAGAACCAAGCCCTATCCTGAAACCTAATTATCTGTCAAGGGCAGGTATAAATTGGCAGTCTGGAAGGGTTGTTTGAGCCCGTGACTGCCTGCCTGCGAGCTGGAGCCAGCAGCTGCTGATTGATGGGCATGCTGAACACAAATCATGGCATGCTGAGTGAGGCTCTAATTTTGGAAGTCAGGACACGCACTGCCCTGCTGGCCACTCACCTGCATGCTTCTCTGCAGAGGAAGCAAAGACCTTGTTCCTGAGCACTAAGGCATCTTCCAGGAGCTCAATCTTGTTGCTGAACTGCACTTCTAAAATGGGAATGACCTCTGGCATCTTGGCAGATATCAGCTGGTAAGCCACGTCTGGCTTCCCAATGAACCGCTGGCGTATGCTGATCTCATAAGGAGAGTGAACCTTGATATCATCAACATCTTCCTTCTCAAATCTGTGCAGGAGCAATGAGCAGGAGTCATAGATTTCCACAGCAGAGACCAGGACAGTGAGCTTTCCCAGCTTGGAATGAGACTCTGCTCTCTCAGAAATAATAGCAGGGACTGTGATCACAACCCCTTCCTTTCCAAAGGGCTCACAAGTAGAAGGCACACCTTCCTTGAGATTTTCTTCTGCCGGCATCTTCCAAAACTTAGAGCCAAAAGGCCACCAGGAAGGAGTCTCCAATTCTGTCAGCAATCTAAGGGAACAAAGAACACACAGAAACCAGAGAGTTTTAGTTAAGGGTTTTGTTTTGTTTTGTTGTTTTGTTTTGTTTTGTTTTTCCGAGACAGGGTTTCTCTGTGTAGCCTTGGCTGTCCAGGAATTCACTCTGTAGACCAGGCTGGCCTCGAACTCAGAAATCTGCCTGCCTCTGCCTCCCGAGTGCTGGGATTACCACTGCCCAGCTTTAGTTTAAGTTTTAAGGTGTAATGCCTTTGCTGTTATCAGAAGACTGCTATAATATCTGTAGAGCATGTTACCGTTCTATAGTCAATCTTCCCCAACAAGCACTCACAAAGCAGAAAGAGCAAAGGGTGTGGGCTGAGGCTAGGGGTGGAATCATACCTGTCTACATGAGAGCCTGCTAACCAAAGATACCACACACATGTGCACATAATTCATGTTGTTCTTTCCACCCTATGCCTTGACCTGGAGAATTCTGACTCAGAATCCATCCACAAATTCATCAACCCACCAATCTCTACTGGGCTGTTTGCTACAGCTTTCTGCAGCATGTCCAAAACAACTAGAGGCACACGTAGCTACCAAACACTTTATATATAGCCATGCCAACTAAGAAACCCAATTCTTAATTCAATTAAGTAATTGTTTGTAGAGCTGGGAAATCAAATTCAGGGCCTCATGTACACCAGGCAAGAGCTCTATCTCTAAGCCACTTCCCAGCCCAGTATCATTCAGTCAGTGACTACTAGACTGTACAGCACAACTGTAACACCAAGAAATATATCCAGTGTATCAACAGAAGAAAAATGGAGGCAGGAAGGAAAGTGCAAAAATTAGAAAGAACAAACAGCAAATGAACATAAGGCAGAATTAAAGAGTTAAACCAACCCAGGAAAGCATCAATCTAAAAGCAAATGAACCAAGTTAAGAGACACACTGTCAGTTTGAAAGGGACAAGAGGCAGCTATATCATGTTCACAAAACACTGTAAAAACAAGAAAGAACAGATACAGAGAAAACAAAGGATTAAAATGTATACATCATACACAGGACACTAACAGTAGATGGGTGCTACCACTATAAGAGAATCTACCCGACAGGGAGACTTAACAATCAACATCTATACACCAAACAATACCACCTCAAAGTTCATGAAGCAAAAAACTGACAAAAGGAAAAGGAAAAACAACCACAGTTGTAGACTTCAACAGTTACGTTTCTTTCAATGACTGACAGGACAAGATGACAAAGCCTTAGTAAGAACTTAGGAGTTTTGGAGCGTGTTATGGCAGCTCAGCCTGACTGATAACAGAATCACCAGCATACGCAGAGTGCACATTGCTCTCAACGGGATGCAGACTGCTCATGACAGGAAACGCAGCTAGGGGCAAAGGCATCACGTCCAAAGGACAATTACAAATCTGAAAATATTTACAGATTAATGCATTCTGAAGTACATGTACCAAAAATGGAAAAAGGAAATCAGAAAATATTTAAAGGGGCTAGAGCAATGGCTCAGTGGTTAAGAGCACTTGCTGTTCTTGCAAAGGACTTGGATTCCTTTCCCAGGACCTACATGGTGGTTTATAACCAACTATAACTCCAGTTCCAGGAGATCTGACACCTTCTTCTGACCTCCAAGAGCACAAGTATGCATTTGATATACATACACAGACACAGATTCAGGCAAAATACTACTATATATAAAAACAACCCTTTTTATTTTAAAAAGAAAGCATTTAAAGTGAATAATACTGAAAATATAACACACATGAGAAGCAAAAACAATCCCACCAGAGAAAATTGAGTTTTCAACATGTATATATGTATATTAGAAAGGTTTAAAATTAGGCAGTGGTGGCCCACTCCTTTAATCCCAGCACCCAGGAGTCAGAGGCAGGTGGATCTCTGAGTTCAAGGCCAACCTGGTCTACAGAGTGAGTTCTAGGACAGCCAGGACTACACAGAGAAACCCTGTCTCAAAAAAACCAATAAATAAACAAATAAAAAGATAAATAAGTAAATGGTTTTAAATTAGTTATATAAGTGTCCATTTCAAATTATTTTAAAATGAAGAACAAAATATACACAAAAAAAGTAGAAAAGTCAAAAGTAGAAATTAATGAAATTGGAATTGGGGGTGTGTGTGTGTCCCAGGGAGCTGGTCTGGGGAGCTAGGTCAGTGGGTAAAAGAACTTGCCATCAAACCTAAGGTCTGAGTTTTATAGTTAGAACCCACATGGTGGAAGGAGAGAACAAACTCCAACTGTCCATACAGATGTTATAGCATGTATGTGCCTGCACACACACAGAGAACAGAAATAAAAATGAGTGATCAGTGACTTTACTCCTAGCATTCTGAAGACAGAGACAATCCTATACATACATACATACATATGCATATGTGTGTATATATATATATGTACGTGTGTGTATATGTGTGTATACACACACACACACACACACACACACACACACACACACACACATATTTAGAAAGAAGCTCAATCTGTAAAAATGGCACCAGAGGGGCTGGAGAGATGGCTCAGTGGTTAAGAGCACTGACTGCTCTTCCAGAGGTTCTGAGTTCAATTCCCAGCAACCACATGGTGTCTCACAACCATCTGTAATGGGATCTGATGCCTTCTTCTGGTGTGTCTGAAGAGAGCAATGGTGTACTCATATACAGAAAATAAATTTAAAAGGATGACCCCGAGAGAGCATCAAGCCCTGAGTGGTTTTCCGAGTGATTCTGCCAAAGATAAGGATCAGCACTGTCTGTCCAAAGCCAGACTGCACACAGCTCACAAGCTGCGTGACTCACACCAAGACAAGACAGATAAAGCCCAACACAGCAAAACTCCTTATTTAAAACGAAGGGAAACAAAACCAACAAGCTGGCAGTGGTGCCACATACATTTAATCCCAGCACTCAGGAAGCAGAGGCCCAATGGATCTCTGAGTTCTTATTTAGAGGCCAGTCTGGTCTACAGAGCAAGTTCCAGGAAAGCTAATACACAACCATCTTTATCACTGAGTAATGCTCCACTGTGAGAGTGTGTGTGTGTCTCTCACATTTTCTTTATCTGCCCATCCATTGATGGACACATGGGCCACTTCCTACTTTGGTTACTATGAATGATACTACAGCCAAAAAGTTGTAAACAAAAACAAAAAGATACCAGATAACATTTTTCCTTTATGTAAAAATCTTCCCTTTAAGTTCTGAGGCTGGAGGCCTATCTTGCAAGGTGAATTACAAGCACCATAGTGGAAAAGGAACCAAACATCCTAAGGCCACAGAGCACTATTCTCAGACAGACACCCTCTGTCTAGTCTGCCATGCAAACTCATGCAGACTCTTTGGTCCTTACAAAGAGGCATACACTAAAAACATAAGATATTGACACCAAGACATCTGGGTGCTGATGGAGTAGGCTCTTTAAGGCTGAGCACTGTCAGGATACAAAATCGATCCCAGAAAGAGTCAAGCCCCGAGCCAGCTCCTGCTGTGACTGGCCCCGCAACACCAAGGTCTCGCTTCTCTTTGACTCATTTGCTGAGTTTTATGGAGAAGACAGAGGCTCGAATGTATCCAGTGTGTCCAGATTAAACCTCATTTCCCAACAGGAACCAAAAGTAAACAATAGGAACTCTAACTTGGCAGACTATGAAATATGCTGAACTATCCCAGAGTTCCCGTAAAGTATGTATCCACGTGCACAAAGGGGCAGAAACTGGCTAGGACATGGTCAATCAGAAGAGGAGATGTTGTAAAAACACTCCATTCCTGGAACACAGAGAGTTTACTCTCCATATTCATTTTATAACAGTTCATCTTGAGGACAAAACTAAGCAGGGGCCAGAGAGAACAGAGTTGCCAACTCTAAACACTGTGGACTCTGCTGTCTGCTCCTTTAACAAGCCTGACACAGGCCTACCTCCATGACATGGTCCTACTAAAAAAAAAAAAAAAACTCTGTCTTAATGAGAGAGGAGGACGTGTCCACACACACTCTCTGAACACATACATCCCTAGCCACATGTGGACTAAAGCAAAGGCCGTCACACCTAAGAAGCACTTAGAGAGCCTGGACATTCCACCACACGATGGCTAGGGAGCACTGCACGCTTCTCACATACACCTAAGAAGCACTTAGAGAGCCTGGACATTCCACCACACGATGGCTAGGGAGCACTGCACGCTTCTCACATACACCTAAGAAGCACTTAGAGAGCCTGGACATTCCACCACACGATGGCTAGGGAGCACTGCACGCTTCTCACATACACAGCCCTTCATCCACAGAGAATGCAAGTTCCTAGGCCCTGAGGAACACCAGAAATGAAGGGTAGTATTAAACCCCATAGGAGCTGTGTTTCTAATACACATACTTATGATATAGTTATGTCTGGACCACTACTACTACATTGCAATAGGAGTTATGTGGGGAGTCTCCTCTCCGAGCACCTTCCAGTATCTCACTCTGCAGCCCCTCCCTGGCATATCCAAGTTGGGAGCACCACTCCTACTACACTTTAGGGTCAGTATTAAGTGAAGCACCGCTGAACCCACCACTGAGACACCTAAGAATATCTGCTAACCACCGTGGCTGCTAGCGACTGACATGGGTAGTGAACAGTGCAGACAGCAGGACAGGCTGACCCCGTCCTAAGAGGCCTGGGCAATCAGGCCTGAAATCTCACTAGGCTATTCAGAGCAGCACGGACAACGCATTTACCAGAGAGGTAGGCTTCTCTACCTAATATTTTCAGAGGGACTCTGGGATAATTGAAACAAGAAAGCAAAACTGTAGACAAGAGGGCTGTAACATTTCCAAACTAAGTTCTGGAAAATAAGCACAGAAATTTAACACAAGTTTGAACTTGGTGTGCGGAAAAAGAGCACTCTCAAAGATGGGCCTCGGGAAGGATGGCCAGGGAGTACACTGTTCAAGGACTACTGCTGAATACCACCACTTCACTGGGACAGAGAGACAGCCACAAGACCATAAGCAAATGACAAGAGGCAAGGGCAAGAACAGTAGCAACAGAAACCAAGGCTACTTAGCATCATCAGAACCCAGTTCTCCCACCTCAGTGATACTCCAACACACCAGAAAAGCAAGACTCTGATTTAAAATCACATCTTATGATGATGATAGAGGACTTTAAGAAGGACATAAATAACTCCCTTAAAGAAATAACACAGGTAAACAGGTAGAAGCCCTTAAAGAAACATAAAAATCCCTTAAAGAATTATAGGAAAACACAACCAAACAGGTGAAGGAAATGAAAACCATCCAGGATCTAAAATGGAAATAGAAACAATGAAGAAATCACAAAGGGAAACAACCCTGGAGATAGAAAACCTAGAAAAGAGATCAAGAGTCACAGACACAAGCATCACCAACAGAATACAAGAGATAGAAGAGAGAACCTCAGGTGCAGAAGATACCATAGAAAACACTGACACAAGAGTAAAAGAAAATGCAAAACTGCAAAAAGCTCCTAACCCAAAACATCCAGGAAATCCAGGACAAAATAAGATCAAACTTAAGGATAATAGGTATAGAAGAGAGCAGAGATTCCCAACTTAAAGGGCCAGTAAATATCTTCAGCAAAATTATAGAAGAAAACTTCCCTAACCTAAAGAAAGAGATGCCCATGAACATACAAGAAGCCTACAGAACTCCAAATAGAAGAAATTCCTCCCAACACATAATAATCCAAACACCAAATGCACTAAACAAAGATAGAATATTAAAAGGAGTAAGGGAAAAAGGTCAAGTAACATGTAAAAGTAGACCTATCAGAATTTCACCAGAGACTACGAAAGCTAGAAGATCCTGGGCAGATGTTGTACAGACCTCAAGAGAACAAAATGCCAGCCTAGGCTACTATACTCAGCAAAACTCTCAATTACCACAGATGAAGAAACCAAGATATTCCATGACAAAACTAAATTTACACAATATCTTTCCACAAATCCAGCTGTACAAAGGATAATAGACAGAAAACTCCAATACAAGGAGGGAAACTACACGCTAAAAAAACCAAGAAAGTAATCTTTCAACAAACCCAAAAGGAAGCCACACAAACATAATTCCACCTCTAACAACAAAAATAACAGGAAGCAACAACCACTATTCCTTAATATCTCTTAACATCAATGGACTAAATTCCCCAATAAAAAGACATAGACTAACATATTGGATACATAAACAAAATCCAGCATTTTGTGGCATACAGGAAACACACCTCAGTGACAAAGACAGACACTACTACCTCAGAGTAAAAATATCATTCTGAATGAGGTAACTCAGTCACAAAAGAACACACATGGTATGCACTTGCTGATAAATGGATATTAGGCAAAGAACATTGAATACCCACGATACAATTCACAGACCACATGAAACTCAAGAGGAAGACCAAAGAGTGGATGCTTCAGTCCTACTTAGAAGGAGAACAAAATCATCAAGGGAAGTAGAGGGAGGGAGGGACTTGGGAGGAAGAGAAGAGGGGTAGAAAAAAGAGGAGCAGAATCATTTAAGGGAGGAGATGGAGAAGATGTACAGAGGGTCAGGAAATTGAACAGAGATGTGTAGCAATGGGGGATGGAGAACTGGGGGTAGCAACCAGAAAGACCCAGATGCCAGGAAAGTAAGAGGCTCCTAGGACCCCATGGGGATGACATTAGCTGAAATACCCCAAAAAGGGGAGGGAGAACCTGTCAAGACCATATCCAGAGGTTAAGCATGGCCCCTGGTTGAGGGATGGGGCACCCACCCACCTCCAAAATTTTAACCCAGAATTGCTCCTGTCTAAAGGAAACATAGGGACAAAGAGTAGAGCAGAGACTGAAGGAAAGGCCACCCAGAGACTGCCCCACCTGGGGATCCATCCCACATGCAGATAACAAATCCAGGCACTACAGCTGATGCCAAGAACTACCAACCACTGGACTGAGCACAGGGACCCCAATGGACGATTTAGGGGAAGGACAGAAGGAGCTGAAGGGGCCTTATCTGGCATCAATGGGAGGGGAGGCCTTTGGTCCTGTAAAGGCTTGATGCCCCAGTGTAGAGGAATGCTAGGGCTGGGTGGGTGGGTGGGGAACACCCTCACAGAAGCAGGGTAAGGGGGATGGGATAGGGGGGGTTGCAGAGTGGAACTGGAAAGGGGATAACATCTGAAATGTACATAAATAAAATATCCAATTTTTTAAAAAACTGAAAAAAAAAAGAAAAGAAATTAACATCTAACAGAAATAAAAGAAAAGCTCAAGAAATACAAACTAGAATGAAAACAAAAAAGGACAAAATGAAGAGAAAACACAGGACAGCTGATAAAGGAGAACAGGCACAAGGCACACACACAAAATGGGAGCTCTGAATGGGTCACATATTTTAGAAATGTGAAAAAGTTATTAAAGAAATAAACATTGCAAGTATGCACAAAACAAAAACAAAAACAAAAAAAACATACTTGTCACCATCAAAGCAGATCACCACCAGGAGGGGACACAGATCCTACTCATGACCTGAGAGTTGGAGACATGAGCAATCGGCCCCCAGGAATCACAGCATTAACAGAGCAAGACGCCTCCCTCAGGCAGCCCACCACAGCATGGACACCGGCCCCTACTCTCTGTGAACCAACAGGATCTGCATGGTGACAGGCAATGGCTCTCTGGGATGAGTTCCACAGAGTCCACATAGTAGGTACGGGCCGGGAACGTGCTAACCATGAGACTGCCCCAGTAGAGGCAGAGAAGACCCTGGAGTCTGCCCACCTGTCAGCCACGTCCAAGTCGGACTCCATCTTCTCCAGGCCCTTCAGGACGCTGTCCAGCTGCTCGGTCTGCTGCTGGAGATCCTTCGCTGTGTCTTCCATGCGTTTCTGGGAATTTGCCATCAGTCCCATCAGCTCCTGTCCCCTGGTCACGTGGGAGGGTGTGCTGCCAGGAGTGTCTGGCTGGGACAGTAGCAGCTCCCTCCAGAAATGCTCGATGACGTTGAAGACCACATTTCGACTAGGCTGCAGTGAGCTGAACCAGTGCTTGGTCTGGCCCTTCTCCAGGACTGTGATCGCACCGAAGATAAACAGAGATGACTCTTTCCTGATCTCAATGATGCTGGAGAGGGGAAGGCTGACAAGGACCTCTTCTGTTTTTTCCACAATGAACTTCAGTGAATGAGGTGTCAGGGTCAGTTTTCCAGAAACCCATTGCTTCTCAAGGTCCAGATAGTAGGAACAAGACCAGGAGTAGACACCCATATCAGTATTCATCTGTTACTAGGTTGCTGGGCTACCCAGAGGCTGCAGTATCTGCTTCTGAAGAAAAGGAACAATTAGTAGGCAGATGGGCTTGCAATGTATCCCTTTCTTTTAGACTGCAGATGGGAGGAGGTTGGCCTGGAGTGAAGGTGCAGCCTCAGGGAGCTCTAGGTCCTGCCCAGCAAGCCAACTGTAGAGAGGGCTGAGATCGGAAGGAGCTGTTTATCCCATCCCTCCCTGCACGAGACCCTCCACTCTTGTGGCCACTGAGAAAACCATGAGGACAGCAAGCACCAGAGACAAGACCCCAGACCCCTCCCACGCACAGGACCCTGTGGCTTTGATGTCCCTATCACTGTGTATCTGTACAAAGTCCTCCTAAGGGTCCTCTCTAAATTCATTGTATATGTATCCAGCGGTTTACTGGAAAGTTTTACAGACACAGTCCCTTCCTACAGTCATCTCAGAGTTACTTAAGAGTCACATGTACACGGATGCACTTACATATAGACAGGTATTGTGTGGCCATAAGCAGTAAAGTGTGCTAGTGTCATTTTCTTCTGCTTCTGTCCCCCTACCCCCAGTAATGAGGATCAGACCCAGGTGCGTCTTGGAAAGCCCTTTGCCACTGATCTCTAACCCCAGCCCTTGGTTGTTTGTTGTCTTTGAATAGGGTCTCAAATGTAGCTCAGACCAGCTTTGAATTTGCTATGTAGCCCAGGGTGGCCTCAAGTTCCCATGCTTGGCCAGTACTAGAAATATTGACTTGTGCCATCATACCTGGCTGTTTGAAATTTCATGTTTATGATTATATACATCAAGGTAGTCATAAGTCATGAGTTAACCCTTATAGGATATGTTGCCCAATCCTCTTTGTACGGGTAGCAAATATTAGTCAAGAGAGGAGGTTCCACACTGTAGTCTATGGTACTGACTGGCAATGCCCAGTAAAGTGTTCTGTCCTGCAAAATACAGAGCAGAGCTTTCCCTACTTCTCCCTGCCCTGTATTCTCTGTGGTTGTGTCTTTGATTCTATCCCTCTCTCTGTGTATCTTTCTCTCCCTTTCACCCTCCTCCATGTCTCCCTGTCTGTCTCTCTCAAACAGTTTTCTTATGATATGACTTTACTTCTTAGGAAATATCTTAGCATGATCCCTCCAATTCTGAACCTATCTGTAGGCTGCAAGGATACTGCTATCAGTCACCAGGTAGATAAGGCCCTGACGTGCAGATGCCACAATAGGCAGTAAGCATACAAAGGTAGCACTGGCAGGCTTCCTAGCTCCTGTGATGTGGAGTCGATGGGAAATTCATTCATTCGCTCAGTGAGTCACCTCTGAGGAGCCAGTCCTGGCCGCCAGCCACGTGTCACATGTGTTATGTGGGAGTCTAGAGGTGCAAGGGCATCGACACTGAAGGCCAAGTGCTCCCTCTTAAGTCTGTAAGGAATGCTGTGGATTCAGAGAGCAGCAGTGGGTACAGGGAACCTAAGAGGTTCTGGCCTTCCCATAACCTCTACTCCTGCTCCACATGGGTACCAGCTGCCCTAATCAGAAGACCTGTGTCTACACAAGCCACCAGGTCAGGAACTCTGCAGCATTAGGACTTCAGCTGCCACCATCCTAAACCACAGAGTCACAGGCACTCAAGTCTGCAGGCCCAAGGGAACACGGTTTTGGAATCCCACGTCCACTGCAAAGTTGTGCATGTATTCCCACACACTGCTGTGAACTGGTCCACGGAGCACTGCTGACATGGACTACAGCTGGAGAAACTACACAGGCCACACTTCCAAGCTCACCTCTATGTACACTGCACCCTAAATCCTACCTAAATAAAAGTCTTTTCCTATGAAAGCTACACCACAAGATTGGAAAAGGTAACTGTTATGCCATATGTGAAAATATCGATGAAGAAATTAAAAAACTCAAGGATGCATGGCATTCCCAGAGGATGCAGGTACTGTCTGAAGGATGCAGGTACTGTCTGAGAATAGATCTCAAGTCAAAGGAAATCCATGGGCTGTCTATTAAATAATTAAAAATAAAATCCTAAGGAAATACAGACAGACAGCAAAATGAGGAAAGCTATTCATTCTATAGGTAAGAAATGTGATAAGAACTAGAAAAAAATATATGGGTCAACAGATACTTTGTACTCACATGAGCGTGTGTGTGTGTGTGTGTGTGTGTGTGTGTGTTTACGCGCACGCATGCGCACCAAGAACAGTAGCAACAGTGGAGTACAGGCATCTGGAGCCTAGAAGACAAGCTGTGTGCTACAAAGGACAGGGACGGAGAAGTGACCCAAGCCCTTGGAGGAGCCCAGAAGATCGTGAGTTAGAACCCAGACATTGGATGGTTGGAGATTGATTTTTGCTTTTAGATCTCATTTTTCTTTTTCTTTTTTTTAAAGATCTATTTTATTTATTATATGTAAGTACACTGTAGCTGTCTTCAGACACTCCAGAAGAGGGCGCCAGATCTCGTTACAGATGGTTGTGAGCCACCATGTGTATGCTGGGATCTGAACCCATCACCTTCGGAAGAGCAGTCGGGTGCTCTTACCCGCTGAGCCATCTCACCAGCCCCTGATTTTTGCTTTTGATTGTGACTGTGCCCTGATATTTTTCCCTCTTGAAGGAAGAAAATATTTTAGTGGATCGAGACTTTAATTGTAAAAAGACTTTGGATTTTAAAAGATATGGATATTTTAAAAGGATTGAACTTTTAATATGTAAAGACTGTGGGACTTTTAAAGTTGTTTAGATCTTGGGGATGAATAAGAAACTAAGGGTTGAGGCTTACTAGTGATGTGTTTGTGTGTCAAGTTGACAAGGGGTCAATTGTACTGGCTAGTTTTGTGTCAACTTGACACAGGCTGGAGTTATTACAGAGAAAGGAGCTTCAGTTGGGGAAATGCCTCCATGAGATCCAGCTGTAAGGCATTTTCTCAATTAGTGATCAAGTGGGGAGGTCCCCTGTGGGTGGTGCCATCTCTGGGCTGGTAATCTTGGTTCTATAAGAGAGCAGGCTGAGCAAGCCAGGGGAAGCAAGCCAGTAAAGAACATCCCTCCATGGCTTCTGCATGGCTTTCTGACCCGCTTCAGTTCCAATCCTGACTTCCTTGGTGATGAACAACAACATGGAAGTGTAAGCTGAATAAACCCTTTCCTCCTCAACTTGCTTCTTGGTCATGATGTTTGTGCAGGAATAGAAACCCTGACTAAGACACATTGGTCGCGAGCGCACACACACACACACACACACACACACACACACACACACACACACACAGTATATGAATGAAGAATGAACTAAAAATAATTGTAAAAAAAATAAAGACATCCTTTGTGACACATGGGAAACCATTAAGGAAACAAATAGTTGCACTATGGGAATTTCAGAGAATATAAGGGATAAGGCACTAAAATTGTATTTATTAAAGTAACAGCTGAAAACTCCTAAAGATTTTTATCTTAGTCACTGTTCTATTGTTATTAAGAGACATCATAACCAAGGTAACTCTTATTTTAAAAAAGCATTTAATTGGGGACTTGCTTATAGTTTCAGAGGCATAGTTCACTACCATGGAGGGAAGCATGGGAGCATACATGGTACTGGAGAAGGAGCTGGGAGCTTTACATCCTGATCCACAGATACACACACACACACACACACACACAGTTACAAGCTTTTGAAACTTCAAAACCCACCCCCAGTGACACACTTTCTCCTTGTTAGGCTACTTATGTGAGCTATTTGAATTCAAACCACCACCTCTCCCCTTACCTTTCTATGGATTTGTTCACATTGGGCAAGTGATCTACCACGGAGCTACATCTCCTACCCTGATGCTTTCAATGGGATGTAGAATTTCAGATCCATGAAGTTCAAAGAATTCCCAAAACAAGCTTCTCGAGGGAATATAAAAGTTAAAATGTCAAAACTACAAGATGAAGACAGAATTTTCTACTACCCTACAGAATCGGACAAATGACCTCATTCCTAGAGAAGCATTTCTGAAACACTACCCAACCCATAAGAAGCACATTACGGGAAAGGGTGAATGTGGTGGTACCTAGGGAGACTAAGGGAGGAAGGCTGAGTTGGAGGCTGTAGGCATACTTTTTTTAGGCTCCTCTTATATCTATTACCCTCCAACCCTTAGTCTACCCTCATCTCTGTTAGAGGGGAAAGCGGGGAGGGGGGGGGGCCGCAAGGTGTCAATCTCCTATTGATTAGGGGCATAGGATTTCTTGGGGGAAGTCCAGTCTTTGTCATCAGGATATCCAATTTCTTCTGAAAAGCAAACCACAACAGTGAACAGGAGCAGGAGAAGCAGGAGCCAGCCTTAGTTATCTGGTTAGTTAGTCTCAGACAATATAGGTACAGAAACAAGCAGACATAATAGGGAAGAGGAGGAAAGAAAAGAAAGAAAGGAAACTTCGGTCACACTTAAGATATACAAAAGTGCCAGGGAAAAACAAAATGGCGATTTTACTTCTCTGCTAACCTAGCTCACGTTCTTCACAGACATATCCTAGAGCTTTTCTCCATGATAGGAGCAGGAGCAGACCCATATTCCCCAATATGTGTCTATGGCTATCACCAGTCATCCCTACATCAGTAAATCCCAGCTCCACCAGCTCCAGGACTTGAGCTAGGATGTTCCTGGAAGAAAGTTGCCCAACTAGCTGTGAGAAGTTTGTTATCATCGCAAATAAGAGAAAAGAAAACACATAAAGTTATTTTTTTAGAAAAGGATTTCAGAGATAACTCCAGGTTGTAGAGGACAACCAGGTCCTATGCCGAACCTGAGCCAGGCCTCCTAACAACCTGTCCTTGGCTAGACCAAGGGGAACCACCACGTTTAAACAAACAAAACACCTCGAATGCTTACCTCAGGAAGGCTCCAGGAGAAACAGCCAGGAAGTTTACAGCCTGATGTCACTGGAAAAGTGGGGAAGATTTTCTCAGCTGCAGGAGACACTTCCTTCTCTATAGAAGGGCGCTTTGTCTTTCTGAGGGAGGGGTTCAGAAGGCGAGTCTACATTATGAACCCCTCCCAGGCACACCAAGGCCACACCAGTAGCAATGTCTTCTACTTGGATAAACCACAGTAAGTCATAGGCAACAAATCCCTGAACTAGGAAGCCCGTGCCTAAGCCTTCCACCATAATGCCTGGAAATACAGGGAGCAGGTGCTGATAGCTTCATGCCTCAAAAGACCTACCTATACTCCAGTAAGACTAGTGGTCAGAGGCTAGAGTACCTCCAGGCCATGCATGTGACCTCTAGACCCTTGAAAGTCATTGGTGGGGCTGGAGCAATGGCTCAGCTGTTTAAGAACACTGGCTGCTCTTCCAGAGGACCCATGTTTGAGTCTCAGCACCTGAATAGTGGCTCTCGACTGTCTATAACTCCTGTCCCAGGGGATCCGATGCCCTCTTCTGGCCTCCAAGGGTACTGCATACATGTGCTGCACATTCATGCAGGCAACACACCCATACACAAAATAATAGCTTTAACAAGTATAGGCATGTACCTCTCAGAATTAGAGAACCCACTTTAGCCTAGCCATGGTTCCTAAGGCTAAGGAAATTGTTAAAAGCAGGGAGCCACACAGACACAGAAAGTACTACTCAGGTTCTAAAGACAGTCTTGTCTCATTCTGGCTGGAAGGGACTTCCTATCAATCAGTTGTAAGCAAACATGTCCAAGAGACAGTGGCTTGTTCAATATCTAGGTTCAGGTAAGAAAAAAAAACACCAAACTCACAGTTTCTCTGACATTACTATCACTTCTGCAAACACACACACACACACACACACACACACACACACACACACACACACGCGCGCGCGCGCGCGCGCATGCACGGGGAGGGGGGTCTCCTTATATACCACCTAGCAACTGGTTCTAAAGTGGAAACCAGTCAGATGTCTCTAGTCCACTTCCACTGCAACCTTATCTACTTGAAGACAGTCTGTTCCTAAGCCAGCCTTCACTCAGATGCCAATGTCAAGCCCAAGCTATATCTGACCCACTGTGATTCAGTTTCTCAAACAGCTTATACAACTCAGAAAAACACTTAGGTTTACTAGTTGATTTTAAGGGTACTAAAATGGATGCATATTTAAAAAAAAAAAAAAGTACAGGGCCAGGTATAAAGAAGGGAAAAGGCTTCCTTGGCCTCCCTGAAACTTCTGAGTATTCAGCTATTAGGAAGCCTACCTCTGTGGCAGTCAGTCTACCCACGCAGGCTTCATTACATGAGTGTGACTGATTCACCCACTAGTCATGGGTGGTCCAGGCAACCTTCAGCCCCTCTTCCTTCTTTGAGACCTTCCCAGGTCTGACCTCCCTATCCTCTGAACATGCCCTGGATTTTCAATGACCAGTTCCCCTGTACCTAGGGACGCTGCCCACAGAAGACACTTCCCTTCCCAGGATTTTAGGAGTCATTTTCCAGGAAACAAGACAACACACTACTGCATTGTTAGACACCAAAAAAAGTTTGTATCAGCTCCACAAAGCTGTTCATGAGCAGAGCACTGGGGGGTTCTCCACGAGTGGGCAGTGAAATTATCCACACTTGCCCCAGAAAATCCCCACACTCAGCCGCACAGCCGCAGCAGAGCTCACTGTGGTTCCAGCTGCAGCTCCTCCGCTCCTCCGGCTCCACCACAGTTTTATGACTTGGGAAAAGTTACCTCACCTTCTGGACCTCTGTTGACCCTCTGGTAAAATAACTAAAAGACTTCAAACTCATTCAGAGATTCAAAGAGGAAAGGACGGAGAACCAAAAGCTGAGGAGAGGCCCAGCAAGCACCTGTCACATGACATGACAATGAGAGTGCGTGCCGTGCCCAGGACTCAGAGATTTCAGAGGAGAAACATGTGGCCACAACTTTTCCTACCGCAGATTTCCAGGATGTCTTTTCCAGAAAGCCAAAATAAACAGATATTCAGTGGAAGGGCAGAAAAGAGAAAGCTGCTCCCACCCATGAGAGAGAAGATGCCCATGCATGGCTAGACCCCATGACCTTCCTACTTGCCTAGATCGACATAGCCCCCCCTGAGTCCTCAAGGGGCTCCTGCTCCCCTTGAAGCCGGACCCAACCCAACCGGCCTCCTCAGTATCACTGACTTCACTCTTCTTTGCACCAGGCCTATGAACCTGGCTCAAGGGCCATGCAAGTGCGTTAGGCTTAGGAGTCATGAGACTTAGTCACTGTCACTGACAACCACAGGTTAACAGATAACTGAGGGGTGCGGCTGTGCCAAGGAGCTTCATCTACAATATTCTAGAAACTGGACATGGGCTACGGGTTGCAGTCAATCCCATTTAGTTTATCGACACAAAAAGCACAGCTCTCACCTTAAATAGAATTAACAGATGTTTCTTCTGGAGCCATTCTGAGGGACCGGGGTCCAGCAACACAGACTTGGGTTACCCCAAATTCCATGTTCCAAAGTGGAAGCAGTTTCATGGAATTTTATAATACAAAGGAAGTCATAAGTCAAGGCAAAGGCAAAAATGTGTCAATGGACTTGTCAGAGTCCACTGCAGCTACAGCAAGATGGAAAATGCTGTCCTCTGGGCCTCAGATGTTACCTGACGGCATTCCTAGCTTTAGGTTTGGTAGAAGCTGGTGGTCTGTTAGGTCAATAGATGCCAAAGGCTTTCCAACCTCTCCACGTTGTTATAGTTTTAATAAGAGTTTACTTACCAGAAATTCCCCTTAAGAACTTCATCAGTTCACAAGCCTACTATAAATCTCCTAGTTATGCCAGGCACAGTAGCAAACACCTTTGATTCTAGCACTTGAGAAGCAGAGACAGAGGTAGCTCTGGTTTACAGAGTGAGTTCCAGGACAGCCAGGGCTACACAGAGAAACCCTGTCTCAAAAAACAAGAAGTCTCCCAGTTAAAAGCATATATATACCCTCCCTCAGATACCATCATCCCTTTCAGTTGCTGCCCTCACTGTGAGACACAAAGATCTAAGAGTCAAGGCTGATTTCACCCAATCGTATCTACTAAGTCTATGAGCTCCCAAGGCTTCAACTGAGACTTCTGGTTGCCGGACAAGCATCTTTATAACACACCTTACAGGCATCTCCAACAGCCTAGCCCCACAGCCAGCTCCTTGTTTAGTCATCTGCTGGGTATCTCATACCGTTCTAGGCCCTGGCAATGTTTCTTTTTTTTTTTTTTTTGGTAACAAAAATTCTGTTGGAACCAAGAGTTACTGGATCCCTCTTCCTCATCCTCTTAAACCCATAGTAAATCCTGGTCTAACAGACCTGGCAGAAATGAAAATATTTTAAAGAGACAATTGTTCCTTTCAATCTAACTATCAAAGTATTAAAACAAAGGCCCCCAGAGAAATGGGTATCTCCCTGGGAATCTCAAACTGGGAGAAAGAAAAGGTACCAGCCAGAGGGGACCTGCCTCCCAGAGATTTCACATAATTTTGACAACTTGTTAGACCACCTTACAGAAGGAGACTAAAATCCAGACAAGGATGATTTAGCAGTGTGCGTGGCCAAACCTGTACTGCTCAGGTATGCAAATTTTCGGCCTTCTATTTAATCTCACTTCAGGACTTGGTGGTTCATCAGATCTCTTTGTGCCTCTTCCAATGTGGCCACACTGAATAAATTTCCTTTTTCTTTTTTCACTTTTAGCTTGGCTCAGTTCAAGTCCAATTCTGCCCACTCTAATGAGACCTGAGCTTCACTCCGCTGCCCTCTCCCTTTGAGCCATCTCAAGCCTCCTCACTGTGCTGTCTCTGAATTGCTTTTCTACCTTAAAGCTTCTACTTAAAGAACACCTTTACCCTTCCTAATGCCCACTACCAACCACAGCACTCCAGACCTGAGAGCTTTCCCAATGCAACTCAACATGTGCACCAAAGGTCACCTGCCCAGAATTGAGTCTTGTGCACACTGCATGGACACCCAGTATACACACAGTGAATGGGCCCTCCAGAGATGCTCTGTTCCTGAATTCTCTGTGTGGTATCTGCCTTTGTAAGGTTGCAACTTGCCTTCACCAGGACAGGTACAGAGTAGTTAGCCCTGAGAGGACCCTGTGTGAGAGAGACACAATTACTGTGGGAAGTCATGTCAGGCAACCCCTGGGTGTCAAGCTAATTCACATAAATGACGTTCTTGGGGAATAGGCCCACGTCACTGTGACTCCTAACACACTGGGATTGGCATAATGGGTCTCTTTCAGCATTTCCACCACACATGTGCCCTTGAGTAAAACTCAATAGCAAGTAAACAGCCTATTTTTAGTTAATTTCCAAAGTAACAGAAGACGCAACGTTTTGCACACCTTCCCATTACAAGGCTGAGTGGGAGAACAGTGGGGCAGTGTGTCCGAGCGGGGGCGGCAAGACTGGCTTTTTCCATTACCTGCCCTCCTGCTCTGTAGCAGACCCTCTTTCCACTCCCTCAGAAGTTCCCATCCCCACCCTGGGAGGCTCAGGCGTGCTGTCTGAGGATGTTTCGAGCAAACACCACAGCCTAGTTGTAGGGTATGCTCTAGAAATTCAGAGAGAGAAATGAGACCAGGCAGTGTTTCCAGCTCCCCTCCCCAGGGTGCCAACTCCAATCCTTTCCTGTTTTCTTCTGGGGTGGCTCTGCCCAGGATGCGCAGTTTCCATAGGTCTGTGTGGGCCGGGGATGTGCATCACCAGCACTTCCCAGCTGGAGGTAGGAGAGGCAACTTCATGGGTACACACCTGGGTTTCGGGCCTCTCGCCAGGCCTCACACAATCAACACTGTTACTAACACCCAGGGGCCAGCTATCATGTGAAGACCAGGATTACAGCACTAACTACACAGGGCACAAGGGCTCATGTTCCCGTTACAGTGCTACAGGTTGGTTGCCCTGGAGATCTTGAGAGCATATATACCTGCTGGCCCTGACCTCTTTCTTGCTTGTGGACACTGGTCTCAGATACTCAAGCAAAGAAGTGATTCCTAATTGGGTTTCATAGTTTCCCAGGGGAAAAAAATATATATATGTATTTTACCTCTACTCTCATGTCCTAGTCAGTACAGGATCCTGGGACACTAGAAGAAGAATGTCCTTAATTCAGTTCAGCTCTGACAATGTCTGCCTCAAGATCACATTAGGTCCCAAGGGTGGGGTTCTGTCTCCCAAGATGTCCCTACATTGGTGCAGATGCAAGCCCAGGTTTTATTACCACTCTGATGGCTAGAATATAGAAAGCAGGGTTCCAGAGATCCTCCTTGATTTGGAGTTCCCCTAGAAGCTCATATTACTCAGAAAACCACCAACTTCTATTTACTATTAAGACCACCGGGGTATAAAAAGAAGCAAAAGGCCAAGTCTAAGAAGAACCAGCCCTCGCCTTGCTAAGCACATAGGAGCCTCTGAATGGGTCTTTTAGGGATGGGCATTTCATTACGTGGACATGACTGATGAGACACTGGCCATTGATGACTCACTCCACTTTTAGCCCTAGAAGCTGAGGGCTGGTCTCAAAGTCCCCACCCTCTGATTCTACTCAGGTCTTTCAGTGAGCCACTCCATCTGGAATCTACCCTACTGGCTGTTGGATGGGGTTGGATTCATTAGCATTCAAAATATGCATTTATCAGCTCAACCTGTCCAGGAATTTTAAGAATTATAGGCCAAGGAGGAGACTTCAAAAACTAAAATGATGTTTCCAAATATAACATGCTGCTAATGCAGGAAAAGAGGGAAGAACACCCCAGGGAGAGGGAGGGGGTACAGGGATAAAATGTATAAACACATGCATACCTGGAAAAAACTGGCTCAATACCAGATTTAGTGATTACACGTGAATGGAATTCTGGGTGCGTTGGGGTTTTATTGTTGTTGTTATTGTAACCTGGCTTTTTTTTTTTCTTTTGGAGCTAAGTCTTGACTTGTGGTTCACGTTGGCCTAGAATCTCGGAACCTTTCTGTTTCAGCATCCCCAATACTGGGATTACAGGCGTGCACCACGAGTCCTGGCATCGATGTTTTTCTTCACTTGAATTTCTCTCTGAGCTGTCATCTCTACCATGACCTAGCCGCAACAGAGCTCCAGACCGACAAGCGTCATGGTGAAGGCCACAATAGGCGAGTTAGGCCAAACCAGCCTCTGCCTCGTTTCTATCCTTCCCCCTCTTCCTAATGCATACCTCTCTACCTGAACCTCAGCATCTCCCTCCCCCCCAAAAGCTCATTTCTCCTTTTAAATTTTTCCCCGTTCTATTTCTAAGAAAAAAACACAATCTTTTAAAAGGTTCCTCCACAATCTATCCAAGACACTCGGGAACATCACCCCCAACCCCCACCCCGCCGCCCAACCCCGCTGCCCCACCCCCACCCCGCCGCCCCACCCCCACCCCCCGCGGATCCTGACCGCCCGCTCCGCGCCCCAGCATCCTCTCAGGACCCAGTCATCCTTTGATGTTTGGGACTGATGTTCATCTCCTGTGTCGGTGGCGGGCTCGGGTACTGGCTAGCTGCGCGGTAGCAGCTCACCTGAGGCAAGAGGAGCGCGCAGAAGACGCAATGGCACGCTCCACTGGACCACCAGACAGAGACGCCAGCAGCTGGGGAGCAGGTCAGCCACTCGGCGAGCGCTTGTACGCCTGCGCGAGAGGGCGGGGCCGCGTAGGCGCGCACGCGCACACCCTGGAAGCTCCAAGACTTGCGTTCCTGCTGGAATGTCGCACCTGTGGTTTTTCGTTCCGGGCTCTTTCTCGATGGTTATCGCTCCGAGCTGATTTTTTGGGGGTTCTTAGCCTCCGGTCCCTATTTGGGGTGTAGCGAGAAGCGGGCCTGAGCCTCTGGGGTCACGTTCACCGGTGGATGGATCGGGAGACGCGCACCTTTGCCGAGCGGTACTACCGGGGCCTCCGAGACCGAGTCCCTAGTGGGGGCGGCGGCCCCGCACCCAGCGGCGTGACCTTCATTGAGACCCCGGACGCCTTCTCCTACGCTGACTTCTTGAAGGGCTTCCTGCTCCCTAACCTTCCCTGCGTGTTTTCCAGCGCCTTCACCGAGGGCTGGGGCAGCAGGCGGCGCTGGGTGACATCAGAGGGAAAGCCTGACTTCGAGTATCTGCAGCAGAAGTATGGTAGGAGGGCGCAGATGGGAGGCATAGACTCCGGGATGGGAGGGCAGCCGGGGCTGGACAGTGGAATCTGGATAATTCACCCAGAGGGTGGCTGGAGCCCAAGATGGTGAACTACGTGCATGACTGTCATTTCTGTGCTGACTCTCTCGCTGCAGGAGACGCGGTTGTGCCGGTTGCCAACTGTGGAGTGCGGGAATACAATTCAAACCCCAAGGAGCACATGCCCTTCCGCGACTATATCAGTTATTGGAAGGAGTACATCCAAGGGGGTTACTCCTCTCCGCGGGGCTGCCTCTACCTCAAGGACTGGCATCTGTGCAGGTAATAAGACATGGCCATTGGGCACTTACCCTAAGCATCTAGTGCAGCCAGCCAGGAAGAGCACGCCCACTGCACTCAGAGGGGCTGCCTCTACAGAAGAGTTCTAGTATATATCACAGAACTGCTGAGAGGATGTGGGGAGATCAATGTAGCGAGCCAGGTAGACTATTGTGGGTAAGGTAAGTCTTTCATACATCTTGTATGGGTCCAGATGGCCTGTTGTCTCCTTTCTCTTCTGTATAATGTTTGAGCAGGTACCTCTCAGACCCTCTGGTCCAGACCCTACAGAGAACAGGCTTGTTCCTTCTACGATTGCTCTGGGGATTCTTGCCATCCCCTGGCCCATTCTAAGCTCTCTAAAGGGATAAGTGACCTTTCCGCAACCACTCTTGTCCCACTTTGGAAACCCCTTTACTCTTTAAAGATAGACATTCAATACCCTCCCTGATCAGCTTCCACTTTTCTCACACAGCATCTTGTGACAGCTTTACTTAGGAGATTTTGACTTTGTGACGGAGCAAGAGTGCACTGCATTCAGTAGAAACTACTTCAAATTTTGAATTTTGGTGTTTTCCCAGGCTAGCCATATATGGTCTCTTCTTCTCCCACCCTTCTCTCTCAATGATGGACAGGGTCAAGAAGCCATAACCTCCATGTAAACCCCCAGATCTACTAAAATGATCACACCGCTACAGTGTGCTCTGTTGCTGTGCTAAGCTACGGTGGTCATGCACTTAGGCACATTGCTGCATTTTCTTTGTGGAACTGGGAATGCTAAGGTCATGAGCATATAAACACATGCTGTTAGTATGTTTCGACATTTATGGTAGTTTCAGCTTGGACATGTCAGTACATAAAGCCATCATAAGCTGAGGCGCTTCCTACATCTCAGGAGTTTTGGCTGTCCCTAACACCCAGCTCACGTGATGCTCACTTTGGGAAAAGCATTACCCTTTTCCATAGTGACTCTGGGACTGTGTGTTTTCCTCTACCTGATGTGCCTTTCACAAGCACAGACCATTGTCCTCAGACCCCCAGCAAAAGGCAAACGTAATATTGAGTGAACCAATGAACAGTTGAATTCCTGTATCATTTGTATGCACAATGAGGCTCTGAAGTGTAGAGTGGGATGGAATTCAGGCCCCTGCAGTTCCCACAACTGACTAGATGCAAGAGAAACACCAGCTTCTGTTGGGGTCCACTGCCCGCAGTGGACTGGGTTCCTGGAGGATTGGCCCGAAGCTGAAATGAAACTAAGGGAGTGGGGGAAGAAAGAAGGTCTCCGAGGCTACATGGTTGCTTCTGCTTAGAACGACTCTTTAATAGTGGACAAGCATTTGGGGATAAAGGAAGGGGAGCCCCGACCCCAGTCTTCTGCGCAGGCGTTCTGGAGTTTGGCGGGAACCCTGAAATCTCGTGACATCTCACAGGCCTGTAGTACAACCAATTTAAGCTTATCCCTGACTAGTGTACAAATAAATGATACTCCGACCGTTTTTTTTAATTTAGCTTTGACAATTACTGGGGGTAACCCCTGTTCGACTTTTCTAACTGTGGCCTGGCTACATCCCCATTGGTGTTCCCCAAGTACATGATGTTTCCCCTGGCTGTGTGCTCATGGTCCATCTCTCATGGCACCTTCTCCTCACCTCCTTGGTCTTTCCTTTTCTCTCATGCTCAATCAGGTAACTAGACCCTCCCACCCCTGCCTACCTCTAATTTCTCTGGTAATTGGCTGTAGCCATTTTTATTTAATCAATAGTTTTAAATTAAGAAACAAGGTTTGCACAACAAGAGCTGGTAACTGAGAATTCACTCATAGGTCTAGACCTTAGGGTACAGACTTTAGCATTACAGTACATAGCAACAAAGCAAACCTTAACACAGACCCTAATACTGTTGTGTCTAGTAGTTTGGAATTTTAGGTAAACATTTTTTTTTGGTCTTTTTTGTTTGCCTCCTTTGATGCTACTGGTATAAGTATTTCCCAAATATTACACTGGCATATTTATGCTAGAAAATTGTCCATTTGAAATATAGTGTTTGACTGTACTTTTGTCTAGAACCTGAAGCCAGAAAGGGCAGAAGGTGTGGCATTGCATAATCAGGAGGCCGCAGAGGAAGCCATACCTGAGAATTTAAGAGATGAAAGAGTTTGCTACACATGCAAAGGCAAAGGATCCTGATGTTTGGGGACGTACAGATAATTTGTTGCTACTAGGGCTCTGGCCATCTCTGTCTCTTGGGAATTATAGGCAGATGAATCTAGAAGTTTTTCCCAGAAATCTCCTTTAAGGAAGGTAATCCATCATTTGGGAGCCCATTGATGGGTTTTGAGACTCTCACACTTGGGGCTGCAGCCTGGATTTTCAGGTACCATTAGGCTCTGAAGTGCTGGTGAAGAAAGGGGAAGGCCTGTAGCTCCCTGGACTGATACTCACCATGTGTTCTTCAGTAGGCCCAGTGACTACTGCCTGAGTGGGGTGGGTAAGCTGGGGTGTCCCCAGACTCATCTTCAGCATTCTGAACTGAGCAATTCGAGGTTCAGCTCAGGTCCTCAGGATCAGCTGTCAAGAAGTCCACTAAGACTGGGTGATCTTAGGTGGCCCTATTTGATGGGGGTGCACCTGCTTGAGTGGGGTACAGAGTGGATTCCTGCTCTAGTTCCTGTGCTCTCCACAGAGACTCCTTGGTGGATGACTTGGAAGATATATTCACCCTGCCCGTGTACTTTTCATCAGACTGGCTGAATGAGTTCTGGGACATCCTCAATGTGGATGACTATCGTTTTGTCTATGCAGGCCCCAGGGGCACCTGGTAAGAACAGAAGGGATATGAGTACCTGGAGATGGGAGGTGTGACTATCTGGGGTTTTTGCCTAGAGGCCTATCAAAAAAAAAAACAAACCAATAAGTAAACAGGCTCCTTGCAGAACTCCACAAGACACAAACCAAAAGCCCTTGCTGTAGGTCTCCCTTCCATGCAGACATCTTCCGCTCCTTCAGCTGGTCAGTCAACATCTGTGGGAAGAAGAAATGGTTGTTCTTCCCGCCAGGGCAGGAGGAAGCCCTTCGGGACTGCCATGGTAGCCTGCCCTATGATGTGACTTGCACCGAGCTCCTGGACACCCACCTGTATCCCAGGATCCAGCACAAGAACCTTCCCATCGAAGTCATACAGGAGCCTGGCGAGATGGTGTTTGTGCCCAGCGGGTGGCACCACCAAGTGTACAACCTGGTAAGATTGTGCACATGACCTGGCTTCTACCATGCTCCCTCCCTCCCCCTCCCCTCCCTTCCCACTCTAGCTGCCTCTATCATTAAAGAGGGCAGTATTATTCCACTGCGAAGGCTGGATATAAGGTAGGGAAGCCACAAGTGAGACTGTTGAGAACGTATCTCCTTGTCCTTTTATCCTGGCTCCTGCCATGGCCTATGAAGTGCTTTCCCTCATCCCAGTGTGTGTTAGCCCATCATAAGATGGGATCCACATTTCTGGCTACAGTATCTGAGAGTCTGTTTTCTACCTTTGCCTACAATTCGTCATTGCTGTGATAAAAGTACTCTAATGAAAAGTGACTTAGGGGAGAAAAGAGTTTATTCCAGGTTACAGTTTTTCATTGTGGGGAAGTCAAGGCAGGAACTTCAAATGACTAGTCACATCACATCCATAGTCAAGATTAGAGGGATGAATGCATGAAGATTTACTTCCTGGTTTACTCCGCTCAGTTTCTCTAGTGTTACACAGCTTAGGATCCTCTGCCTAGGGAATGGTACTACACACAATGAGGTGGGTCTTCCCACATCAATTAAGACAGTCTCCCCACAGACATGTCCACAGGCCAATCCAATGTAGACAGTTGCTCGTTGAGATTATCTTCTCAGGTGATATTAGGTGGTATCAAGTTGACAGCTAAAGCTATTACACCCACCCGAAGCACTGAGCCTGGTGGGCGTGGGGCGGTAGGACTTGGTTTGCTCGCCCATGGTGAGGCCTGCTGCTGCCTCACGGACCAGCTTCTCTTCTACCCTCCAGGATGACACCATCTCTATCAACCACAACTGGGTCAATGGCTGCAACCTGCCAAACATGTGGCACTTCCTGCAGCAAGAGCTCCAGGCCGTGCAGCATGAGGTTGGAGAATGGAAGGACTCCATGCCTGACTGGCACCACCACTGCCAGGTGGGAAGCAACCAGCTCTTGTTGAGTCGGCCTTGGGGCCAGGCTCCATGGCACAGACCCTGCTGATGACTCTCCTGGCTCTGAACCTTTGTCTCTGGGTGCCCTCTTAGCCCCTGACCCCTGAGTGTGTGGGAGGGATCTTTACACACCAAAGCAGTCTGAGTCTGGATGTGACCCCAGGGCTTACTTTCCCTTTCCTCTTGGTCCAGGTCATCATGAAGTCCTGCACGGGGATCAATTTTGAAGAATTTTACCATTTCCTCAAAGTCATCGCTGAGAAGAGGCTCCTTGTCCTGGGGCAAGGACTGAAGGGGGACTCAGGGGACAGCCGGAGCCTAGGCCTGGGCCTACAGCAGGCTGCATTTGATATTGGCCGCCTTGCAGACGTGCTGGCCTCTGTGGTTGTGAATCCTGACTTTCAGAGAGTGGACACCAGTGCATTCTCACCACAGCCAAAAGAGTTGCTGCAGCAGCTGGAGGACGCAGTGACTGCTGCAGAGGCCCTTTAAGATGCTGTAGATGAAGATGCAGGAAGAATTCTGGAGAACAGCTTCTTCAGAAGGGCCCAGGGCCCTTCTGGAAATGCAGGCTACCTTCCCCTGAGGAATAAGATGTGGCCCACACCTGTGCCAGTGCAGTACTTGCAGAGGGTGGACCTTGAAGGTCCAGCCAGAATGGGAATTTAACTCTTCGAGGCTAGAGAAATGTTCACCCATCTAGCCTCTAGCAAGCCTACTAAGAATGTGAATTGAGTAGTGGTCATGAAACTAGGTTTCTTTGGAGCCTCTCAGCCTCTTGTAGTTATCCTAGGACTCCTGAGTGATGGACATCCGATTTGCCTACCTTGGAGGTATCCCTGTGTAACCTGGGACATAGATATATATGTGTGTATGCAGTTGCCCTCGAAGCCTCTTCATCCTCTAGTTAACACTGTTCTAGGAGCTCCAGATGCCCACTGAACTAGGAGGAATTAATCAGTCAATGATAAGCTGAAGGGGGAGTTTTTTTTGTTGTTGTTTTTAAGGTATTTATTTATTTTATGTGAATACACTGTAGCTGTCTTCAGACACTCCAGAAGAGGGTGTCAGACCTCATTACGGATGGTTGTGAGCCACCGTGTGGTTGCTGGGATTTTGAACTCGGGACCTTTGGAAGAGCAGTCAGTGCTCTTAACCGCTGAGCCATATCTCCAGCCTGAAGGGGGAGTTCTTAAGCTGGGTGTTGTTTGCCAGTGGGTGGAGGCACAGTGCTAAGTGGCTGAAAAACCCAGGTACTGGTCCATCCAAGTCCCCAGGATAGAGATGATGGTACAGAACTAGGGAGCAGTAGCATTCTTCCCCACGGCAGTCCTTCAAGACCTCCTATGCTAGCTCACCTGCAGAAGTATAGGGAGCCCTGCGGAGGAGATAGATAGACCAGTCTCAGGCTGACCCTGGATAAGTCAGTGCCTCATCTGTTGGCTGTGCTTACTGCCCATGCATGTTGGAGACAAACAATTGCTTCATGGCCTCCAAAAATCCACATGACTGGTGTCTTCACGCCATCATGTTCTCTGTGCTGTTTCTAGAAATAGGGGTTGTGGCTGAGGACAGGGGTGTGCAGCCTCTGTGAGAGCCTGCTGCTTACTCTGGACTGCAGCATAGACCACCAGGATGAGACACAGCTCTAAATAATGCTGGACTTGTGGACATCTTTGCAGGCAACTGCCTAAACCTGCAGCTTTCAAGGTCTGAGCTGAAGCCTTATAGGAAGAAGGAAATTATAAGTAGAACTGTCCACAATCTTTGTAGGGTTCTTATATAGGACCTTGTTCCAGTGACACACCCTGACATCCCTAAGAAACCCCTCTGGGTAAGGCCTGGGGCCATTTTCAGAGGAGCCATGTGAGGCTTAGAGAGCTGCATCTTACAAAGCACAACTAACTGGTGCTGCAGAGTAGCTAATTCACCCTCTGAGCTGCAGGCCCTCTACAGGCTACCGAAGTGTAAGCATGTGGGTAGGGACAGGGACACCTATCTTTCTGCCCTGCCTGCCACAAGGAGCAGCTTTCCTCTTGGTTGGGACCACTGGGGAGCTGCGGGAGATCACTAGCCAGGAGGATGGCACTTGGTGTTAGATGTAGTCAGTGGGAAGAGAATTATTTACTAAGACCTTCAAGCCCTTTGCCAGCTAAATAATGGCAGCACCTCCTATTTCAGAGCCTATGCCAGCATTCTTTTAGGGAGTCCTCAAACATGGCTAGGTAGATATGCTTTCCCAGGGTTGTAGTATCTAGGGCCGTGGTTCCTTTCCTATGTGGAGACACTTCAACTTCACTCAGGTGGCCCAGCAACTTAATTTACCTCCCTTACTCTAGACTGGCAGAATTAAGAAAAATTAACATCCTAGGAATGAGGGAATCCTCTCCCCTTATCCTTCCCAGTGGGAGGATGATACACACATGCCACTATGCCTGGCTAAGCCTGCAATTAAATAACAGATACTTAGAGAACTCAAGTGTAGATACAGATTATGGGAGGGTAAAATAAAAAATCAAGAGCAACACTAGAAAATACACTGGGCTGGGCAGTGGTAGTGCACACCTTTAATCCCAGCACATGGGAGGCAGAGGCAGGCAAATTTCTGAGTTCGAGGCAGCCTGGTCTACAAAGTGAGTTCCAGGACAGCCACGGCTATACAGAAAAACCCTGTCTCGAAAAACAAACAAATAAAAATACACCGGAGAGTACCAGAAATGAAGAGACAATGTACAAACTATCTGTAGGACAGCAAAGCCTTACCTAGAAGGAAAATGATAAGCTGGCAGGACTAAAGAACAAGCATCTTGGATCAGTAACGCAGAAAAGAGAGCCTACACAGGGAGTGGAAATAGCCAGCACAAGTCTTTGAAATAGAAGAATAGAGAATAACAATGAAACCAAAAGTTGGTTCATAAAAGATCAGTAACCTGAGCTGGAAAAATGGGTCCACAGTTAAGAGCACTGACTGCTTTTCCAGAGGTCCTAAATTCAATCCCAGCAACCACATGGTGGCTCAAAAACATCTGTAATGGAATCCGATGACCTCTTCTGATGTGTCTGAAGACAGCTACAGTGTACTCACATAAGTCTTTTAGAATAAATGATTCGTGCATACACCTGTAATTGAGCACTTGGGAGGGTACAGAGTACCAGCACAACCCTAAACTCTGGAAAGCCTATCAAGAAAAATGCATTTATTTTTGTGAAAGTTACATGGTTGTAGCATAATGATCAGCTTAGAACAGTTACAGTCCAGCCAGGGAAACACCAAGAATATGTACACTTGTTTTCTACTACTGTGTAGAAAACAAGTTGTATACACACACATACACACAATTACCCACGTTCTCGGCGGAGGACTGAACCACACAAATAGTCATTGTTGGGTGTCTTCCACCTTATTTTTTCGGACGGGGTCTCATTGAACTGGTCTACTCCAGGACAGCCAGAGCTATGCAGGGAGACCTGATCTCAAAGAACAAGCAAGCAAACCCAGCTGCTTCTTGGCTGTGGGAAAGAAGCTAATTGGCCCGATTGACACAGGAATGATGCGATAGAGGAAAGTGAATGGACAAAGGGAGAACTAAGTCCTGCAATAGAAGGGCAAGTCTCCTCTTGCTGAGGAGATGGGCCAGGAAGCTGCCACTTCTTTCTCCTGTTTCTCACTATTGGAATTCACGAGGCATGACAGGAGAGCAATGAGTCATCTCTCAGATCCACACAGGACCAATTGTATGAAGTCAGGTTCTGTCTTGTCAGCTGGTGCATGCAAGCTTAGAACATGACCTCTGTGTAGCTGGAATTATGCAAGCAATTTCTGCATGCAGGCCTTGCAAAGGGGGAAGAGTATGTAGCTGCATTCCAATCATACCTGGTGACTGACTCACCCATAGACCACATCTAGCTAGCTGTTCCTCACACAGGCACCATCTGCCAGTGCTTGTGTGAGAAATTCCCAAGTGGTGGCAGCCTTTCTACCAAATGCCTCTGAGGAACTGCAACAGGAGGAGACAGTTACCCTCCATGCCCAGCCACACCAGGCTCTGTCCCAGCACCTACTACTCATCCACACATAGATAGGTGCCTTCCAAGTGTCCAATCATAGCTCCGAAGGAGAAGTCCCTGTACTCTGCAGCACCGCCAGAATTCCCATCACATAGGTGCAAGTTTGCAAATCTGCATGTTAGACTTATATATTGTACTGGCTGGTTTTGTGTGTCAACTAGACACAGGCTGGAGTTATCACAGAGAAAGAAGCTTCAGTTGGGGAAGTGCCTCCATGAAATCCAGCTGTAAGGCATTTTCTCAATTAATGATGGGGGGGGGGAACTTGTGGGTGGTACCTGGGCTGGTAGTCTTAGGTTCTATAAGAAAACAAGGGCTGGTGAGATGGCTCAGCGGGTAAGAGCACCTGACTGCTCTTCCGAAGGTGATAAGTTCAAATCCCAGCATCCAGCATCCACATGGTGGCTCACAACCATCCCTAACGAGATCTGGTGCCCTCTTCTGGAGTGTCTGAAGACAGCTACAGTGTATTTACATATAATAAATAAAATAAATCTAAAAAAAAAAAAGAAAGAAAGAAAACAAGCTGAGCAAGCCTGTAAGTAACATCCTTCCATGGCCTCTGCATCAGCTCCTGCTTGAGTTCCAGTCCTGACTTCCTTTAGTGATGAACAGCAGTATGGAAGTATAAGCCGAATAAACCCTTTCCTCCCCAACTTGCTTCTTGGTCATGATGTTTGTGCAGGAATAGAAACCCTGACTAAGACATAGACCCATACCATTCTTAAGGTGGTTTCTTGTTTAGCTGGTGAAGAAAAAAGAAAAGCCATTGAGACATGGAGAAATGAATATGCAGGGGTCTATGATCCCCAGTCATCAGGGTTGATACTGAAGATGCAGCAGGAAAATAGAGCAGAACATACAAAGTATATGCTATATAAATTATATAGATTAGTATATAAAAAACCAGCCGGGCGTGGTGGCACACGCCTTTAATCCCAGCACTCGGAAGGCAGAGGCAGGCAGATTTCTGAGTTTGAGGCCAGCCCGGTCTACAAAGTGAGTTCCATGACAGCCAGGGCTATACAGAGAAACCCTGTCTCGAAAAACCAAAAAATAAGTAAATAAACCAGTGATAGAAACAAACGGGCAATGGGAAAGGGGTGTAAGGGGGATCAGGTAAAGCCCACTCCCAACCGAAACAATCATACCTACAAGAAGAGCACACTGTACAAATAACACAGACCCCAATATGCTGGTTAGTGGGAACATTGAGCCTCTGACTTTTCTACCCATCTATGGCCCACCTCCCTTCTTCTTTTATATTAACCTGTGTCTGTAACCCTAGCCATGTGTCAGTGTACAATTCCTTGTAGGGTGCCCTCTAGACTCTAAACTTTGTCTACAGCTGAGCACAGCCTGTGTGCATTCATCTTTGTTTCATAAGCTGTGTGCATGAGCATCCTGATAGTTCATAAAAGTAGTTGTACAATTATGTAGTTACCACAGGCATCCAAATGTGTTCACAGGAATCACAGGCTGGGGCAATGATAGGTGTTTTGGCAGCATCTGCCATTCCGTATTCTACAGGATACTGGGAACTATCTCTGGCCTCAGCCCAGGACAAGCATAGGTGATGCCATAGGCTATGACCCTTCACAGCGAGGGAACTCCTTCCCTGGGACTAAGAATGCAGGCGCATGGGATTGTAGTAAGAGTAGCTCAAGTTTTTATCTTGTTTTTTGGTGTTTTTTTGTTTGTTTGTTTTTCAAGACAGGGTTTCTCTGTATAGCCCTGGCTGTCCTGGAACTCACTTTGTAGACCAGGCTGGCCTCGAACTCAGAAATCCGCCTGCCTTTGCCTCCCGAGTGCTGTGATAAAGGCGTGCATGCGCCACCACGCCTGGCCTGTAGCTCAAGTTTTGATGCCACAGGATGCCATGGAACCCGCACCAGGTCCTGTGAAATGTGGCCCTGGTGTGTGACATGGGTAAGCCCAGAATCTAAGTTTTGAAACACAAACGGTACCTTCCTTAAACAAGAGCTGAAGAAAAGTATCAGGGCATATAGCATTCTTTTTTTTTTTTTTTTTTTTTTTTGGTTTTTCGAGACAGGGTTTCTCTGTATAGCCCTGGCTGTCCTGGAACTCACTTTGTAGACCAGGCTGGCCTCGAACTCAGAAATCCGCCTGCCTCTGCCTCCCAAGTGCTGGGATTAAAGGCGTGCGCCACCACGCCCGGCGGCATATAGCATTCTTAACCGCTTGTGACCACTAGATGCCATCTTCTTGAAGCCTCATGGTATAAGCCCAAGTAGTGCCAGGGCTTTTTTTTTTTTTTTTTTTTTTTTTTTTTNCGCCTGCTCTTTCGAAAGTGATGAGTTCAAATCCCAGCAACGACATGGTGGCTTACAACCACCCATAATGAGATCTGACGCCCTCCTCTGGTGCGTCTGAAGTCAGCTATAGTGTTCTTTCGAATAATAATAAATGAATCCTTGGACCAGAGAGAGCAGGGACTGAGCCAGTGGGACCGACCAGAGCGAGTGGGGCAGACCAGAGTGAGCAGGGTTGACTGGAACAAGTGAAAAAAAGAAAGATGGTGCTAGGCCTTGTAACTTTGGTATGTACAGCATACAGGATGTAAAAAGGATGTCTACAGATTGTTATTGATAACTTTCTGAAGTCCTGCTCTAAAGTTTGATGGCCACATTCGCAGAGCTGCAGAAGGACCTTCCATAGTCCTCAGGGACAAGAATGGCTAATGCTGAAGATTCCGTGAAGTTGTTTCCTTTGGTTGTTTTGTTTGCTTGTTGCTTCCTCCCTCCCTCCTTCTCTTCCCTTTCTTTCCTGTCTCTACCTCCCTGTTTGGGGGATTAAAGGTAGACCACCACATGCAGCTGATGTTGAGGATTTTGATAGCAGCTGCAGTCCCAAGTGCATGGGTTGGTAAGGAAGCCATCCCTGTTTTCCACCTGGTAAAAACAGTGGATGCTGAATATTGGGGATCCTGGTAGCCATGCTCCTGGAGCAAGAAATAGCTACAGACAGGGACTGGGGTGGGTACCTGAAACACTTTATTCTACACACTGATAAAACTCCAATAGCATAGCCATGTAGTATAATACTATAGTAAAATAGTGGTTACATTTAATTACATACCATATAAACTAGTTATATAATATATACTACTCATATACAAACTATACTGTATCCTACAGATACATGTACATACATGCATACACTGTATGTACTAAATAATACTGTATTATATACTATACCAAGATTCATAAATCTCTTTGAATACAGTTTGTAAAAAGTCTCAACAAAAATACTACAAAATTTTATCTAATATAAAAAGACACATTCCATGCTTTAGCCCAGAAAAGCAATGTTTTCACATTGTAAAGTCAATGTAATGCACAGCCATCTCCAGGATATCACGTACCTTTCAAGGAGACATGAACTCAGTAGACTTTCTGTACCCAGTAGTCTTTTTCTAGATGAGTTCTAGTATGACTTCAAATGAAAATGGGAAAACTGAAGGTCTTGTGACATTTCTTACACTCAGACTTCTCCAGAGTTGGTCTATGCTTCTCAGAAAGAAGTATAAAAATTGAAGCCTACCCACAATACTTAGGCCTACAAGTGTTTTCCCTCTGGTCCTTTTTATGCCTTTGAAGAACACTGAAAATCTGAGTGCTTCCCCCACGTTCCTATTCCTAGTGTTTTAGCTAGTATGTGTTCTTTCACACAATCTGAGAGAGCTGTGGCATCTGAAGCCTTACCTTTTTTCTCACAAACGTGGGCTTCCTAGTGCTCAGGGTGAACCCTTCTTGTGTCCTTTATGAAGATTAAGAAAACACTGTTTTTTTTTCATAGTTTTTACAGTCACTCTGATGATGTGCTGTCCCAGGAGTATTTAGTTTCTTTGAGGGCAAATGGAAAAGGTAATATTAACCATATTTATTTGTACTCCAAGGCCATGTCTCCAGCACAAGTTTACTCGTGTTTTCAAGGCAATTGTAGTAAGTGGTTCTCCAGTGCTCTCATTAATAGGGATACTCTCCCCCATGAATTCTTTAATGTTCTGAGGATACCTGGAAGAAGTGAAGGATTTACTGCATTGTCTGCATTCACAGTTTCTCTCCTGCATGAGTTTATTTGATGTGCTCTAAATATGCTGGGACTGTGAAATGTGAAAGGCTTTTTCCACATACTCACATTTAAAAGGTCCATTTCCAGTGTGCTTATTCATTTTTGTTAAAACAAGTAAAAACCTGTTAGAGAAACTAACTATGAAGTTACCTTCATAAGACTGTTATGAATAACTTTCAGACTGTTAGTAATCAATTCTAACTGGAAGCGAAGGCTTCCCCACACTGTAGTCATAGGCGTTCCCCCCACTGTGAGTCTGTTCCTGTTTCCTAAGGGAAGTGGAGCAACGGACTGCTCTGGCACCTGGTTCACATTTACAGGGCTTTTCTCCAGGACGAATCCTTTCGTGTATTTGCAGAGAGCCGGAAGCACGGAAGCACTTACCACACTGTTTGCATGGATAGGATTTCTCCCCACCATGAGCCCGTTCATGAGTTCGAATGTAACTGGGGCAACTGAAAGCCTTCCCACACTGTTTATAGGCGTAGGGCTTTTCCCCAGTATGACTTCTTCTGTGATTCTGAAGTGAAGTGTTGGAACTAAACCACTTATTGCACTGTTTACATCCATAGGGCTGCTTCTCTCCAGCATGAGATGATTGATGTCTTCTAAATACACTGGAAAAGGGAAACACTTCTTCACATACATTGCATTTAAAAGGCCCGTTTCCAGTGTGCTTCATCATGTGTGTTCGAACACTTGTGAGAGAAAAGAAGGCCTTCCCACACTGCTTGCACTCATAGGGCTTCTCCCCAGTGTGAGTCCGTTCATGCTTTCGAAAGGAACTGGAACAACTAAAGGCCTTCCCGCACTGTTTACACTCATAGGGCTTCTCTCCGGTGTGAGTTCGCTCGTGTTTCCGAAGGGAACTGGAGCAACTGAATGTTTTCCCGCACTGCTTACATTCATAGGGCTTCTCTCCCGTGTGGCTTCTCTCATGAATTTGGAGATAACTGGGACAGTTGAAGGCCTTCCCGCACCGTTTACACTCATAAGGCTTCTCCCCAGTGTGAGTTCTCTCGTGTTTTCGGATGGAGCCAGAACAATTGAAGGCCTTCCCACACTGCTTACACACGTAGGGCCTCTCTCCTGTGTGAGTTCTCTCGTGTTTTCGAAAGGAGCTGGAATGGCTGAAGGCCTTCCCACACTCTTTACATTCATAGGGTTTCTCCCCAGTGTGAGTTCTTAAATGGATTCTGAATTCACTGGGGAAATGAAAGGCTTTCCCACAGAGCATACACTTGTAAGGCTTACTTCCAGTGTCCGTTATCATATGTCTTTGAATACTCATAAGAGAAATGAAAGAGCTCCTATACTGTGTACATTTATATGGCTTCTCAGAGGATTCTTCACTTTCATATAGGTTGTATCCAGAGTTGGCTATGATGTGCCTATTAAGAAATGAACAACATATGAAGATTTTTCTAAGCACATTGTTTAATTCAGATTAAGATTTGTAATCTCGGGCTGGTGAGATGGCTCAGTGGGTTAGAGCACTCGACTGTTCTTCCGAAGGTGATGAGTTCAAATCCCAGCAACCACATGGTGGCTTACAACCACCCGTAATGAGATCTGATGCCCTCCCCTGGTGCGTCTGAAGTCAGCTACAGCGTACTTATGAAGAATAATAATAAAACGAAATCTGGACCAGAGAGACCAACCGGAGCAAGCGGAACTGGCCAGAGCGAGCGGGGCTGGCCGGAGCGAGCGGAGCCACAAATGGGGTCAAGCGGGGTTGACCGGAACAAGGGAAAAAAAAAAGAAAAAAGATTTGTAATCTCAACTGGCAGTGGTGGCGCACACCTTGAATCCCAGCACTTGGGAGGCAGAGGCAGGCGGATTTCTGAGTTCAGTTCAAGGCCAGCCTGGTCTACACAGTGAGTTCCAAGTCAGCCAAGGCTACACAGAGAAACCCTGTCTCAAAAAAAAAAAAAGAAAAGAAAATTGTAATCTCACTGAAATTTTACCTTCGTTGATTTTTAAGATCTTTACGTTTACAGAATCTACCATATGACTGTGACTTCTGTACAAAAGGTAAGCACATATTGAAGGTTGGCTTATTGCTGAATTTCTTTTTTTTTTTTTTTTAAAGATTTATTTTATTTATTATATATGTAAGTACACTGTAGCTGTCTTCAGACACTCCAGAAGAGGGCGCCAGATTTCGTTACGGATGGTTGTGAGCCACCATGTGGATGCTGGGATTTGGACTTATCACCTTCGGAAGAGTAGTCGGGTGCGCTTACCCGCTGAGCCATCTCACCAGTCCCTATTGCTGAATTTCTATTCATTAATGTCTTGGACTTACATTATAACCAATTTCAGAGAAAGTCCAAGTGTCTTGGCACATCCTAATTATTAGAAAGTAAATGGAATCATGTTTCTGAATCATGGCTTCCCCCAATCTATTATCAAAACAGTGGTGTTCACACAGTTTCTTAGTGCTGTATGAAAATCAACTACCTTAAAAACACAATACTGTTAAACTGGGTTGGATACAAATAAACTAGTAATCAGTGTTTAAAGTGTGCTTCTCTGTTTGCTTTGTTTACCAAAGTTCACAGACATGCTAAGCTTCCCTCTAGAAACATCATACCTTTTATGAATTCAGATTACCTTAGATTTGTCTCAGGATTTTTGTCCTCATCCTCAATGTTCTGGTCCTCCCAACCTTTCTCTAAAATATAAACCAAGGAAAAGCACTATTAATTATGAACTTCAAAAAATTAATAGCAGCTTTGAAATTCACTATATACTAAAAATCATGCCCATTTATTCATAAAAGTAGTTCCTTTCCATTGTTAAAATTGATTGAAAAAAAAAAAGAAGAAGAAGAAAGAAAGAAAAAGTTCCTAGGGTGTTTTTGTGTAATTAAGTAAAGAAATGTTAGGCTCCAGGCAGTGGTGGCACACACCTTTAATCCCAGCACTCGGGAGGCAGAGGCAGGTGGATTTCTGAGTTTGAGCCCAGCCTTGTCTACAGAGTGAGTTCCAGGACAGCCAGGACTACACAGAGAACCACCCCCCCACCCAAAAAAAAAAAAGAAAACAAGTTGAGGGCTGGAGAGATGGCTCCATGGTTAAGACCACTGGTTGCTCTTCTGAAGGTCCTGAGTTCAGATCCCAGCAACCACATGGTGGCTCACAACCATCCATAATGAGAGCTGACGCCCTCTCTGGTTCCTCTGAAGACAGCTACAGTGTACTTAGATTAAAAAGAGAGAGTGAGAGAGAGAGAGAGAGAGAGAGAGAGAGAGAGAGATAGGTTAGGCTCAAGAGATAACTCAGCAGTTAAGACCACTGACTGCTCTTCCATTGGACCTGGGTTCAATTCCCAGCACCCACATGGCAGCTCACAACTGTCTGTAACTCCAAGATCTGACACCCTCACACAGACATATACAATTTTGCAGGCAAAATACAAATGCATATACAATTAAAGTATGTTTAAAAGAAAAAATTATCATTCTTACCTATAGAAGTCAGGTTCCTAAATACTTCCTCCATCACATCTCTGTAGAGATTCTTCTGGGAGGGATCCAGCAAAGCCCACTCTTCCTGGGTGAAGTTTATAGCCACATCGTCAAAGGCCACAGAGTTCTAAAATATCCCACAATATGTATTAGAGGCTGGGTAAGACTTACACCACTAGGAATCTATACTCTATAGGTAGATGTTCACATGATTTTTTTGATTTCCAAATATTCACTCCATCATTTGGTCACCTATGTGTTTACTTTCTTATGTATTTAGTTGTCCACACACAACTGTATTAATAATATCACTGAACTGAAGCACTCAGGAAAACAGCAGTAAAAACACCCTCCCTCCGCACTGGGAATCCATGGAGTAAGATATGCTTCTTGGTTATCTCTAGTTTATCACAGTATAGGACATCTCCAGTCCATGTTACTAACCACATCCTACTGTCTACTCCTCAAAGTGATGTTAATATTTGCTCTGTCAAGAGTTCTTACGGTTAGAAGGAATTACTCACTAAGTTGGACCTTTGCTGGTGTATCAGGGACCTCAAGATTTGGGAGGAATTCCAGAAATCCAAGTTTTAGAGTGACTAAGAACAATTAGCGTCCTGGATGACTAACTTCTCGGAATTCAAACCAGTGCAAAGTTTCACATGGAAGTATAAGACACTCAGACAACTACAAGATCCCAGAAAGAGCAGTCACACTAGTGCTCACTAAAGCCAGTGCTGGCCTCTTCCTGCAACAGCGATGGAGGGAACGCAGTACAGCAATGGTACAAACAGCATCAGTCCAGGAGCAGCCACAGAGTCAGGGAAAACGAGGTCAACAAAGCAGCCTTCAGATGAAGATTTAGAACTCTCAGCTCCTCCTGCACCATGCCTGCCTGGATGCTGCCATACTCCCACCTTAATGAAAATGGACTGAACCTCTGAACCTGTAAGCCAGCCCCAATTAAATGTTGTCCTTTATAAGACTTTGCTTGGTCATAGTGCTGTTCACAGCAGTAAGACTCTAACTAAGACACATGCTAAAAGTCTTTTTTTTTTTTTTTTTTTTTTTTTTTTTGGTTTTTCAAGACAGGGTTTCTCTGTATAGCCCTGGCTGTCCTGGAACTCACTTTGTAGACCAGGCTGGCCTTGAACTCAGAAATCCACCTGCCTCTGCCTCCCGAGTGCTGGGATTAAAGGTGTGCGCCACCACGCCTGGCTTACATATTTACTCTTGAATCCAAATAATTTGATTTCATAACCCCTTAGCTAAGGGTTTTCAGAGGGTGACTAAGTTTCTAACCCTCCATTAATAGTCCAGAGGTCCTGAAGTCAATTCCCAGCAACCACATTGTGCCTCTTAACCCATCTATAATAAGACCTGCTGCCCTTTTCTGGCCTGCAGGCATACATGCAGGCAGAATGATGTATACACAGTAAATAAATCCTTTTAAAAATAGGGAGGGAGGGGGCAGGAGAGATATGGCTCAGCAGTTAAGAGCTCTGATTGCTCTTCCAGAGGACCTGAGTTCAATTCCCAGAAACCACATGGTGGCTCACAAGCATCTGTAATGGGATCCGATGCCCTCCTCTGGTGTGTCTGAAGACAGCAATAGTGTACTCATATATATAAAATAAATACTTAAAAAAACAAGGAAAAAATTAACTATTGAGATGGGGACTATTCAACTGCTCCAGCTCCAGGGCCTCCAGCTGCTCCTCGAAGAGGTTTCACCCCAGATCTCAAGCTGGTGTCTAAGTGGATGATGAAAGGTCAACTTTATGCTAGGACATATGGCAGCTATAAGAAATTTGTCAGCATCTGGCAGTTCTGAACCTGGGACTATTACTAACAGGAAATGAAAAAAATATTGTGTCAATTTCTATTTATTTAGGAACGAGAATAAACAGTAATGGTTGTAACTTTTAAAACCTTTTACACTAGAAGTTGACATTTGAGAATACTGGTACTGAAACTGCTTGGCCGTGGGGGTGGGGGGGGCTACAGAGATGGCTCAGTGCTTAAGAGCATTTGTTGCTCTTGCAGAAAACTGGATGGAGTTCAGTTTCCAGCAACCACTTTGGGGCAGCTCATAACAGCCCATACCTTTAGCTCCAGGAAATCTAACACCATCTTCTGACTTCCTCAGACACCCACACACGTGTATCCACATACAGCCACAAATAAAAGGCGGGATGAACGCCTGACATCCCGGCCTTCACTCTGCCGCTGAGGGCACAGAGATAAGTTATGGTCCTTAACCTGCAGTCACCCAGGATTCATGGAAGGACAGCCCTTCACAGAAGCAGAAGCTATCTCCAGAGA
>LR749554.1:2291835-2390040 GCA_902729485.2 Mus minutoides
AAACACTTTCCCTGGGGTTTTTCCACAACTCGCCCAAGGAGGAAGAGGAAGAGAAGAGAGGAAGTCGAACCTTGGACCGATTTCAGTGTGTTTTCCCAGACACTCATGCTGCCTCTTCTTCCAGGTAATTTGGCTTCAGGCAGATGGTAGCATGTACCTTGTGCTTCTGGCTACTTTTCCTTCCTTCCTTCCTTCCTTCCTTCCTCCCCTCCCCTCCCCTCTCCTCTCCTCTCCTCTCCTCTATTTCTGATTATTTTCCAAATATAATTGCCAAGCTTCATGATAACATGACTGCCACCCTCTCGTTGTTAGAGAGAGACTTAGGCTAGGTGGATGAATGAGATTGAGAACAAAACCCAATGAACTAAGAAGTAAGCATTTGGGAGAATATCGCTTCCGCGCACAGTATTGGGTAGATGGCGGCACTGTGTGGATATGTCTGTAGACGTTCGTTGCTTTTACTCTAGTGTAGCTCTAGCACACTGTTCGTTAACCCAGGCTGATGTAATGGATGCCAGATTGAAGACAAAAGGCTTAGTTATTACAGTTGTGGAGAATGGGAAGTCTAAAGACAGCCCCCCCCCCCCCCCCGGCTGGTTTTACCGGATGGAGGAAGAACGCAGCTCCACAGGTCTCCCTTGCACAAGATGCTGACATTTTCTATGAGGGTCTGTCAGCATGGCCAACCATTCTCCTCACCTCCTGATCCCGTCGTTCTGAGATGATGGTGTCTATCTGAGTTTTTAAAGGGTAGGGTGAACGTGCAGACTGTGCCAGTGGGAGAGGGGGGAGAGAGAAGATAAGAGAAGGCAGACTTGTTCTTTAAGGAGCTAATACAAGGTGGAGAAATGATCAAAGGCCTGACAAAGACCACACACTGATGAGGAAGGACAGGGACTCTGTTACTGCCCCTGATGAGAACTGAGCTCTTACTTCAGGTAGCAGCCAGTTTTCTTGCAGGACACAGGCTAAGTTTATCACAGAACCTTCCAAGAGGACTAGCTAAGTGCATATCCCCCATCAAAGTCCAAAGTCACAAACCCAGTCCTGCATCTATACAAAGAAGCTCAACTTGTTGAAAGCTAGGGTTTCCTGTAGCCCAGGTTAGCCTTGAACCTGAACTCATTCTGAGAATGACCTTGAACTCTTTATCTTCTAACCTCCATGTTCTGAGTACTAGGACTGCGGGTATCGGCAAACATGCTCTGTTGTTATGTAGTGTTAGGAGCCAAGTCCAGGGTCTCAAACATGCCAGTCAAGCCTCCGCCCACTAAGTTACATTCCATCCGCAGGATCTCTGCATTTTAATAAGCGCTGCGGGGTATTCTAATATGACTCCCTCAAAATTACTATAAGAATTAAAAACTGCCAGTGTAGCTGTGTCTCTCTTCTAAGACTCAGACCTCACGTCTGTGGTTGCAGCCTGGCTTTGGGCATTTTTACAGCATTCCTACTGCATCTCGCAGCCTGAGTCAAAGATGCTCCTTGGCCGTTTAAGCTGCAAGCTCAGGCCAGGGAAACAGCTGTCTGACTGGGAAGGAGGGGCCTGAGGGTGTCTGCAATACCAAAGGCTTACTTTGCATCACAAAAGGAACCTCTCTTCCCAGGGTTCAAGGGCTCGCTTCCCTCCTCCAGATGAGCAGTAGGTCTTTAACTGGTGGACTAATGCTTAGGAGACTCAGCTATGAACAGGTGCCAGGACCCCTGTCCCGAGCTCCTGTTTGTCGTTCCTGGAAACCAATCCTCTCTTTTGTCCTCCTCCCTGGCCCTTCTAGACTGGTGGATTGCTGCCTCACTTCCAGCTTCTGCCGTGGACTCTTCTCAAGTCTAAGCACCAACCATAGTCTCACTGAACTGGACCTCAGTGACAATACTCTGGGGGACCCGGGCATGAGGGTGCTGTGTGAGGCACTCCAGCACCCCGGCTGTAACATTCAGAGACTGTGGTAAGTCTGTATGTGTGCGTGTGCGTGCCTCTGTGTGTGTGTGTGTGTGTGTGTGTGTGTGTGTGTGTGTGTGTGTAGAATGATTGGGAGGAGACAGTAGCGAAAGATGGTTGATGAATCTGGTCAGTTGTCCCCAGGGCTTGTAAGAAGGACCAAGGGCTAAGCCCTAATGGCTTTAACTGTTTGGCTGTTAGAGTCCAAAATCACATATCCATTGGTTGATTTGTTCTGAGTCTCTTTCTCTGGCTTGTGGGTGGCCATCTTCTCCTTGAATCTTTGCATCATCTTCTAGCTGTGTGTCTGTCCTCTAACCTCTTAACAGCCTTTTCTTGTACTGATACCAGCCAGCCCCACGGCACTAGGGCTAACACTGAGTTCAGTTCAACTACCTGTTTTGAAGCACCTATTTCCAAACATGGTCACACGCTGTGGTCTTATGGGGTGGAGTGTTGATACCTGAAGCTTTGGAGGGACACATTTGATTCTAAGTGTGCTGGCTGAATGGACTGGAGGTAAGTTTAGAAAGCTGTAGACCAGGAAGATGAGGAAGAACTGAAAGGAGCTATTTGTTGGTGGCAAAACAAAGGCTGTGTTTTCCATTTCTTCATAGACCAGGCTTCTGGGCGAGAACTGGGAAGTTTCATCACAGATGCTGTTATGGGGATGAAAAGTTTATCTCCCGAGGCTGGCCTCACTAGTTCTACCCAAGTGTTCAGCCTCCTGTGATTTATATTCCGTAGTCTGAGCATCTGAGTCTCCAGCTGGGCCCCTGGACCGTCCCTCAGGCTGGGCCCCTGGATCATTTCTCCAGCTCTATTTAACATATACTCTGGATTCATATAGTATCTGAATTTTTTGTTTGTTTGTTTGTTTGTTTGTTTTTCAAGACAGGGTTTCTCTGTATAGCCATGGCTGTCCTAGAACTCACTTTGTAGACCAGGCTGGCCTCGAACTCAGAAATCTGCCTGCCTCTGCCTCCCAAGTGCTGGGATTAAAGGCATGTGCCGTCACGCCCGGCAGTATCTGAATTTTTAACAAGTTACACAGCTCTTTACATTTCATTTATTTGTTTGTTTATTTACTTATTTAAAAGACAGGATCTCAGTATGTTGCCCAAGCTGGCCTTCTACTTTCTAGTTCCAGCCCACACCCTTCCTCAGCTTCTTTCGTGGGTCTAAGAGCGTGAGGTGGCGTCCTGCCATTACCTTCCCTTCTTTTGAGCATTTCTCCAGCTCCCTATTGCTCATACTATACACCTTCCCAACACCATTTGTAAAAACTCCATTTTATTTTCTGTATAAGCTGCTGTTCACTTTCTCTCATCCTCTCTGGGCCAGCCCAGGGCCAGCCACACTGCGCTGGATGTTACAGTGAGCTAGCTTACGACTCTGGGGAAGAAATCCCGTTATTTCGCTGTGGACTTTGGAACACCAGGGCATGTCGGTCTGTAAGCGTATGTGTGCGTCAGGAGAATGTTGGGTGTTTTGTGTCTCCACATCTGCTTTTTCTTTTCTTTTAGACTTATTTATTTTATGTGTCGGAATGTTTTGCCTGTACATATATCTGCATACCATGTGCATGCCTGGTGCCCCTGGAGGCCAGAAGAAGGTACTAGATTCCCTGGAACTGTAGTAATGGATAGCTGTAAGCTACCACGTGGTGTTGTGAACCAAACTTGGGGTGTTGGAGAAACAGCTTGGCAGCTAAGAGCTCTTGCTGTACTGGCAGAGGACCCAAGCTTGGTAAACAGACATACATGCAGGCAAAACATTCATGACACATAAAATAAATAACTCCCCCATTCTGCTTTCCCAGTGGCTTTATATTACTGAGAATTATTTTATTATTTCTGAGTGTTATTGAAAACTAATGATTATTCCATTTGTCTTTGTTGACTTGTTAGCTGTAGATTTTTGATGAATTTATTTTGATGAATTTTCTTTTGGATGTATTCCCTACATTAGCTTAACTATAGCATTGCCACAAAGTCCATTCTATAGTGTATTTCTTTCTTTTTTTTTTTTAAGATTTATTTATTTATTTATTTTATGTATATGAGTACAATTATAGCTGTCAGCCCCACTCACTCAGGTTGGCCCCACTCGCTCCGGCCTAAAGATTTATTATTATTATTATTATTATTATTATTATTATTATTATTATTATTATTATTATATCTAAGTACATTGTAGCTGTCTTCAGACACACCAGAAGAGAGCATCAGATCTCATTACAGATGGTTGTGAGCCACCATGTGGTTGCTGGGAATTGAACTCAGGACCTCTGGAAGGGCAGTCAGTGCTCTTAACCACTGAGTCATCTCTCCAGCCCCATAGTATATTTTAATGTCTCCCCTTCTAGCCTATGAGCTATATGATTGTCTTATGCACCTGAATTTTACACACTTCCTTCTGTGCTTTATTTTGTTTAACTCCAAATGTATGGAACAAAACATTTAAAAATTAAAAAACCCATACACTTAAAAAAGAACATTTCTATTTTTTTTCTTTAAAAATTTATGGTATGTGTGTGTGTGTGTGTGTGTGTGTGTGTGTGTTGTGTTACCTATGTCTGTTGTATGTGGGCCTGTACATGTCACAACATGCATGTGGAAGTCAGCGGATAAGTTCGGAAACACTGAGGTCAACACTTCCCTGGCCTTATTGTGGAGCTTGCAGCGACATCATTATTATGGACTTAGCTTCAGCTCTTACGGTTTCAGCCCCTCTCACATCGCCATGCTGAACACCAAGCTTCTGACTGTGGCCTCCTGGGGACAAACCACAGCCAAACAATAGTGCATAAAAGGACTCACAAATGGGGAGCACACTGACACGGCCCTGAGCGTTGTCTAGCTGACATTTCCCCGCTGCTCTTCTCTGGGGCTCACAGAGATCTGTTCACCAAGAAGGAAACGGAGTGAAGGCCACATGTACTAAGGGGTTGTCACTTTGGGAAGCATAGAGAGACCCTAACTTCTTCCCATCCTTCCTATCTGTGTCTTCCTGAGTGTGGCTTTGGTGTCCCTGACCCACCCAGCAGAATAGGAACTTTATGAGATTACCTGTCGGTTCTGCTTTCTAAAGTTCTCCAAAGTGTAGAGAGAGAACCAGAGAGAATCTGATGCTGTAAAGACTTTTTGTCATGGAAATGAGAACTCTAGTGACTTGCATGCCTCGTGAGGGTACGAGGGGACTTCAACCATTAGAAACTCTGGGAAGGCAGGGGCTCCAGGCTCACCACCCTTGTCATTTACAAACCAGGATGTACCCTTTGTGCACCTGAAGTGTAGACCAACACGAGCTTGGTGCATTCACCACGAAGCCCCCTCCCACTTCTTTTTTTTGGGGGGGGGGGTTCGAGACAGGGTTTCTCTGTATAGCCCTGGCTGTCCTGGCACTCACTTTGTAGACCAGGCTGGCCTCAAACTCAGAAATCCGCCTGCCTCTGCCTCCCGAGTGCTGGGATTAAAGGCGTGCGCCACCACGCCCGGCTCCCCTCCCACTTCTAAGGTGTCCTGTGCATTGCTCAGGAACTCTGGCTACCCCAGAACACATCCACTCCTGCATCCAGACTGGAGAACAATAGCAGGGAAGGAGGCTGTGCGAGTTGGCTCTCCATCCATTAAATAAGCACCCGAGTCGGTCAATTTAAAAGGAGGAAAGAGTTGTTTTGGCTTATGGTTCTAGCCCGTGGTCAGTTGAGTCTGTTGTGATGAGCTAGAATATTGTGGTAGCGTTATATGGTAGGGGAGTCTATGTACATCATGACGTCAAGGAACAAAGTAGGAAGAGAGCAAGAGTGAGAGGGAAAGAGACAGACACAGACACACAGACAGAGAGACAGAGAGAGACAGAGAGACAGAGAGACAGAGACAGAGAGACAAAACAGTATTTTAATATCTCCTTAAGGTCACCCCCATCAGTGTCTATACATTCCATGTGTCTTCCTCTAGGTTGCATTTCCCAGAGGTTTCACCCCCCTCCCCACAGTTTGAACATGTAGGCATGGGGCACATGTAGGATCTTGATCCCGAGAGAGGCCTCACTCTGATGTCTGATTCTGTTCCTGCTGTGAAGGTTGGGGCGTTGTGGACTGTCCCAACAATGCTGCTTCGACATCTCCTCTGTCCTGAGCAGCAGCCAGAAGCTGGTGGAGCTGGACCTCAGTGACAATGCCCTGGGGGACTTTGGAGTCAGATTGCTGTGTGTGGGACTGAAACATCTGCTCTGCAACCTCCAGAAACTCTGGTGAGTCGGGTCCACCTCCCTTAGGCAGCTCTGCTGTGGAGGCCCATTTCAGGAACTCTACTTCAGGGAGACACACTGAGCCATCAGCTCATGTGTGAGGATGAGAACATTTTTTTTTTTTTTCTGAGACAGGGTTTCTCTGTATAGCTCTGGCTGTCCTGGAACTCAATTTGTAGACCAGGCTGGCCTCGAACTGAGAAATCCGCCTGCCTCTGCCTCCCGAGTGCTGGGATTAAAGGCGTGTGCCACCACGCCAGGGAAGGATGAGAACATTCTTAGTGGCCTGGAGGACTTCCTGCGCTCCCTTCTGCCAGTCGCTCAGTCAGCCAAGTGATTGCTGTGGGAAAATATAGCGGTGGTGTGTATGTCTGTGCATGTGTGCATGTTTATAAATCATCAAATAAATTATGTCAGTCTTTAAGATACCCAAGGAAACAGAAGCACTGCAAAGCATCATGGTAGAACGGCTTTGAGAGGTCAATAAATAAATCCTCACACTAAATAGAAAAAAAAAAGTGCAACTCAAGCAATGGAACATTTACTGTATGGGGTCCTTACTGAATGCTTCTAGGAGACAAGAATTCTAAAAAAGATAAGAGAGCAAGTGAGGGCCTGGGATGCAGCTCAGTTGATAGAGCGCTTGCCTAGCATATGCGAAGCCCAAAGTTTGATCCTTAGCACCAAATCAAACCAGCAAACCAGATGTAGGGGCAGTAAGATCAAAGGCTCAAGCTCAGTTTGGGTTTACATATTTTTGGCCAGCCTGGGCTACATGAGACCCTGTCTCAAAACAAAACACAAGCAAACAAATAAACAACAACAAAAAAACCAATAAAGAAACAAAAGCCCACGTCATCAGGTGGTGGCAGCTCATAGTTCATCACCACGATTATAGAAATCAAACCCACAACAAATAAATAAGAAACCAGACTAGTGTTGGTAAGGACTTGAAGAACTGGAACTTTTTGTCTCTTTAATGCAGTTGTTCTCAACTTGTGGGTTGAGACCCTGTTGGGGGGATCAAACAACCCTTTCACAGGAATTGCCTAAGTGCATCAGAAAATATAGATATTTACAGAAGCAAAATCACAGTCATGAAGTAGAAACGAAAATAATGTTGTGGTTGGGGGTCACCACAACATGAGGATTTGTATTAAAGGGTCGCAGCACTAGGAAGGTTGAGAACCCCTGCTCTAGCAGGAACGTAAAACAGCAGCAAGCAGGAACATAAAACATGGCAACCAGCACGGTGATTCTCACACGAGTATGGACCTGCACTTGATCCATGTGTTTTAGAGTACGTCCGCCAGCTGTGCAACTGTGTTTGCAACATGAAGTCCAGAGCATATCAGTAACGGCAGCCAAAGGTCAGAAACTTCTCTGTGTTTGTTGATGGACAATGGTCAGAAGGTGGTATCTGCACATACACAGCTTTGAACAAATTAGGACACTTGCTAAAATCTTCACGAGCCTTGAGGGTGTAATACTAAGTGAGATAAATCTGTCACAAAGAGCAAACACTATGATTATACTTATATAACATTACTTAAATTCATTTGATAGATTTTTAAATCTTTTTTTTAAAGATTTATTTATTTATTATATGTAAGCTGTCTTCTGACGCTCTAGAAGAGGGCATCAGATTTCGTTATGCATGGTTGTGAGCCACCATGTGGTTGCTGGGATTTGTACTCGGGACCTTTGGAAGAGCAGTCGGTGCTCTTAACCACTGAGCTATCTCGCCAACCCTACACAATTTTATATATGTTCTGCATATTTTTTTTTCAGAGCTGAGGACCGAACCCAGGGCCTTGAGCTTGCTAAGCAAGTACTCTACCACTGAGCTAAATCTCCAACTATGTAGGGCATAACGATAGCTTCCAGGGAAGGAATGATTGGGGAGTTTTTGTTTGTTTGTTTGTTTTGTTTTATTTTAGCAGATAGAGAGAGCGTTTCAGTTTTGTAAAATAAAGGTGATCAGAAATGGATAGTGATGGTGGCTGCTCTTAAAGACACTGAGTTCTTCTCCTCCTCCTCCTCCTCCTCCTCCTCCTCCTCCTCCTCCTCCTCCCTTTCCCTCTCCCTCTCCTTCTCCTTCCTCTCTTCCTCCTCCTCCTCTCCCTTCTTCTTCTTCTGGTGCTGGGGGATGGATCTAGGTTCTCTCACGTGCTAGGCAAGCACTCTAGCCCATCCCCTTTCCTTTTTCATATTGAGCAGGGTCTTGCTAAGTTTCCCAGGTACCCCTTAGCTTTTGATCCTCTTGCCTTAGCCTCCTGAGTAGCTGGGACTGCAGGCCTCTGCTACCAGTCCTCAATAAAATTCTGCTCTGAGAGTGGTTAGGATGACAGATTTTACCACACATACATTAAAAACCTGATTTTATATTATTATTATTGGTGTGTGTGTGTGTGTGTGTGTGTGTGTGTGTGTGTGTGTGTGTATGCCATGGAGTTTGTGTGAAGATCAGAGGACAACTTTTTGGAGTCAGCTCTCTCTTCTTTGTGGGTTCTGGGATTAAACTCAGATCGTCAGGCTTAGTAACAAGTGCTTTTACTCGCTAAGCCATCTCCCTTGACTCTACATATACATTTTATTTCCATAAAATAGATGAAGGGAGAAGGAAAGATATCCTTGTGAGGGGAATGGGCTTACTGTCTGTTACTTCTTATAAGAACTATGTGGAGCCGGGCGTGGTGGTGCATGCCTTTAATCCCAGCACTCGGGAGGCAGAGGCAGGCGGATTTCTGAGTTAGAGGCCAGCCTGGTCTACAAAGTAAGTTCCAGGACAGCCAGGGCTAGACAGAGAAACCCTGTCTCGAAAAAGAAAAAAGAAAAAAAAGAAAAAAAAAAACCTATGTGGAGCTAAGGTGCAGGCTGTAGCTGAGGAGGGCAGTAGCAGGCACAGGTCTCCTAGCCCACGATGCAGAGTGCATGAGAGATGGCACTGACCTTGTCCCCTCTGCATGGAAGGTTGGTCAGCTGCTGCCTCACATCCGCGTGTTGTCAGGATCTCGCATTGGTTCTGAGCTCCAACCATTCTCTGACCAGACTGTACATTGGAGAAAATGCCTTGGGAGACTCAGGAGTCCAAGTTTTGTGTGAAAAGATGAAGGACCCACAATGTAACTTGCAGAAGCTGGGGTAAGTAAGTCAAATTCTCCTCAGAGATCGCTTATTTGGGAAGCACGGGTGGGGCCCCTCTGGAGAATGTTCATCTGCTGGAAAGGAAGGTGGGAACCGCAGCATCCGCATCCGAAGTGGTCTGAAGCTCCAGCTTCATGTGGCACACGGTTAGGATTCTGTACTTCAGATTCAAGTAGCCGTAGGTTTAGCCAGCTGTGGGTTAAAAATATTAGGAAAAATGATGTCTGTGCTTAACATATATGAACCTTCCTCTTTGTCATTATTCTCTGAACAACATAGCATACAGCACACATGCCATGCCAGGTCACAAAGGTAACCTAGAGACAAGTACAGTCCACGGAAGGATGCACAGAGGTAATATGTAAACACTCTGCATTTTACATGAGGAACATGACCATGTGCAAATTTTAGCACCCATGGGGGTGTCTTGGGGCCAGTCACTAAGGACACTGAGGGACAGTTGTATTACTGCTGATGAGATAGGTTCTACTGACTTGTGGCTGTATAGTCAGAGCTTCTGAGGAGTTGACAGCTCTACTTCCTTCAAGCACAAAACTTGTTTCTAAGACATGCACGAGATCAGTAACCCATTGAATGTCTGAGCACTCTCAAGGATACACATTAACTTCTGCATAGCAGGCCCTCTACACTGAGTACACATAACTTCTGCATACCAGGCCCTCTGCACTGAGTTCCCACCCCGACAGCAGCCTCTGGGGTTCTGGGCCCTGGGGCTTGCCCTTCTCCACAGGGCTGGGAGCAGCAGCTCCGGTCTCTGCTTCCCAAAGACGACCTCATACTTACATGGCACAGATGTTTCTGGATCCTCAACTGTGCTGTGGTACAGCATCAGTACCAGTGTAGCCGTGCTCTCTCAGGTAACAGCTGGGTTGTGAATCTTCCTCTTGACTTCCAGACCTGCAGGCAGAGTGAGACTTTGACGTTCTGTGGCAGGCTGCCGCTCTGTTTTCAGGGTGGTTTTCTTATGCTTGGTCGTTTTTAAACTTAGTTTTAAATCACTACATCTACTTACTTATGTATTTATTCATTTACTTATTTAGTGTGCCCCACAGTACACATGTGGAGGTCAAAAGGACTTTATGGAGTCAGTTCTACTTTTGCATGGATTCCAGGGGTGGAACGCGGGCCATCCGGCTTGGCAGCAAGTGCCCTTAGCTGCTGAGCCACTTTGCTGGCCCCATATCAGGTTTTCGAGGTTGCAATTCTGTAGCAAATACAAACCCAGACTACCTGCTAGTGGCCGCTCACTACCCTTTCTTTCTTTCTTTCTTTCTTTCTTTCTTTCTTTCTTTCTTTCTTTCTTTCTTTCTTAAAATTTATTTATTTAATTGGAATACACCGTAGCTGTTTTCAGACACACCACAAGAGGGCATCTGATCCCATAACAGATGGTTGTGAGCCACCATGTGGTTCCTGGGATTTGAACTCAGGACCTTTGGAAGAGCAGTCAGTGCTCTTAACCACTGAGCCATCTCTCCAGCCCCTCACTGCCCTTTCTTGATCCTTGTGTGAATCAGCTCATTTGACTTCAGGGAAATGGAGCTAAATAGTTATCAATGCTTGTACTTAGAAGAGGTGAGAATGAGGTCCAGGAGCATCAGATCTTTGCCTGTAGCTGCTGGCTAGAAAGTAGACACCCTCGTGTGATTTCCCAGCTCTCAGCCTGGTTATGGTTTGCAATTGTACTCTCTTCAAGGGCCTTGGCATTTGCTCCTAACCTTATGCCATCTCTGCTGAATCAGCTAGGAAAGACTAAATGTCCATTATATCAATATCTATAAATAAAGCAAACAAACTGAATGTCTTTATTCACATTACGGATAGAAATGGCAGTTATATGAATATTTAGGGCACAATATAACAAACCTAGCATAACAGTACAGGCCTTTAATCCCAGCTCTCGGGAGGCAGAGGCAGGTGGATTTCTGTGAGTTTGAGGCCAGCCTGGTGTACATATTGAGTTCTAGGACAGCTAGAGCTACATTTAAGACCCTGCCTCAGTAAAAGATAAATGCAACCAAATGAGTCTGGAGATGTGGTACAATGGTTAGTTTGTCTAGCATGTATTATGCCTTCCATCCCTAGTATAGAATAAAGTGGGTTTTATGGTATACTTATGTAATCCTAACACTTGGGAGGGAAAGGTGGGATGATAAGAAGTTCAAGGTCATACTCAGTAACATAGGGAGTTTGAGATTAGCCTGGGCTACATAAGATCATGTCTTAAAAAAAAAATCAAAACCAAACCAAACCAAACCAAATCAAAACAACAAAACCTAACACTGACAGGAGACTTTTTCTGAGAGAAAAATCAATTATCCATAATTATTAACCAATATTACTTGTAAACTCTAATGCTTTCTTGGGCTTGTCCTGTTAGCTCAGCCTCAGACGTTACCAAATTGCTTATCTAGAAGGTTAAGGTGCTGTCACGGCTCTGCCAGAGCAGTGAGGCTTCCGATGGTGCTGCCCGAGCTCTGCCGGAGCAGTGTGGCTTCCGAGGGTGCTGCCGCGGCTCTGCCGGAGCAGTGTGGCTTCCGAGGGTGCTGCCGCGGCTCTGCCGGAGCAGTGTGGCTTCCGAGGGTGCTGCCGCGGCTCTGCCGGAGCAGTGTGGCTTCCGATGCTTTGTTTGACCAACAGATGGGATTTGGCCTCTGAGCTTGCCAGGTGCCCTGGACTCTGTGGTGGGTGCTGATGGCAGAAGTGACCTTGTTTACACACACTACAGGGAGGGGTGACCCACTAGAGCACAGAACAGTATGGAGTACGTGTTGCTTCTCTCAGTCCTTAGCTTGGCTCTTGCCTTGGCTTTAGTCCAGCCATCACTTTTTCCTTGTGTTCCTTTTCCCATGTTTTTTCGTTGATTTGATAGCTTCCTCTTCTGTAAATTCTGCACTGGCTTCTCTTCCTGTGATCTTTGGGTTTTGTCGTTGATTTTCTATTAATTGTTTCTATATTCTCTGAGATATCTTATGTACCCCTAAACACCAATGACCACTCATAGACAAATGTCTTCCCAAGTAGATCTCACACCCACATACCACTTGTGAGGTGTTTTGTTTTGTTTTTGCTACAAAAACAACATAATTTTTTTAGAAAGACGGAGATCTTTTTCGGTGAATGTTTGGACCGTTCGTTTTAAACTCTTTGACACAACATGTGTGTTGTGGGTAGGGGGGTATACGGGTATGTAACAGTTAACGAAACAGTTAGATGTATAACTAGGTACTTAAATGAGTGGTTATATAAATAGGTTGATAAGTAGAAAAATGGGTTTGTAAGACACTGTCTGAGTTTGCTATAACAGAGTACCCAAAACATAATGGTGTAGACAACACAAACTGTCCCTCAGTTCCCAGCAGGTTCACAGAGGGCACATACACACGTCACTGCTCTCAGTTCCTTCTTTGTCTGTCTTTCCTTCCTTCCTCCTTTCCTTCGGAGAAAAACCAGCCTTCATTCCACTTTCCTCTGGTCTGTGTTGTATTGAATTAGTTTTATGTTCCAAAGGTCTGGCCTGTTCTGCTTTTCCTTGTCATTCATGATGTCTTTCTTATGGAAGTTTGGATCATTGACAAGTAGGAAGCTCTCATTATTTTTCAAGTAATTATTCTGGTTGGCAATTTTCTGATATTTATTTATTTGTTTTCTATGGTGTGTGTATGTGTGTGTGTGTGTGTGTGTGTGTGTGTGTGTGTGTGTGTGTGTGCGTATTGGTGGGTGTGCATGCTGTGCCATGCATGTAGAGGTCAGATGACAACTTGTCAGGCCTTATTCTCTTCTTTCTTTCACCTTGTGGGTCATGGGGTTCAAATTCAGATCATCAGGTTTGGCAGCAAGAGCCTTTTATACCGACTCATCTCACCACCCTAAATAATTATTGTGATCTCCATTTTCCTAACTCAAATAGAGCGATGACGGCTGGGGATATAGCTTAGTCAGCGGAGGGTTTGTCTAGCATGAACAAAGCCCTCCGTTTGATCACTAGCACTTAAGTAGGGTGTGGCAGCACATGCTGGTAATCCCAGCACTCCAGAGGCAGGAGGATCAGAAGTTCAAGGTCAGATTACACAGCAAGTTAGACACCGTTCTAGGTTACAAGAGATTCTGTCTAGAAAAGAAACAGGAAAGGAATAAGAATAACACTCCTATCTTGAGTTTGTAATAATGAAATAAAACAATCACACTCGATGCCATTATCCCACAAAGTAAGTAGCCAATACCGTTAAAAGTTCGGTTTTCATTGGGGGACAGTTTTAGGGAACAAGGAGGATTGCTGATGAGTAGAAAAGCCACAGGGAGTTAACTGAATGCAGCAAATAGCATGAGTTCAAGACACACAGAACAAAGCCACCCAGTGATTAGTGGCTTTTACCCAACAGCAAACTTAAGGAATTAGGGAAGGAAGCCTTATTGTGGTTCATACTGTGAAGGTACAGCTCATGGCAAGACGGGTTGGGGGGTGGGGGATTGCCAAGGAATAGCGGCAGCATCATGAAGCAGCCAATCACGCTGTGTCTGCAAATGGGAAGTAGAGAGACGAGTACTGGTGCTCACTTCCCATAATTCAGTCTGGGACGCCAGCCCATGAAGGGTTTTCCACTTTCGTTAACCTAATCTAGAAAACTCCTCACAGATATGCCCAAAGATTTGTCTTGAGGGTGATTCTAGATTTTGTCAAGTTGACAGTAAACACACAGCTGGATTGGCTAGAACTGAGCTATTACCAGTGGGCAGGTTGACGGCATGTGTTTGATTTTCTAAGCATTATATCATGCACTAATCATACTTATCCCTCAGCCTCAATATCCTAATCACATGGCTGTGACGTTGTCTTCTTTTCTGGGGTGCTAGGAATGGAACTTAGGCCCTCACATATGCTAGGCTTAGATTCAGGTGACCCCATGACATTGAGAGATTGTTCATCTCTGGGAGGGTCTGGAGGCAGAGCTTGGATCTGAACTGGATTATAAGGCCCGCCCTCTGGTGGTCTCTTCCCTTTAGCCTGGCCATATCTGGCTAAGCAGCACCACAAGCATTCACTGTAGACAGTGTTCAACTAGACCTCAGAATAGTAAATCAAAAATTCTTGAACTGTTGTGAGGTTCCAGAGGTAAAGACTTCTGCCATCAAGGCTGACAATCTGAGTTCAATTCCTGGGACTCACAGAGTGGAAGATGTCTTAGTTAGGGTTTCCATTGCTGTAAAGAGACACCATGACCAAGGCAACTCTTTTTTTGTTTTTGGAGACAGGGTTTCTCTGTGTAGCCCTGGCTGCCCTGGAACTCACTTTGTAGACCAGGCTGGCCTTGAACTCAGAAATCCACCTGCCTCTGCCTCCCAAGTGCTGGGATTAAAGGTGTGCGTCACCACCGCCAGGCTCCATGGCAACTATTAAAAAGGTAAACATTTAATTGGGGCTGGTTTGCACATTCCTTTGAATGTGTTCAGTCCATTATCATCAAGGCCGGAAGCATGGTAGTGTCCAGGCAGACATGGTACTGGAGAAGGAATTGAGAGTTTCGCATCTTGATAGGGTAGCGGCCAGGAGAAGACTGCTTTCAGGAAGTTAGAGAGTCTCCAAGCCTATCCCTCCAACAAGACCGTAACTACTCCAACAAGGCCACACCTACTCCAACAAGGCCACACCCACTCTAATAAGGCCACACCCCCTAGTAGTACTACTTCCTGGGCCAAGCATATTCAAACCACCACAGAAGGAAATAGCCAGTTCCACAAAGTTGTCCTCTGATCTCCAAACATGTGAATGCTCTCTCCCTCCCTCCCCCTCCTCTCCTCCTCCTCCTCTATGCTGGCTTCTGACCTTTACGTTATTAGGATGCAGCTCACAGTGACACACAATGTCTGAGAGAGCCTGGGCACTGAGGGCTCCTTCTCTTCTTCCTATAGGTTGGTGAATTCCGGCCTTACTTCAATCTGTTGTTCAGCTCTGACCTCTGTGCTCAAAACCAACCAGAAACTCACACACCTCTACCTACGAAGCAATGCCCTTGGAGACACGGGACTCAGGCTCCTCTGTGAGGGACTTCTGCACCCGGACTGTAAGCTACAGATGCTGGAGTGAGTCCATGGGCTGCCTGAGGTGATGGGAACATGGAGTGTGAGGCAGGCTGTGGAGCAACCCTGACGCAAATCTGTATCTGAAGAGTGAGGAGTGAGGAGTTCCTGGTGTCCATTAGTGAGAACTTGGAGGTTTCTAGATGATATACAGCTTAAAGGCTGAGCCCCTGCCACCACAGTCCTGCCAACTGTAAACAACCCAGTACCTTGGGAAAAGAAACTTTCTTCTAAAGAGGGGCGAAAAGTAACAGTATCATATAAAGTAGCTTCATGCTGGTTAACCTGCGCTTTTTATTTTTATTATTTATTTATTTATTTTCGAGACAGGGTTTCTCTGTGTAGCCCTGGCTGTCCTGGAACTCACTCTGTAGACCAGGCTGGCCTCGAACTCAGAAATCCTCCTGCCTCTGCCTCCCAAGTGCTGAGATTAAAGGCGTGTGCCACCACTGCCCGGCCCAATCTGTGCTTTTTTATGCAAATGAAATAGTGCAGGTTTGGAGACCCGGAAATATGGATGGTCAAGGCTATTTTCTTTATATCGCCCTTCTCTTCTCAAAGATTAGAAAGCTGCAGCCTCACCTCACACAGCTGCTGGAATCTCTCCACAATTCTGACCCACAACCACAGCCTTCGCAAGCTGAACCTGGGCAACAACGACCTGGGCGATCTGTGCGTGGTGACCCTCTGTGAGGTTCTGAAGCAGCAGGGCTGCCTCCTGCAGAGCCTACAGTGAGTGTGGTTTGCAGAGAGCTTCTCATGGGATCGGGGAGTGGAGTGCTGAGGGGAGGGTGACCACGGGACAAAAGTCAGAGTTTCTCTAGATTAATTTGCAGTTTTCTGAAGAGTCTAACTCAAAGCTTCCTTTCTGTTTTCACAGGTTAGGTGAAATGTACTTAAATCGTGAAACAAAATGTGCCTTAGAAGCGCTCCAGGAAGAAAAGCCTGAGCTGACTATTGTCTTTGAGATTTCCTGGTAGGTGTGGAAGCAGGACTACCAGCTGCCTCAGTCCTGCCCCAAGCCCCAGTGTGCACTGCTGTCACTACTGGCAAGCCCTCCTTCACCATCAGGATCACAGCCGAGGCTCTTCCGGTATAGGGTCTGGAGCAAAGGCTTGTGTGGAACCAAACATGTTTCCTCACATCGCTATTGTGAAACTGCCAGAGGCTGCGCTTCCCGCCATGTCTTCAGTCAGCAAGGTGTTCCCTCTTGGTGACATCATGGAAACAGCTTCTAGAAAACACCCTTTCTGTCCTTTCCCTCCTCCTCCTCTGCTATTTTTTCAGTCTATCTTCTTCCTCCTCCTCTTCTCCACCCCTCCCCCACACTGGGTCTCCAGTTTCTTGACACTTGCCCATACCTTCGGTCTTGTCTTCCTGTTAACTGACCATACCACATAAGGAGCTGCCTGCGAGCTAGATGGAAGGTTTGTGGCGGCCTCTCGGCTATGTATTTGTTTTTATTTTTTAATAGTTATGATTTCTGTTTAGCTACCTGAAAACTCGGAGATTTATAAAACCCATTTTGTATTTATTGTATGTTTGTACTGCTTTTTTAATTTAAAAAATGTATCTAGAATTCTTTTAAGTTATCTATCCAAACTACTAAAAATAAATCAGTTTACACATTTAAATTTTCTCTTTGCAAAATGATTCAACGTTGGTTAATGAGGGGAAAAAAATCACATCACTCAGATTTGGGAGGAGGGATTTCAGTTGTAGTAGCATAGAGGGTAACAGCACATAGGGGCAGGCTAGGTCACATGGAGAAATGAATCCTATGGCATTTTCAAATAGAGGCATAACCTGATTTCATCTTGTCTGGGTGACAACAGCTCACCTTAGGTTTATCCATTTGAAGAGCATCTCCTCCCCTAAGTGACACTGAGTGCTAAGTCATGAATAAATACTGCCCAGTACACAGAAACAACTTTTAGACATACAACATTGCTCAGAGTGGAAATATTGGTTCATATTGTCTGGTGGGGCTGCCAGACCTTTGCTATGGAGATGGACTGATGAACAGTTGTTGTTGTTTTTTAAATATTAGGATTTTAAAATTTTTTAAAGATTTATTTATTTTTATGTATGTGAACACACTGTAGCTGTTTCCAGACACACCAGAAGAGGGCATGAGATTTCACTACAGATGGTTGTGAGCCACCATGTGGTTGCTGGGAATTGAACTCAGAACCTCTGGAAGAGCAGTCAGTGCTCTTAACCACTGAGCCGTCCCTTCAACCCCTGATGAACTTTTAATATAAGGAGATTATGCAAGGCAAAACAACCATGCCACTAAAGAGTCTCTTTACATAAACTGGTTTTTAAAAAATAGAGCCTTTTTCTCCCCTTGAATGTCAGACGATCTGACAATCCTCCATGCCCCATCTCTCCAGTGCTGGGATTACATGCATGTGCCAGCATGCGGCTTATGTGATGCTAGAGCACAAACCCAGGGCCCCTTGGATGCTTGGCGAGCATCCCATAAACTGGGTTCTCTCTTTCTAGTGAGGCTAATTTATTTAATGATTTAAATTAAACCAATTTAAAACCATGTAGTGCACTATTCTGTACAAACTCTCTGCCTGCTTAGGAGTGTGAGTGTGTATGTGTGTGTGTGTGTGTGTGTGTGTGTGTGTGTGTGCAGGCAGCATGCGTGTGTATGCATGTGTGTCTTTCAGGGTGTATGTATGTATGCATGTGTGTATGCATGTGTACAGTAGTAGCAGCAGCAGCAGCAGCAGCAGTAATTATGGTGATTAAACTCTGATACTGAGCCCCAAGTCTGAGTCTAGGGCTTTAAATATTTATCTATACATTTGCTTTGTGTGTCATGGTAAGCTGAACTGTGACATGTTATTTCCCTGTTGTAAATTTTTGACACGCATTATAAAAAATCTATTTTTTCTTACTGTTACACATTTGTCGTATCAAAATGCTTTAATTTAATCGAGAGTTTAATCCCTTAGATACCTTATAACTCCGAGTAATAGAAGTTCTCAGGACTGGAGAGATGGATCAATGGGTAAGAGCACTGGCTGTTCTTCCAGAGCATCTGGGTTTGATTCTCAGCAACCACATGGTGGCTCATAATCATCTGTAACTCCAGTTCCAGAGAATTGAACACCTCTTTGACTTCCACAGGCAAAACACTCATAAAATAAATTAAAGATGACTTAAAAAATAGAAGTCCTATATGCTTATCCTGTGGCATTACCTGTTTATGAAAATGGATATTCTTTTTTTTTTAAAGATTTATTTATTTATTTTATGTAAGTACACTGTAGCTGTCTTCAGACACTCCAGAAGAGGGAGTCAGATCTTGTTACAGATGGTTGTGAGCCACCATGTGGTTGCTGGGATTTGAACTCAGGACCTTTGGAAGAGCAGTCGGGTGCTCTTACCCACTGAGCCATCTCACCAGCCTGAAAATGGATATTCTAAGGATCCCTTATTGCTCCAAGCACCTTTGCTGCTTGACAGCTCATGCTAACACCCAGGACTTGAGAATCCTGACTATTTACTTTATGTCATCCTCTGAGAGCCCATGGATTCATTCATGGTTCTGCTGGCTGTTTCTTCTGTCCCATATTGCGGTTACCTGGTTGGAGGATCCAGTCCCATTCAAGAGTCACAGAGCTGGCTGCAGGCCTGGCTCACATGGCTCTGCAGTTACGGTCTCCCCAGCATGGCCAGTCTTACAGATAATGGGCCTCTTGGAGCCTTGGGGTACCTGAGAATATCACTAACTAAAAGTTCCAGGTGCTTTACAGCGTTGCCCAGGAAGCACTAGAGAATCTTTCACTGAGTTTTAGAGGTCAGGCAAGTCACTAAGCATAGCCTTTCAGGAAGTTAAGAGAATCTGAGATTGTCAGTTAGCACAGCTGTTTTGGGAAACACAATTCGCCAATGTTTCCTAGAATTAGATCGACTCACTCGATTGATATATATACTGATTACCTCTCCTGGTGATTCTCATCATGTTGATTTACTGACTGTGGCTTGGATTTGTCCCATTGCTTAAGGGCTCTTCTACGTTACTCAGGGATATAAAGGGCTGTGAGCTGCTCTGCTATGATAGCGCCATGGAAATCCATTGGAACAAGCACCGGTGTCCTGGACTGGCATGGTCCTTATTTTTCACATTTCTTAAATCAAGTTCTTCAGCTCTGTGATTTGTTTCTAAGCCTTGCCTTCACAGTTAGAAACACTCTCTTATTTCCTTCTTTTTGTAATTTCCATTCATATATTGTTAACTTGCTAGTCAAGAGTTAAAATACTTAACTAAAGAGCTGAGTATAAAAGGATTTTCCGTGCAGGGGTGGGGGTGGGGGTGGGGGTACAAATGCAAGGTGCTGGAGGGAAGGCTCAGTGGCTTAAGTGCTACTCTTGCGGAGGACATGAGTTCAATTCCGACTTTAGTGGATCTGATGCCCTCTGCTGGCCGCTGCAAGCAACTGCACTTACACAAATACCCCACTCCTATGTGTGTGTGTGTGTGTGTGTGTGTGTGTGTGTGTGTGTGTATAAAATCAAATAAAATCTTTAAGAATTACCTATGAAAGAAAACTAAATGCAAATAAATATGTTTCCTGAAATGGTTCCATTTCTCTAAAGGAGGCAGTCAGTAGGACGGGAGAACCTCAGTTTCCTTGGCTACCAGAACTCTAATAATAACTAGAGCAATTACTTCAGCCTTTAATAATTGATTCTTACATGAAAATGAGATTTGCAGCCGGGCATGGTGGCGCATGCCTTTAATCCCAGCGCTCCGGAGGCAGAGACAGGCAGATTTCTGAGTTCGAGGCCAGCCTGGTCTACAGAGTGAGTTCCAGGACAGTCAGGGCTACACAGAGAAACCCTGTCTTGAAAAACCAAAAAAAAAAAAAAAAAAAAAAAAAAAAAAAAAAAAAAAAAAAAAAAAAAAAAAAAAAAAAAAAAAAAAAAAAAAAAAAAAAAAAAAAAAAAAAAAAAAAAAGAAAGAAAAAGAAAAAAAAAGAAAATGAGATTTGCAAAAGTGATCATACACATGAGGATCAGTCTCACACAGATCTATACTTACAGACACTCAGTGTATCACCAGAAACCTTCCACAAATGTCATCTTGAATAATCAATTGCCTTCAACATTTCTCATGTGTGGTTCTGGGCAGCGAAGCCAGGACCAGGCTAGGCAGGAGCTCTAGGCTGAGTTAAACATCTTCAGCTCTTATGTTAGGTTTTATCATTTTAACTGTATTGTATTTGTTGCTGTATTCTCCACTGGAATATGTCCATCTAGAAGCTGAGAGGGGAGATGTACTTGTTTGTACCCCTGTACCCTAACAGGGAGGGAGTCATCTAGCCTTCTATCAGAAAGTTCCCACTCAACGGTGGGAAAACTTTCTATAAAGACAGTTTAAACCGGAGGGGAAAGAAAATTGTCTATGGTTATGAATAGAAGGATGCAGGCATGTTGTTCTTATGAAATTTTGGGAAAAAATACAAAATGTATCAGTTTTGATCCATGTAGAACAGACGTTTATTATAAGCGAGGTAAGACTCCGTGTTTGGTTCATATTGTACACATCTGGAGTGACTTTAATGGAAGAAAGGGGCTTAAAAAGATACATGGGAAACGAGAGAGGAAATACAGGAAGAGGAAGAAAACAGGAAGAGCCAGAGAATTAGAAATTAAACAGCGTGCTCTGAGAATGGAGCTTACGCTCAGATGTGGGACTTGGAGCATCATCACCACATGGAACGTGAAATGCTTTTGGTTGTTTTTTTTTTTTTTTTCCCCTTTCAAATCACTCAAAGAACCTACTGTTCCAAGCATTTCCTGCATCCCTAGGGGTTGAACTCAGTCCTTCCCACATGCCAAGGAAGAGCTGTACCACTCCTGAGCTACAACCCCACCCCACCCCCAGAGTCCTCGCTCCGGAGTTCTGCAAGCTGTGTAGGTCTTCCGGGGTTATACTTTTCACCTTAGGCACAGCCTTCCGGTCCTTGCCAGGAGTCTACGGAGAGCTCCCTTCACGTCTTTATTCCTCAAGGTGTAGATGAAAGGGTTAAGTGTGGGGGTGATTATAGAATAGAAGAGGGAGATGAACTTGCCCTGCTCCTGCGAGTAACTGGATGGAGGCTGCAGGTACATGTAAATGGCAGGCAGATAGAAGAGGGAGACCACCAGCAGGTGGGAAGAACAAGTCCCGAAGGCCTTGTGCCGTCCCTTGGAGGACTGGATCCTCATCACTGCCCGAGCAATGAAGCCGTAGGAGAGGAGTATAAGGGCCAGAGGGACCAGCACAAAGAAGGCCACCAGCACAGCCAGGGTGGCATCATTCGCTGTAGTATCAGCACAGGACAGCTTGATCATGGCTGGCACCTCGCAGAAGAAGTTGTTCAGCACCTGCCGGCCACAGAAAGGCAATTGCACTGTCAGGATGACCTGAACAAGGGAGTTGCCGAAGCCACTGAGCCAGGCCATAGCCACAAGCTGCTGGCAGAGTGGGCGGTGCATAATGATAGCATACCGGAGTGGCTCACAGATGGCCACATAGCGGTCCAGAGCCATGGCGGCCAAGACAATGCACTCGGTGCAGCCCAGCCAGTGGAAAATGGCGTATTGCACTGTGCACCCACCATAACTGATGGTCTTCTGGGAGCTGCCCATGTTGAACAGCATCTGAGGGACAGTGGTGGTGGTGTAGCAGAGATCCAGGAAGGACAAGTGGCTGAGGAAAATGTACATGGGGCTGTGGAGCTGGGGATCCAGCTGGGATACCAGGATGATGGAGATGTTCCCCAGCATAGCAAGAATGTAGGACACCAGGAGGACTGCAAAGACTGGGAGCTCCAGCCATGGCCTGTCGGAAATGCCCAGGAGGATAAAGTCCTTTGGGGTGTCCCAGAAGGAGCTGTGGTTGTCACCTCTCATGCTAAGGCATCTTCTGGGAGCTTCGATGAGTGAAGAGAGTTTGGATGAGTGACTGTCATTGGATGAAATGAGTCATTTTCTCACTGTGTCTGCTTTCTCTCAGGCTTCCTCCTGCCTGACCTTCCTTAGACCCCTGGATGGGGAGTCAGGGCAGCAGTATGTGCATCTCTGACCTTCACCAAGCCAGTCTTTCTAAACTTCAGTTCCTGCATCCCTTACAGCGGGAGTGGGGGATGAGGCTTGCCTCGGCTGCAGGTCCTAGAGAAGATAGAGACTTCTGTGACAGAGTTCCACACAGTGTCGTAGGTGTCATTCACATCCAGCCATGACTCCCATGATTCCCACCGCCACTGGAGTGTTTGACTTCTCCACAAACACACTGACGGGAAAGTGTCCACTTTCTGAGGCTTTTTTATTTTGTCTTCTGGAGACAGAGACAGGAAAGAGGAAAGAGGTGAAATAAAGCAGGAAGAGAAGCGCTTTGCGAGCAGGGAGGGACTCTCTCGATAAGATCACAGCCAAGCAGCCTTCTCACCTCTGATGGCCGACACCTGGCCTGTCTCTGTGAAGATGTGCTCTGGCTCACAGGACTGCAGAAGCTCTTGCCCTATGACTTACTCACCACGGCAGCTCTATCATTCACTTAGACAGTCAAACAGCAGGGTTCCAGGCTCTCTGAATACCTGGAGTAGCCAGGGGATGGGTAACTTTAGCTTCTGATTTGTTACTGATTCCCAGTGAGACCTGAGTGTAACAATGGTGAGCTTAGGAGAAGGTCCTTAGAATTGTTTGACAAAAGATCGGATGGCTCTGGGGTGCTATTTGTTTCATACTTGGAGTGACATTTAAATTCCAGGTACAACTTTGCCAAAGAGATATTATGAGAGCGAGAGAGACAGAGACAGACAGAGACAGACAGAGACAGACAGAGTCAGAGACAGACAGACAGACAGACAGACAGACAGACAGACACAAAGAGAGACAGAGAGAGAGACAGAGACAAAGAGCACAGCCAGTTTGTTTTCTGGGTGCCACTGCTATCAGGGAATTAATGAGCTGCCATCAGTGATTCATGGGATTGAGGTAGAAGACAAAGTGAAATTAGGTCATTAGGAGTTGGCCCCAGTAAGCCTTTGACAGCCTGGAGACCTCAACCATCTGGAAAAGCTCCCCTCGTGACTATTGAAGCTGCTCTGTGGATCAAAGCCCCTCTGTGTGCAGGGACTGTGTGAGTCAAGGCTCTCTCTCTGGTGGCCTCTGATAACTATGCTAGCTCATGATGGAGCTCCAGGGCTAAGGAGACACTTGTCATCTATGCAGCAGAGGGCAAGTCACCTTTTTACTTCTGTTTCTGTTTTCACTGTCTGTACCTATTTAAAACATGTAGTTTTCAACACTTAGCCAGCATCCTCTCTTAGAGTCCCTGTTTCCCTATTTGTTAGTTTCTCTCTCCTCTCTCTCTCTCTCTCTCTCTCTCTCTCTCTAATAAATAGTGTGGGTTAAAGTGTTCAACTCTTGAGTGCATGGTCTTCATTCTTCATTTTCTCCGAGATATGATCCCAGGGTGGAGGCAGTTTGCTGTCGCCGCTATGACAGCTTGCTACCTGACCTGCTGCGCAGTCATTCTAGAGTTCTGATTTCCCAGACTTCTCCAAGTATGCCTTTGAATTCACAATGGAGGTGCACTGCTTCAGGATAAAACTGAAAATCAATCTCACATATAGGTAATTCTTTTTAATTCTCAATTTGGTACTTTGTGCACACATTGGAAAATTAATAAAGATCTCCTTAAGTTAGACATCGCAGCAAGCACCCCTCCTCCAGCTGATATTTCAAAGAACTTGAGTGTTATTTGAAAACAATTCAAACCCTAGAGTTTAGATAGATGAGTGCTAATTTCTTCTGCTCTGTATGTAGTTTCAAAACTAATGTTCTTTGCAATAGCGTTCTCACTAGGCTTGTGAAACATTCAATTATTGAACGATTCTATCAAAAATTCTTACAAGCATTAACTTCAATAAGCAGGATGTATCTCCAACAAGCTCTGGAACTCTGTTTTAACACAGTGAGCTACGAAACCCATGTTTTAAGGCGCACACTGGAGACAGAGGCTAGTCTGCCTTCATGGTGGTAGTGGTGGGATGGATGCCCTTTGCAGCCTCCTTGGGGACAAAGCAGCTGGATGCCAGGCTGCCACTGTCTCTGTTCTCCAGATCTTTCTTCCCTCCAGTCTCTGTGTCTCCTGCCTCTCCTGCTGGAATGCGGCTATCCAGTCACTGCACCACCTGCACATGACCCTTGCTCTCAAATGTTCTCTGAGGTCCAAGTTCCCTCTCAGGGTGAACACATTAATTTCCACACCTGGCGTAGTCACACTAGAGCACAGTTCTTCTGGACCTATGCCTGAAGTTGTATTCTTGGCAGTGCTTTCCTGACATGGTAAGCCCTCCTTTCCTGACATTGTGAGCCAACACATCTGAAACTTCATCTATTAACAGAGCTCCCAACTCCGATGCATCCTCTTCCTTTTAACCTGAGACCAACTTCTCTCTGGTCATGATGGCGAAAAACATCCAGGGTGTTTCTAAGGAGGTTCTACTCACTTTTGCCTCCAGCCAGGATCTTGTGATATTGATTCTATCTTCACAAGGCTCAGCTTCCTTTCTGTCCAGGGCAGTAAGGCCTGTCTAGACCTCAGGGCTTGCTGGCATGCTCTGCAGATGGTCTTTACTCTCCTACTTTGTAGCCACACACAGTGACGTCATCTTTCCTAGACTCAGGTTCTAAGAGCAAAACACCTTCAAGTAATCCAGTTAGTTATCTAGTTTCCCGAGAGATTAGGACCATCTCCTTCCATGGTCTGAAACATGCTATGGATGTTTTGATGACAATACTTGGACTGCTGTGGTGTGTGTGTGTGTGTGTGTGTGTGTGTGTGTGTGTGTATGTGTGTTAGGATATGGACATGAAGATATACTCTTATGACATATGCTATCATTTGTGTGATATACAACTCTCTGATTGATCTTTTTATTTATCTATCCATCTGTGTATTCACGTATTCATGTATCTATCTACCTACCTATCATCTATCTGTCTGTCTGTCTACCTATCATCTTTCTATCCACCATCTATTAAATCATCAGTCTACTTATCTACCCTTCTCATCCTTAACAGTTGCTGTTGAAATGCTCTGGGGACCTGATAGAATTGTGATTTATTCCACTATTCAAAAGCAAGCTCAGAGCCCTAAATATAATTTCAAAGAAGCTCCTGAGATGGGCAAAATAATCAGTCATCCATGAGATTTCTTTCTTTCTTTCTTTCTTTCTTTCTTTCTTTCTTTCTTTCTTTCTTTCTTTTTTTTTTTTTTTGTATTTTCGAGACAGGGTTTCTCTGTATAGCCCTGGCTGTCCTGGAACTCACTTTGTAGACCAGGCTGGCCTCGAACTCAGAAATCCAGCTGCTTCTGCCTCCTGAGTGCTGGGATTAAAGGTGTGTGCCACCAAGCCCAGGGAGACTTATTTCTTATTATCCCTTTCTTCAATCTGAAATTCAGTTTAAAATTTCCTCAATCTGGGCAGTCAAATCAAGGTTTCAGTCCCTGCCTTAGTAAACGGGATTAAGCCATGGGAGACTGAGCCTTGGTGGTAAGGCTGTGGATGGTAGTAGAATTTCCCTTAATTGATGCTAATAGGTGCTCTTTCCTGACAAGGGTGGATATGCAGGGGTATATCCTGGCTCAATGGAAGTCTTCCCCTTAGAGTTCTGATTAGAGTAAAATTAGGCCACTCCCAGCATGATGAGGAAACAAATATACAGTCTCACCATTACCAATTTTGGTCAGCATCACTCTACTCCATTAAAGCAAAAGCTTCATTCTACGAACTAGCTTCCACCTATAATTTTGTCCAAAAGCAGATGTCACAAAGCCTTCCTGTGGTGCAGACTCTGGTTTGTCCGGAGCCCAGGACTGACCCTTCCCTTCCATGGTTCTCTGGCATCTACAGGGGACCTGGCTCAGCCCGGGAGGGAGCAGCCTGTGCAGCCTGTGCAGGTCTGCACTGGGGAGGAGCATTTAGGAGAGTGCTCGCTGCAAATGCAGACAGTGTTCAAGAAAGATGCTGGGACTGCTTGTTCCTACGAAGTTGCTGAGACCGCATGCTTACCTGGCCCTGGCCCCCAGCAGCTGGAGAGAGGTCATCCTTGGCCTGGAAGCAGGAAGAAGTTTTCCTTGCTGTAGATAGATATTCTGGGAAGTCCCAGCGCCAGCTGTGCGTCCCTCTGGCCACAGGAAGTACAGGATTGCAGTGACACTCGTGCTGTGGACACTTTGATATGGTGGAGTGGCTTCTACACTTATATAGACAGCTCAGCCTATTGCCAAAGCCAGGGTGCCCAGGCAGTGATCCAGCTCGCAGCACACTTCCCTGTAATTCCACAACTATTCCCCAGGTTCAACGTGACTGCATCCTCTGCACTCTTTTTCACGAAGGTTCTGCCCTTTCTCCCCAGACACAGCACAGAAGCTTGCTCTCCTCTGGCTGGAAAGTTATCCCTAATGTTTTATTTAATTAGTGTCTAAGGGATTGTCTGATAATTGATGTAGTATGAACTAGTATTTGTAATTAATGGTAGGTCCTTGAAGACCAGAAGGCCAGAAGAAATGGAGCAGCCATGGGGCATTCTTTTCCTCCTCTTCTTCCTCTACCTCTCTTCTTCCTCTTCTCCCTCTTCCTCTTCCTCTTTTTCTTCTTCTCCTTCTTCTTCCTTATCCTCCTCCTCCTTTTTTTACTCCTCCTTCTTCTTCATCTTATTCTCTTTAAGGTTGGTAAGGTTTTCACTGTAAAGTTAGAAGAGGACTGCTTTGTAGAGCTGTGGTTCAGGTAGAGAACAAGCTGATCTGACGTTAGCACCAAAAATCAATCTCTGGGTCTCTAGATAGGTCACCTAGCTTCACTGTGCCCCACCTCCATCTGCAAAGCATAAGAAATCCTGATCCTGCCCTCTAAAGCCTAACAAGAGAGAAACTAGTCTGTCTGTAACCTACGTAGAACAATAACTAGTGTAGAGGAATCCAAGTTCAGATCTGTTCCTGCGTGTTAACGTTGTCTGAGCTGCCCGTTCCATTTGTTGCATGGAAGGGAGGAAAACTCTGGATAGAGACCAAGCATGCAGGACAAATCCTTAGTCATGAGCAGCAAAACGCCTGAACTAAAGCTATCTATGGAGTGTGAATGGGAGGGCTTTAGACAGTTACTTCTTCCCTCTAGTTAAAGAAAATTCTAGCAGCCAGAGAGGTGGCTCAACAGTTAAGAGCATCTGTTGCTCTTGCAGAGGTCCCAGGCTTGACCCCATGTGAATGTGGTAGTGCACAACTGTAGCTTCAGTTTCAGAGGATTTAACATCCTCTCCTGACTCCTCTGACTCCCCTCGTTACTAGACACACATATAGTACACATACATACATGCAGGCAGGCAAAATCATAAGACAAGATACATATGAAATATATATATATATAATAAAATATATAAAATCTAAAAAATTGTTAGTGTATATTTGTGTTTTTTCCCTCCTTTGCTAACTAGACTGAGGATCTGCCAATTCTGTCTAACTTTTCAAACTATTGTCTATTCCTTGTATAGTTTTTTTTAATCTGTATTTCTTTTCTTTTCTTTTTTTAAATAAAAAAGTGTATTTACCTAGAAGCATTCAGAATATCAACAAAACAGCCTCATTTTTTTTTTTTTTTGCAATTACAGAGTGGGATTCAGTTAACAATTATCTTCATATAAGCCGCATCAGAGACAGCTGAAGATGAAAAATAGCCCCAAATAAAACCGAGTCAAAACAAAACAAAACGAAACAAAAGCCAAATTACTGTTCCCATATATAACTAGTTTGTGCTATGCACCAACAAGGACCTGCTTTAAATTTCCATGCCAATTTACAACCTCCAGACTGTACCAGGCAAGGTTAGTGGCTACTGAAAATACCACCAGGACAGGGCTATCTAAAGACACATTGGGTAGTGTGTTAACTATACAAAAAAAGACACTGTACAGTTTAAAAACAAATCTTACACAGCCTTACATTTCAATTTTTTTCTTTAAAATGAGTGAGTTGTGCATGGGGGTGTTTAAATGCTTTATAAACAAGGGGGAAAAACTGCACTAGAACCAACTTATTCATCATCATCTTCTCCATCTTTGCATTCATCTTCTTCCTCCTCTTCTTCCTCCTCCTTCTCTTCTTCTTCCTCATCTCCTTCCTTATCATCATCATCTTCTTCTTCCTTCTTTTTCTTGCTCTTTTCAGCCTTGACCAACCCCTTTTCCGCAGCATCAGGTTTTCCCTTAGCTCTGTAGGCAGCAATAACCTCTCGTACTTCTCCTTCAGCTCGACAGCCTTCTTCTCACAGGGCTGTTTGTCATCCACTGCAGTGTTGTTCCACATCTCTCCTAGTTTGTTTACAACATCACCAATGGATAAGCCAGGATGCTCACCTTTGATTTTGGGGTGGTATTCAGAACAAGAAGGAGGAGGGAAGCATTGGGTTTTTTTTTTTAACTTCTTTTTGGTCTCTCTTTGGGGGGGGGGGATATAGATTTTCATTTCTCTTTCATAACGAGCCTTGTCAGCCTTTGCCATGTTTTCAAATTCCCCCTTTTCTTTAGCAGACATGATCTTCCACCTCTCTGGGCACTTCTTGGAGAATTCTGAGAAGTTGACAGAAGCATCCAGGTGCTTCTTTTTGTGCTCCTCCGGGCAGGTTTGCACAAAGAATGCATATGAGGACATTTTGCCTCTCAGCTTCTTAGGATCTCCCTTGCCCATGTTTAGTCGATTTTCCTCCGAGAGGCACAAAGTTGCCCAGGGCCCGTCCGGCTCGTGCTTGCCCCGGTGCTATCTCTATGGAGCTCAGTGTACTGCAATGGCTGTGAGAGCGGGAGCCAGACGTTGGCTGTATTTCATGAGCTTATTCTCTGATCATTTATTGCAGGAAGCATGGAGATCCTTGTGCTCACAAATAAACACTGAGGGAACCAGGAACGCTAAACACACATGGCTGTCCCTTCAACAGGAGGATGTATAACCTGTTATTCACTGAGAAGGCTGGACGCAGACATGGTTAATAGCCTGATCACCTCTGCACTACTTGTGTGGCTGAGAGAGACTACACCAGATCCTTCCCCAGACCCTTATTGTGAGCTAGTTTTTCTTAGTCAGTCTATAGAACCCTTCTTTACAGAAGGTGTCAGATGTAGTCAAACTATAGAAGACGTCTTTATGGAAGGTTCACATGTACTTTACAATGTCTTTTGAGGTAGTCACATATGATCTGTATTTAGCTTATTCTGTTCCTCAAGGAGATTTCTGTAAGCTTTATTGGACTGACAGGCTTGAGTTAACTATTACCAGGAGTGTTTTCACCAACTTGTATTGTGTTTAAGCATGCCTAAAATAAGCTACTAAGGATCAGAATTCCAAAGTTTGAGCCAACGTTGACTATTTAGGTGTGCTGAGCTGACCTGGCTTCTCCTCTGCCATAGATGATTACTCCGCTGGCCATGGTGGTCGTGAAACCCACTCACAGTTTGTTACCATGTAGTAACATTTTTAAAACTATTTCCAAGGCCTTGAGGTACATCTTCAGGTCACTGATTGGAAATTTCTCTGACTTTTTGGCATGGTCACTCATAGCTGTAAACTTCCCTGTCTGAGCTGCCTTTGCTGCATACCAAGGGTTCTAGTAACGTGTGTTTCATTTTCAACTGATTACAGGAATGTTCTAAGCCTTTTCCCCGTGGTTTTCTTCAATGACTACACAGGCCATTCAAGAACGTAATTCAAGTTCTATGTGTTCATATAGTGTTTTCATTGCTCTTGTTACTAACTTAAGTTTGACTTATGGTCCGGAACATTGCCTCTTTCAGAGAAAGTCCTTGTGGGCTGAGTGGGTAAGCATCCTGTGGCTCTCGGGTTGGAATGTTCTGCAGATAAATGTGTCATCCTTCTGATGTATGAGACAACTTTAGCTTGAGGGGTTGGGGGTAGGTTTGATCGGGATCATCTCTCTATTTAAGTTGTCCACTTGTATTGAAGCTGAGTTTATTTATACCTGTATGACCAGTGTTTGTTTTATGGAATTGGGTGTACTAACATTTGAGTATATGTGTTTATACTCATTGTGTCTAATTGATAGCCTGCAACTTTTGTTTTAAAATACACTGGCTTAAAACACTCTTTTGACCAATTCTGGTTTGATATTGGCTATGTTAGATCAAGAATGGTTATTTCTTCTTGTTTCTGGTTTCTGTCTGCTTGGAATATAGTGTTTCGTCCTTTGACTTTCAATCTGTGAGTCCTTATGGATTCAATGTGTCAGCATTAAGGCAGCAGGTAGTTAGATCTGTGTCTTCATCCAGTCAGTTCATTTTCCTGTTTTAATTGGAGTGTTGTAGACCATTGACATTTGGATTATTATTGAGAGGAGTTTGATGATACCTGTAATTTTATTTATTTCATCTGGCAGGTTCATATACTGCTTGTCCTTTTCTTCCATATTCGTGTTAGGGACTTACTTAGTTGGATGGTATCTGATTCTTCATTAGTTCCCACTTAGATGTCTATTGTTCTCATGAGATTTGTTATTTCACTGTCTCTTGTTCTGGGGCCGCCTTTCTTCTTGCTCTGTGTGTAGGGTTTTGTTTTGTTTTTAATCTATCTTCTGAAGTTCTGGCTTGGTGGTCATAACTTGCTTTAGTTGGTACTTATCTTTAATATTTATTTTTTCATTAACTTAAAAAGGTTTCTTTGGTGGGGGCTGGAGAGATGTCTTGGTGATTAGAATTGCTGGCTGCTCTTCCAGAATTAAAAAAAATGAGATATTTTTGCTGCTACAATAATTTTGTTTGACAGTATTTACTTTCAGGGCTTGAACCTCACTATCTAATACTTTACTAGATTTTAGTGTTTCTGTCGTTAGATCTAATGTTATTCTGATAAACATGTCTTTGTAAATGAGTTGGCTCTTTTGCTATATTAAAATAATTTATTTTTATTTTATGTACATTGGTGTTTTGATGGCATATGAAGGTGTCAGATCCTCTGGGACTGGAGTTACAGACAGTTGTGAGCTGCCATGTGGGTGCTGGGAATTGAACCCTGGTCCTCTAGAAAAGCAACCAGTGCTGTTAACTGCTGCGCCATCTCTCAAGTCATTTTTTTTTTTTTTTGGTGCTTTCATTATTTGTCTTCATCAGTGTTCTGTTGCTGTGAAGAGACACTATGACCACAGCAACTCTTATAAAAAGAAAGCATTTAACTGGGGCTTGCTTATAGTCTCAGAGGTTTAGTCCATTATCATCATGGCAGACATGAAGTTGGAGAAGTAGAAAAGTTCTACTTTTAGATCTTCAGGCATCAGGAAGATAGAAAGAGCCTCTGGGTCTGGCTTGGGCTTCTGAAACGTCAAAGCCCATGCCCAGCGAAACACTTCCTCCAACAAAGCCAACCTATTCCATCAAGCCACACCTCCTAATTCCTTTCAAGTAATGCCACACCCTGGTGACTAAGCAGTCAGATCTGTGAGCCTATGGGGACCACTCATATTCACCTACATTTCAGTCTCTTGTCCCTACAGGCCTCTCACCACATCACAATGAAAAGTACATTTAGTCCAGCTTCAAAAGCCCTGTAGTCTATTACAGTTTCAACACTGTTAAAAGTCCAAAATTCAAAGTCTCTTTGGAGACCCAAGGTAATCTTTTAGCTGTAACCCCTGTAAAATAAAAATCAAAGAGCAGGTTGCAGATCACATACTTCCAACATACAATGGCACATCACCATTTCCAAAAGTCAGAAAGGGGAGAATAGCAGTGAGATACTGAAGCCAAAGCAGGACACAATCCAGCAGGCAAACTCCAAATTCGCAATCTCCATGCCCGATGTCGAAGTGCTCTTCTGATCTCTAACTCCTTTCAACTTTGTTGACTGCAACACACGTCCCTCTCTTGGGTTGGTTCTACACTGTGTTAGCAGCTCTCCCTGGCAGGTATCCCACAGCTCTGGACTCTTCATCATCTTGGGGTCTCCAAGGATATCTAGGCTTCACATTCACATCTTCATGCAGTGGCCTTTCTGGGCTCCATGGCAGGGATGCTCCTGACACACACCTGGCCTCAGTGGCTTTCCTTAGCTACAGATGGAGATGCCATAATCCCTATCTTGTATTCTTGACTCTAAAGCCAGAACCACATGGCCAAAGTTGCCAAGTTCTACAGTTTGCTGGGTCAAGAACCTGGCTCCCTCTTTAAAGAGCCAGAGATGGTAGAAGACACCAAGGAAACAGCATCTCTCAGACGCAAGAGGACTGATACACATATGAACTCATAGAGACTGGGAGAGCACGTACAAGATCTGCACAGCTTCAAGCTGGACAAAATCCCAGCACTGAGAAAGGAAGTGGAAACAAAGTCCCACCCCTAACCAAGAAGCTATCTGCAACTGATATCTGCTGCGAAAAGGAAAATCAGTTTTCTCTAGTGGGTTGTCACTGTGGCAATTTTATTGTTTCATTGGTTTTTGTTTGTTTGTTTGTTTGTTTGTTTGTTTTAATTTTCAGTTCTCTTTTTAATTTTGAGAGACAATATGAAGTTGGGCGGGTAGAGAGATAGGGAGGATCACAGTGGTCCTCAGCCTTCCTGATGCTGAGACCCTATAAATGGTTCCTCACATTGTGGTGACTCCCAACCAGAACGTTATTTCATTGCTACTTTATAACTGAATGTTGGTATTGTTATAAATCATATTGTAAATATCTGTTATATAGGATATCTGATAGGTAACCCTTGTGGAAGGGTTGTTAAATTCCCAGAAGGATCCTGACCCACAGGTTAGGAACTACTGAAGGAGCTAAGGAAGGAAAAAGAGTACAAGCAACTTATATTACATAGTAATCATTAAAAAGTCATTTATTAGAGTCTTTACAGCATGCCATTCCACTGTGTTCTGGTGATACAAACATGAGAAATACTGAATCTTGTCTTCGAAAACAAAAACAAAGTCAGCGTCAGAGGGATGGGTTCTGTGATGGAAGAGAGTGCGTGTCAGGAAGCCATCTCAGTGGCATGGGCACACATAATAACATGACTGTCTCATCCACACTTCCTTCTCATTTGCTGAGCTGTGGGAAGGAACAGGCACGTTAGTCAGTTGGCATGCTGGTGCTCTGAAGGACTGGACTTCTTTCTTTAGCGGTAGAGACTTAGCTCAAGGATTTCCCATTGTGTCTTTTGTGGGCTGGCTCTAACCTGGCATGAGGATCTGTAATAACCCAAATTTGTCAGCTATTCACAGCCCCCCACCCCCACCCCCACCCCCAGCCCAGGCATGGTGATACACACCTTTAATCCCAGCATTCCAGAGGTAAAAACAAGTAGATCTCCATGACTTCTAGGCTAGGCTGATCGGCATATAGTGAATCCTAGACAGCCAGGGCTACATAGAGCGATCTCATCTCTCTCTCTCTCTCTCTCTCTCTCTCTCTCTCTCTCTTTCTCTCTCTCTCTCTCTCTCATATAACATATTTTTATCATTTTATCTCTCCTCCAGCTCTACCCAGCTCCTCCCTATACCCAACTTCATGTTTTCTCTATCTTTCTCAAAAATCAAAACAAACAAACAAACAAAAAACACCAATAAGATCAACAAAATAACAAAACAATTTCTGAAATTCCACTTTTTAAAAAAGGAGCTTATTGTGTTCGCCAGCTATTCCTAGGCATAGGTCCTGCCATGAAGTGTGGTTGACATACCCAGAAACAACCCACTAGAGAAAACGGATTTTCCTTTTTCCTAACAGATATCAGTTGCAGATAGCTTCTTGGTCAGGGGTAGGACTTTGTTTCCACTTCCTTTCTCAGTGCTGGGATTTTGTCCAGCTTGAAGCTGTGCAGGTCTTGTGCGTGCTCTCCTGGTCTCTGTGAGTTCATATGTGTATGAGTCCTGCTGTGTCTGGAAGACACTGTTTCTTGGTGACGTCTATCACCACGTCTGGCTCTTTCTATCTTCCTCCTTTTCTGCGTTGATTCCTAAGGCTTGAGGGGAGGGGCTTGATGAAGACATCCCATTTAGAGCCCAGTGCTCCAGAGTCTCTCACTCACACCATTCACTGTGGGTCTCTGTGTTAATTCCCATCTACCCTGAGAAGCTTCTCTGAGGAGGGTTGAGCAAGGCGCTGATCTCTGGGGGAAAGCAGCACGTCATTAGGAGTCATTTTGACAGCCATTGCTGTTTCTTTAGCAAAATAATAGTAGCCGGTTTTCCCCTAGGGCCCACTTGGCCTATTAGCAGTTTCAGATATGAGCTCCATCTCTAAAGTGCAGCCCAAACACAGTTTTAAAAGTGGTTGCTTACTGCGCCGGGCGTGGTGGCACACGCCTTTAATCCCAACACTCGGGAGGCAGAGGCAGGCGGATTTCTGAGTTCGAGGCCAGCCTGGTCTACAAAGTGAGTTCCAGGACAGCCAGGGCTATACAGAGAAACCCTGTCTCAAAAAACCAAAAAAAAAAAAAAAGTGGTTGCTTACTACCACAACATTTATGCCATGGTAATAGCATGGTAATAAATGCCATGGTAGGCATTGCAGCTAGGTTACTGTTGTAGGTTGCAGGGTTTTTGGATGGTGACATTGGTGATTATTTTCTTCTCCCATAGCATGCAGAGAACAGTACAAGCACCATGAGTGCCAATTAATAGGGTTCTGTGTTTAAGTTAGATACCACCTTGACTTCTTTGTATTTGTGACGACATAAGTAAGTGTTGTCTTCAAATAGGGCCTTACCATCACGTTGTGGAGAGCAGCCAATGGCCTTGGGAATAGCCTCAGATGTTTTGGGGTTCCAAGGGACCCATAGCCAATGAGTCAACAAGATGTAACCATTCCTGGCACAAAAAATTTTACTTGACGGCATTGTCTCCATTTAGATTCCTTTCCTATACATATGTTTTAGGAAGCTTCTACAATAATATGCTTCCATATCTGCACCATTTCGGAAAAGGGAGGATAGCAATGAAATGTGTGCAGGATAAAAAAGGGAATATGGGTAAGGGCTTTTGCGACCTCATTTTTTTTTTTTAATTAGAGAAATTTTTCATTTACATTTCAAGTGTTATCCCAAAAGTCGCCGATACCCACCCCCCGCCCTGCTCCCCTACCCTCCCCCTCCCAATATTTGGCCCTGGCATTCCCCTGTACTGGGGCATATAAACATTGCTAGACCAGGGGCCTTTCCTCCCGAATAATGGCCAACTAGGCCATCTTCTAATACATATGCAGCTAGAGACATGAGCTCTGGGGGTTCTGATTAGTTCATATTGTTGTTCCATCTATAGGGTCGCAGACCCCTACAGCTCTCGGGTACTCTCTAGCTCCTACATTGGGGACCCTTAAAATCTCCTTTATTTGCATGCAGGTTTATGAACAAGCCGCCGTGCAGGAGGCGCTGTCCAGGTGCTGAAACACGGCATGAAAACCTAGGCTCTGGATTTGTGTTCCTGCAGAACACAGAGCTTTTCTCGGTTCTGGAATGATGCATGCTGGTATTTCCTTGTTGTTATTTTGAGACAGAGTCTTACTCTATAGGCCAGGCTGGCCATGACCTCAGTATGTAGCCAGTCCGGCCTCAAATTCATGAGAATTTGGCCTCAGTCTCTCAAATACCAGGATTACAAATGTAAACAACAGTACCACAACACACTGTTTTATGTTTTGTTGTTGTTGTTTTGTTTTGTTTTTAAGATAGAGTTTCACTATGCCCTGGAAAACCCTATGTAGACCAGGCTAACCTCTAACTCACAAAGATCAATCTGACTTGGCTGATTGCTGATTGCTGATTGCTGGGATTACAGATATGCACCACCATATGCACACTGGTTACTGTGTTCTTGAAAGAAGGAAAGAGAGAGACAGAGAGAGAGGGAGATGGAGAGAGAGACAGAGACAAAGAGACAGAGAGGCAGAGAGAGAGATAGAAAGGGAGAGAGACAGAGAGAAACACACAGAGAGAGACAGAGAGAGGAAGAGACAGAGACAGAGAAGCAGAGAGAGACACACAGAGAGAGACAGAGAGGGAGATGGAGAGAGGGGAGAGAAGAAAACAAAACACAAACATAAAAATGTAATATTTGTTGGATGTAGATGTGTTTGTGGACATGAGTGAACCATGGTGTGTATGGAGGTTAGACCATACTTGAGGGTGTTGGTTCTCTCTCTCCACCATGCTATTCCCAGCACAGAGCCCAGGATGCCAGGCTTGGCAGCAGGTGCCTTAATCTACTGAGTTGTCTCTTCAGTCCTTTACTGGTTTTCTTGAACAAAGTCCTCCATGATCACAGAAGCACACAACATGTATATGGAAAAAGCTGTGTCTACTTATGTGATAAATTTTATTGCATAAAAAAACACAAATAGTTTGCATGAAGATCTAGCTATTCTACATTTCTCACTCCTCTACACTGTCTATTCTAGGATTAAAACCCAAATTTAAGACGGAAATCACAGAGATTCATTATTTAATATGCTTACTTAATAAAAATGTAGCAGATTTAAAGATGAAAATTTCATAATAATTAACATTAGATATATGGATGGATGGATATAGATGTACAATTTTCATTTCACAAAGGAGTTTTTTCCTTTTGCTGAAAATGTAGCCAAAGACAAGTCTTTTCAAAGGCAAGCTTGGACCCCATTATTAATAATTTCCCAACTGAAAATGATCCACAGGGATGAGTGAAGAGCTTGCTGTACAAGCATGGGAGATGAAGTTTGTGTTCCCAGCACTCACGTAAAAATTGAGTATGGTAGCACATTCCTGTAAACCTAACTTCGAGGAGGCAGAGAAAGGAAGATCTCTGGGATGTTTTAGTCAGCTGGCTTTCATATCTCATTTCAAGTCATTCCATAGGTAGAGACTAAAATGGCAGGAAGAATGTTTTTGGATTGAAAACATTAGCAAATATCCTACTGTTTTCTCTGTTATAATGATCAAGGGTCAACAAAGCCTTGTGAAGATTAATGTCAGTTGTGAACGTGATGGGGTTCAGAGTCACCATGGAAACCTCTGAGCATGTCTGGATGCATATAGGCATGATATAAAATTAAAGTATAATTATAGAATCACAGGATCCACCTATTGAAAGTTCAAATTCATTTGAAAGGAAGGGGCCTAAACTGAAAATGCCCCCTGGAGGGGTTCTTTGCTCAAAAACAGATTCCAAGGAAGTTGTTTCCCTGGGGTAGCACACAAGGGGTGACAGAAAGTGTGGTGTGAGGAGACAGACTTCATCGTGAGAGGGCAGCAGAATTTGGCAGTGTCATCCATGAGGTAATGGCTTTTCAGACCTGAAAGATGCAAAGTTGAGCACAGCATGGAGTTCTCTGTCAGGGTTCCAGAAGCCTACCGAAGCCAGGCAATATATGGCCAGGGTTGCAAGCAGAGAGTTGGAGATGCATTCACTAAGGGAATATCTACTGAGAAAAACTGCAGTGATGGAGTATCGCTGGCCCAAGAGAGAAAGAAAGCAGTTATGTATGCTTCAGGTGGCAGAGATGGAGAGACAGGACTATCCAAGCCCTTTGGAGCCAAGATGATTCAATCATGAGCTCCAGATGTCTGGTCTGGAGCTACAGGATTTGGTGCTAACCCTGATAGGTTTTATTGCTGGTTTGATCTTATCATTCACTGCTATGTCTCCACTATTCTGATTTGGAATGGGAATGGTCTGTACTATTATATATTGGAAATATAGAACTTAAAAAAAACTATTATAAAGATATTCATACTTAGGAAATCATGCTGTGTTCTAGATGAAACTTAGGTTTTTGGACCTTTAAACAGTGTTGACACTGTTAAACATTATGAGAATATTTGAAGTTGACTATATGTACTCTGCATTATAAGATAGATAAGGACCTCTTGAGGAGAGAGGTAGAAGGCAATGGCTTAAAAGTGGTGTGTTTAAAAGTTAGATTGACAAGCTGGAGAGATGGCACAGTAGTTAAGAGCACCGACTGCTCTTCCAGAGGTTCTAAGTTCAATTCCCAGGAACCACATGGTGGCTCACAACCATCTGTAATATGATCTGATGCCCTCTTCTAGTATGTCTGAAAACAGCTACAGTGTACTCATATACATAAAATAAAAAAATTCTAAAAACAAAAGTTAGATTGATAAGGGGTGGAACTGTGATAGTTGAGCTTGACTGTCAACTAGTATATAGAACTGGAACATGAGACAAACATGGGCATATCTGTGAGGGACTTCTAGATTAGGCTAACTGTGGGGGAAAGACATAAGTATGAGATGTATCATCCCATGGGCTGGGCTCCCGAACTGAATACAAAGGAGGATGTGAGCTGAGCACCTGCATCCCTGTTTCCCTGGTTCTGTTTGTGGATGTAGCATGGCCAGCCATCACAACCTCCCCTTCCATGATGTCTTCAGGGATGACACCCTTGATGTTGTGAGCAAACATAATCTTTTCCTTAATGCACTTATCCAGTGTTATATTGCACCAATGAGACAATGATTAATACCATACCCCAAAGAATGGAGTCACCCATAGCTCTGGCATAAGACTAACGCTAATTCCATAGAGACAAACCCATATTCTCTCTTAGATCAAATCCCTGTTCAACTACTGCTGCTTGGCAGGTATGCGTTAAGTGGGTGGAGCCTCACAGATGGGCTCTATCTAGTCTGTAAAATATAATGAAATAGAGAAATTAAGCAGATGTAAGTGATAAAGCATAAACAGTAAAATGTCGCATAAAGACGCCGAGTGATGATTGTCTTAAATGATGTGGGTGAAGCAAACCTACAATGGTGTTGTTCCAGTGATTACTTCACATTCGTCATGAAGGTAATTGTGTTGGCACAGATGAGGTAAGGGTGTGACTACTTGTAGGTTGGCAAAGTGTTTGAAGAAAAAGGGAGGTACGGGATTCTCAAACAGGAGAGGTTAAAATAGTTTCAGTAGGTGCCTGGAGAAATCTAATGAAGTCTGCTTAACATTCTTACTTAGATCTTTTTAAAAAACTTTTAATGTTTTCTTAGCACATGTTAATTATATAATAATAGGTTTCATAATTAATATAATTTATTTTTAATCATATTTACATCTCTATTATCTTATTATATCCGTCTCACTGGTGGTGATCCTGTTCTTCCCAACTGATCATCTTCAACTTTCACGTGGGGTTTTTTACTTGTTTGTTTGGTGGTCAATGAGTTTATTTGGGGTTATTTACAGAAACATAGCCTATGGACTATTGACAGAGGCATGGATGACTTATAAGTAGCTACATCACTGAAGAGACTGTATCCGTTCCAAATAATTTCAGCACCCCCCCTTTTTTTAAGAGCATGTGACCAAAGAGCAATTTTAACAAGACAACACTTTTCTTTCATTATTCAGAAGATCTATAGGCCATCTCCCTATTCTGTGGATAGAAATATCTGGGAAGAGTCCAGAAAAGTACAGTGGCCCCATCTAGAATTCTAGAAGACAGAAGTCTCTGGTCAAAAGAGTCTATGTTGTTATCAGAGTGGCTGACTTTGAGAGGTGAGAATTCCAGCCTAAGGTCTTATCTTTTTGGAAAAGCCAACCTGCCAGCACTAACTTATATATGGTAGCTCAAGAAACCAGACAGAGATCACCGGCCTTTCAAAGATGTTCCCTTACCCTGGGATGTTAGGACCTTCTTCCAAGCTTCCTTTACATCCTTGTTTCTCAGAGTGTAGATGAGTGGGTTGAGGAGCGGGGTGAAGACACAGTAGAAGAGGGACAGGAACTTGGACTGAGTGCTGTTGTCTGGTGGCAGGAGGTACATGTACATACCAGGTCCAAAGTACATGGTGACCACGAGCAAGTGAGAAGTGCATGTGCTCAAAGCCTTGCGCCTTCCCTCGGCTGAGGGTAACTTCAGCACAGCCCTAGCAATAAAAATGTAAGAGATGAGCACTGTCAAAGGAGTCACTATTCCAAAAGGAATAGCTCCCAAGGATAGGGACAGGTCGTTTGTGGTGGTGTCACTACATGCCAATTTAATCAAAGAAGGCACCTCACAGAAGAAGTGATCCAGTGTTTTTTTCGAACAAAAGGTAAGGTAGAGGGTGAGTGTAGCTTGAACCAGAGAATTGGCCAGGCCACTGGCCCAGCATACAGCTGCCAGCCACACGCATGCCCAGAGATGCATGATGAGTACATATCGGAGGGGAGAGCAGATGGCCACATAGCGATCAAAAGACATTACTGCCAGCAGAGCACTTTCAGTGCAGCTGGTCCAGTGGAAGAGGTAGGCCTGTGCAATACAGCTCCAGGAGGCAATTGTCTTTTCTGGGCCCCAGAGATTGACTAGCAGCTGTGGGACAATGGTGCACGTGATGCAGAGGTCCAGCAGAGACAGGTTGTCTAAGAAGAAGTACATGGGTGTTTGGAGCCTAGGCTCCACCAAAGAGAGGACAATGATAGAGCTGTTTCCTATCATGGTGAAGATGTAGGAGACCAGAAGCACTCCAAAGAGGGGCATCTCCAGCCATGGGTGATCAGAGAAGCCCACCAGAACAATTGTGTCGGGGAAACTCACATTCTGCCTTTCTGTGGCCACCTGCATTGCATATGCCTGTATGGGGAAAGACAATATTTGAAGGTTAAAAAAGATGTTTCCTCTTTATTTTTTATTTTTTATTTTATTTATTTATTTCTTTATATTTGGTTTTTCGAGACAGGGTTTCTCTGTGTAGCCTTGGCTGTCCTGGAACTCACTCTGTAGTCCAGGCTGGCCTTGAACTCAGAAATCCGCCTGCCTCTGCCTCCCGAGTGCTGAGATTAAAGGCATGTGCCACCATGCCCGGCAGATGTTTCCTTTTTAATAAGTCCAAGGCAACATCTTCAAAACACCCACTGAATCTGTGATGTTGCGTTAGCGAGATATTCTCCATAGGTGCTTTGAAAAGTTTCCCAGAACCTAGCTGGTTTCATATATTGCTCAGTAGTGAAATTACAAGTCAGGCTAGAGTGAAACTATCTAAGATATAATGAAGATATTTACCCAAAGCCTCATCTTGTCAACTAGGGATCTGTTTGCGAGCCTCACTCAGCCTCCTTGCTTCTGCGATTCCTTGTCTCCTAATAAGTTAGCCTTAGCAATCTTCTACCCTTTAATGCGTTCAGGAAACACGATGCTGCAATTTCATCCGGAAAGGTCATGCTTTCCTTTCACTTGGCATCCCTTTCAAGACGATATTTGAGGGAAATACTACCTAATGTTTCCAAGGGTGCTGGGACTCAGATGGGAAGTTAGAAGCTTGGATTTGTAACACATGGACACTTCTCTGCAGACTCTTTATACTCAGAGGGGTCAGCTCTCATTTTGCCCCAGATTTTATCATGGCGAAGTGAACTTGAAATCAAATTCACTTAACTAATTTAAATATATAGGTTTGTTATATTAAATGCATTTTTATTACCATTTTCCACCATCCACCTCCAGAGTCATTACTTCTATCAAACTCAATCAATTCCTATCAAACAGTATCCTCCTGACTACGACAGTTCCAGAACCTGGCACCCATCCCTCTGGGGACTTATTTTTTGTTGTTATTTCCATTAGTCTAATTATCCCAAAGTCATTTCATTGAGCTGTATTTGAAACTTCATCATTGGCTTATTTCATTTACACCATCTCACCTAGATTCATCTATGCTCTAGGCTAAGTCAGGATTTCCTACTTTTTAAAAGGCCAATTAACACTAATTTTATGTGTTTGCTGTCTTTTGTATTCACCCACAAACCCTGAGCACATCTATATTTTTGTCTATTGGAAACACTACTGCTGTAAATGTGGTTCTCCAAACACCATGTTGAGGTTTAGCTTCAATACTTTTAGTATGTACTCAAAAGGTGAATGTCTGGATTTTATTGTAATTATAATTTTTAAGGCTGTATTGCAGAATCTTTGTTCAATTTAGCTTTCCACCACCAGGGACTGATTTCCACACTCTCATTAGCACTTATTATCCTCTCATAGCAAAGAGATGATGTAAAATCTACCGATCTTTTTATTCTCAACTCTGCTCTGAAGAGAAACGGCCAGCTGGATCCAGGAAGGAGGCTTTAGGTATCTCTGAGCAAGATCCACATGCACAGAAAGTTCCACAACCTAGAGTGGAAAGTACAGACACAAAGAGGAGGCTGGCAATGACCCAGAACAGTTCCTGACCCTAAGAGTAAGATTAAAGATAGAGCCTTTGGTCCTGGTACCAAGCGAACAAAGAAGAATGATACTTCAGCCCTACTACAACTTGGCCCTCTCGTGGACATTGTAAATGCTGCCACTGAAAGAAGAAACAGGACTTAAAGCAACCAAATGCAGATGCACAAGATCTGTGCAGAAACAAAAGCAACGTGAAAACCAAGATAGCATGCCTTCTCCCCAAATTACGAACTCCACAGTAAGGTACCCAGTGAGAATGAATTAGGAGAACCTCCAGATGAAGAGTTTGAAAGAATTCCAAACACAAAAGAAGGGGTTGGAGAGATGACTCAGTGGTTAAGAGCCCAGACTATCTTCCAGAGGACCTGAGTTCAATTCCCAGCACCTACATGGTAGCTCACAACTGTCTGCAACTCCTATTCCAGGGGACTCAACATCCTCACACAGATCTACGTCCAGTCAAATTATCAATGTACATAAAATTATTTTTAAAAAGACACAAAAGCACTCTAAGATCAATAAAGAGTTAGAATAGCTGAAGAAAAATAATCAAGCTAAAATGATGCTGAAATTTTTTTAAATTAAACAAAATAAAACAAAACAACAAATGAAAAGCTCGTCAGAAGCCCTCACCAACAGAACAGTCAGGTTCAGAACAGGGGATCAGAGCTGGATCGTGAGACGGAAGGGCATCACCCAGTGATAACGAAGGAAAACTAAGGTGCCACCAGGAACCAGACTCAGTTTAAATCCTTTCCATCCTGTCTTCACATTAAGCTGTTTGAACTTCTTCAGAGATTTCAGCCCTCCTTGCATTCCGTTACTGCTAAGGTCATATGAACCTTCAGGACCTCAGCGTATGGCTCTGGGCCTGATTCTGGTCTGGCTGTGCCCCATAGCTCACTTCTCCCAGGAATGAGTAGGTAGGCTACTCAGATTTCATAATCAACCTCGGTACAATCAGCCTCATTCTTCCTTTAGACACCACCCCCAGAAGTGTTCAAGTCAGGCTGGCCTGGTTAGCTCCTCACAGCACATGCAGTGACTGCCACCCAGATTTCTTTGCAAGTGATTTTTTTTCCTATAATCTAAACTTCTTATTTCTGCCCCTACATGCTACCCAGAACTCTCAACTTAGCTCAGACTTTAATTTTTTGAAGTCAATTTTTGTATCACCATAAAATATTATATGTCAGAAATTTTATTTCACGGGTTCATATATCCTAATACTTATTGCACAATGACTTAATTGTCCTTGACTGGCTACTGTTCTGTTTAGGTCTACTGTGTTTGCTAAGTTTTGTTAGGTTGACATTTAATTTACCCTGGCAACTTAGAATACACAAACCCTACATTCTAACACTTTTTGGATGTGAACACCCAATCCCCACTCCTGGTGATGGATGAGGAAGGCCATTATGAGGTTGAAGAGCACAGACTCCTAGATGTTTTAACTTTTTTCCCCTGGATTAAAAAAAAATCTCCTTTCCTAGACTAGCCCACACTCAGCGGGTGAGAATGTCCTTTATAATCTTCTGTGGGAATTGATAGAAGAGAACGAAACTTACTGCAGACATAAGACCTTAGGTGGCCGCTCTCTTACTTACCTTGAGGTTGAAGAAGGAAGAGGTGCAGAGTGGGGAACCAGCAATGGAAAATTGAGGCTTGGATCAAATTAACACTAGACAATGAGGGGCTTAGGGAGTTGGATGCAGACAAGGCAGAATGCAAGAAGAAGAATTTGATGACATTGGGGGTCTCCTGAGGTCTATTCCTTAGATCCTTGGAGACCTGAGCTGCTATCTCATGTAGATAATTAAGTCAGGGTGTGTATTTGTAGAGTGGAACATTCTGGAGGGATTTCTTTTTAATTTAGCCTCTTTAGAATCATCTCTGCCCTGGAGAATATACCTGAGTTACCTGCAAGCAATGAGATTGAAATAGTCTGTGACCTCCTTGTGTTTATGGGTTTCCCATTAATGACTCTGACTTGGGACGTCTAATGTCCACTGTAGTGAAGATTTACTGAGATAGTTCTTGATAAGTTACTCTCTGCTCAGCAGCATATTAAGAAGTTCTTTGTTGGGCAGGTTTTTATTTTGTTGCCATAGGGGAAACTTTTTGGTATCTTGATAATGTATTTTATTTCACAGTTGTCTTGGTTGGTAATTATTTCTGCCAACTTGACAAAAGCTAATTTATCTAAGAAGAAGAACATCAACGGAAAACATTCTTTCATCAGCTTGCCTGTAGGCAAGTCTGTGGGATGTTCTCTTGATTAATGATTGGTGTGACAAAACCAAGTCCATTGTGAGCAATGCCACCTCTGGCCACGTGGCCCTGGGTTATATCTAAAGCAGGATGAGCAAGCTGTGGGGAGTAAGTCAGAAAGCAGCACTCCTCCGTGGCTTCACGTCAGTTTCTGCCTCCAGGTTCCTGGTTTGAGTTCCTGCCCTGATTTTCCTCCAGTGTGGCTTGGTAGTTGTAAGAAGAAACAAACTCAACTCCAGAGGTGGTGGTGCACACCTTTAATCCCAGCAGCTGGATCTCTGTGAGTTCAAGGCCAGCCTAGCCTACAGATTGAGTTCCAGGATAACCAGTTCTACACCAAAACCCCCTGTCTAGAGAAAATGTGTGGTTATTATTTGTCCATAAATATTTTAATAAAAGTAAATAAAACATGTGGACTCGACAATATACAAAAATATTGGGCCAAGTATTTTGTTCTTGGATGGATTTGCAAAGGAGATAAAATAAGTCCTGTATACATTACACAGTCTAGAAGAGGGCAAAAATCTTATTGGGTTTGCTTGTTACTAGTTTGTTTGTGACAAGCCCTAACATATTACTTGTATGCATGTTTTCAGGGCCCATCGTTTGGTTTTGGATACTCAGTTGTTGTGCTCTTCCCTGGGAACACTATTTCTCTCACTCTCAGCACTCCTCAGTTGCATGTAATTCTTTGTCTAGGGTTGAGGCCATGTGGGCTTCTCCCTGTCTACCTTGGCATGTCTATTGTTGTCATTATTCAGCACATGTTTAGGTAGTCATGCTGGTGAGTTTATGTGCTTAGCTTTGGATATTAGTAGCAGACAATCCCTCATAACAATCTCCATGATCCTCGGACTCTTAACAATCTTTCCAGTCCCACATCTGTAATGAATCCTTAGTCTTAGGTTTAGGAGTTATTTTGTGTATGTATGCATTGGCACTTTGGCTCCACAACTGTACGATGTTTTTCATAAGTTTATGCATTGTTTTTTAAAATATTTATTTATTTATTTTATGTATGCGAGTACACTGTAGCTGTACAGATGGTTGTGAGCCTTCGTATTGTTGTTGGGAATTGAATTTTAGGACTTCTGCTCACTCCGGTCAACTCTGCTCACTCAGTCACTGCTTGCTCCAGTCTAAAGATTTATTTATTATTATACATAAACACACTGTAGCTGTCTTCAGACACATCAGAAGAGGGTGTCAGATCTCATTACAGATGGCTGTGAGCCACCATGTGGTTGCTGGGATTTGAACTCAGGACCTTCTGAAGAACAGTCAGTGCTCTTACTCGCTGAGTCATCTTGCCAACCCCCAAGTTTATGCATCTTCTGTTAATTTATTCATACTGAATAGGCTTGATTAAGTCCATTTTATGATTTAAAAAAAAAGATTTTCTTTTTAAAGTTTTATATGTATAAGTGTCATGTGCCTGCCTGTATGTGCACATACCACCTACCAGCAGTGCCTCTGGAAGCCAGAAGAGGGCACTGGACTCCCTGAAGCTGGAGTAGAAGAGGGTTGTGAGCTGCTGTGTGTGCGCTGAGAACAGAAGACAGGTCCTTTCCCAGAGCAGCAAGTACTCTTAACTTCCGAGCCACCTCCCCAATCCAATTTGTGATTTTTTTTCATAAAAATATTCAAAATCTTTTTTCAACCTTTTTTTGGTTCTCTGTGAATTTCATATCATGTACCCCAGTCCCATTCATCTTCCCCATCCCTCATGCCCACCCTCTACCTTGGCAATCTTCTCCACAACAGAGGAAAAAAAAACTTGTTGTGGGAGCTGTAGTGTGTCACACTGTGTCTCACAATACACCCCTGTCCACACACTTCTTTGCTTGCAAATGTTCATTGCAATGACTCCGTCTAGTACGAGGCTTCTGGCTTCTGTTACTCTATCAATGCCTGGAACTTCACTCAGGATACCTCGAATATCATGTTGTTGCCAGTGTCATGGAGATCCTATAGTTTTGGATCTTCAGGACCCACCTTTTCATGCACTCCAGCAGTCCATCGATGGGATAGATGGTGAGGTGGGACAGTTCAAAGCCCTAGATCTGGGCCAGAGATGTACCTGAGCTGGTCGGTCCACCTGCTTTTCCTCTCTCTGGTTCTTGGGGCCAGCTCACCCACAATCCCTGCACCCAGGGCCTGCTGTGCCCTATTGTCCAGGTGAGGTGCAGGGCTCACTCTCCCAAGTGCTGCAGTAGGTGAGGGGCAGGGCCAGTTCTGCTCTGATGACCTCAGGGTCAGTTCTCTTGCCTGTCATGTGTGGCAAGGGATAAAGTGGGGGCATATTTCCCTTGCCCATATCAAGGCATGGCAGACAATTGGCAGAGCCAGCTCTCCCACACTCACACCCTTAGGGCTGGCTCACCTATGCACCTGCCACCAAGGTCAGCTCTTCTATACTGCCCAGGTATAGCACATGGCCCACCCTTCCAAGTGTTGTAGCTGGTGAGGGGCAGGGCCAGCTTTCCACCTGCTTCATGTGGCAAGGGGGAAGAAGGGAAGAGGGAGGAGGGAGGAGGGTATCTCTTCCTCATCCATGCTACTGCATGGGAGACAAGAGGCAGAGTCAGCTCTCCCATGCTCACACCATTGGGATAAGCTCACCTGCAACTCTTGCTGTTCAGGGACCACTCTCCTAAGTACTGCAGCTGCTAGGTGTGAGGATCAGCTCTCCTGCTCCCAGGAGAAGTTTTCCCATAATGTCCAGGTGAGGAGTGAAGTCAGTTCCGCACTCTTCTCAGATATTAGCACGTACCCAGGCTGCAGCCCAGACTAGGGATGTCCACCTGGCCTTTGGTGGTAACCAACCCCGGCTGCTGCAGGACCATGGACCCAGTCAAGGCATCCGGAGGTGGCACAGGCCAGGACCCCATCATGGTTCCAGGCATTGATACACCAAGCTGTTCCTCACTTCTGTCAAGTCTCCAGTTCTGCCTCTCTTCATTGTGTCCACATCCTTCTGTTTCTCTTCAACTTCTCCAGCACTTACTTTGTCCTCTTAGTGACCCCAGGGTCTCTGAGAGTCTGGGGCAGTCTCAGGAGTGCTATGTCCTGCTCCTGCATCATGGCACTGGGCAGGGGTCATCTTGGGCATGGTCTGCCCCCACCCCCACCCCCCACCCCCCACCCCCCACCAAGGCTTGTACAGTGCTGGACAAGTCGTTTCAGGCTTCCTGTCTGGGCCCAATGGCACCTGCCTGGTGGTTGTCTCAGGCTCACTCCTTGCCCAGGCCATCTGAGTGCCCCATGTGAGGGTTATCTGTCTTAGGCTCACTCCTGCATGGGTCCTGGGGTCCCAGGTGGTATTCTTCTAGTCTCCAGGTTGCTCCACATCCTGGGAGCCCATCCAGGGCTACATGGTGACAAACTGGTGGTCTCTCAGGCTTGCTTTCTTCAGGGAGCCTTGGGCTAGGTCAGAACACTGAACATAGACATAACTTCTCTCTTGTCTGCCACCTACTGATTCACCTGTGACACAGCAGCTACTAGGGGCAGATTAAAAATGTTTTAATCCCAGCACTCGGGAGGCAGAGGCAGGAGGATTTCTGAGTTCGAGGCCAGCCTGGTCTACAAAGTGAGTTCCAGGACAGCCAGGGCTATACAGAGAAACTCTGTCTCGAAAAACCAAAAAAAAAAAAAAGTTTGTTTTTTTAAATAGCTGTTTTGAATTGTATATTGTACTATCGTTACCTACAAATCCTCTATGTCATAGAATACCACTATTCTTCCTTTCTCTCTGGCTGTGGCTTTGTAAGTGACCACACTCCTCTCCTTTCCCCCAGCTTTCTCCTTTCTCTTGCCTCTGGGAACCACTGCTCATTAAGCCTACAAGCTCAGATTCAGATTTCCAGTTACATCCATGTTGTTTCCAGCGGCAGATTTTGTTCTCTACATGGCTGAACAGTATCCCATTGTGTGTATCTACACCATGTCTTCTTATCCATTGGCTCATCTGTGGTTACCTTGTTGGAGCACAAACCTTGTTCATTGAGAAAAGGGCTGCAGGAAGCATGGGAATGTTCAAACTAAACTAAACTAAACTAATTTAGTTTCTTTTTGGTAAGTACAGAATAATGAGATTATTATATTTTAAGGTACTTCCATTTTAAATTTCCTTAGGAATAGTTCCACAATTTCTGTGCTAACTTACATTTCTACAATCTATGAGTGCTTCGTTATAGCTTGGATTTGAAATGTTCCCTAAAGTTCATCTACAGGGAGTTTTATCTTCAGTTCAGCAATATTCAGTTGGGAGGTCTTGAAATAAGATTGGGTCATAAGGATGATAACCTTATGGTTATCGTCAGGGTTAGCCTAATGGAGTAACCCAATGGACTTTTAGGAAATGGGACTTTGGAGGAATTTGGCGAGGCCGAAGGTGTAAGTTGTTCCTGGCTTCTCTTTCTAGTCCTCATCATCACGAGCTAAGGGCTTTGATCAACTGTGTACTCTGCCAGAATGTTAGGAATAGTTACAGGACCAAAGCAGGGTTGTGAAATAACTACCAACTAAAGCTGCAAGTAAGCCAGCCATCCCTCATTGCAGTGCCATTCAAAGTGCTTTATAATACGGATGAGAATATGCACACCATGTACTCTACCTATGCTGTGTTGCCCAAATTGACCTTGAATAATCTTGCCTTGGCTTTCTGAGGGTCTGGATTATAGGTATGCATTATGCCCAGCCATAGAGAGATATTTAAAATACCTACTTAACTAAGAAGACTTTCAGATGGTAAGACTGTATGTAGGCCTGGTAGATGAGAACCAGTTTTGTTTATGGGCTTAGCTAGAGAAATTTCTGTAAAATTGAATATACCAAAATTATGCTTCCTGAACTTAATAAATATGTAGTAACACATATATAGTATACAGAGGACCTTAAATTAACCACGAGTATCTTTGTTGTTGGTTTTTAAAAAATATTTATTTATTTTATTTATATGAGTACACTGTAGCTATCTTCAGACACACCAGAAGAGGGCATCTGATCCCATTATAGATGATTGTGAGCCACCATGTGGTTGCTGGGAATTGAACTCAGGACCTCTGGAAGAGCAGTCAGTGCTCTTAACCACTGAGTCATCTGTCCAGCCCAAGAGCATCTTTCTAATTTAACTCAAGCTTGACAACGTTTCAGTTTTCCTAAGCTCGGGCTTCTGGTGACGAGTCTCAGTGTTGATGAACCAAATCATACGTTGCAAAAAAAAACTGAGGGCAGAGCTTGGCTTAGTTCACTCTACCTTGTGTTACTCCAACCCAGCCATGATGTCACCAATGGTAGAGTTTTAGTTTTAGAGAGGAACACTAACCCATTTTGTATACTGCCACTTTTTCTTCCTACATTTCCCCCTGAGGAATGCTTGTGTCTCCTTGATGAGTGCTGTACTCTTTTGAATAGTCTAGTAATGAACACGAGTATGCGGGCATCTCTTCTACACACTGGCTTCTAACCTTTGGGCACAGTGACCAGAGCTGATTGTTGAGCAGGATGTAGCTTGGATGGTCATCTAAGATGTCTACATCATGAAGTATACAGATGTCCGAGATGATGAGTGGATGGTTTGACTTGTCATCCCACACTCTATGTAGAAATCACAACATCACACTCTATGCCATAAATATCCAGCTCTGGAATACCTATAGATAAAATAGAAGAACTATGTGGAAAATGGTATTAAGTGACTTACTGGTTTCAACTGTGTAGTCTTTAATTTTTCTAAACCTACTTTCAATAATGTTTTTTAAATGTTTTTTTTTAATGTTTTAACCTCCCATCTAGCCTACCACTCACCAGAGGTAGTGGGGGAAAAAAGGTTATTAGGGTACGGGGGCAGTGGACTTGTTTAGAAATGGTTCTTTGGAGCAAATCCCATTTGTGTTGTCAAGAAATCAGCAGTTCAGTTCACAGGAATCAGCAGCAGCAGTTTGATCCACTTGCAAACACTTCACAGATACACCAGCAATCCAGTTCAGTGGCATTGGAATAGCAAACACAAATCAGCATGGTGGCATGACCTAGCAGAGATAGCCAGACCTCAGCCACACTGAATCAGCAAGAGGGACCAGGACCACCAGGGACACCAGAAGTCCCAATGAAGAGAAGAGATGATCTGCGAAGATGGGAGACCAAGAAGAGTTGCAAAGCTAGCTATGCCCTGTCACTGTCCGTTGAGTCCTATTTATACTCCCTCCAAACATCATGTGTCCTCCAGGGGTCTTACCTCAGCATGTTAGTCTGTCTTAGCAAAACTCCACTTGAGTCTTTATCAGCTGACATCACTCTACCAATTGGCTGGAGTCCAAAGAAGCAGCAAGAAGCCATAGGAACCTCTCTAGAAGTTTTTTTCTGATGTGTTTCTCTCTCTGGAGTCATGACAAGTGGAGCTCAACAATGCATGTAAGGCGAACCAAGACATGCATGTTGTTATTGAAGAGTCCTTCATCAGGTGCCCTTTCACATGTTTCCTTTAGCAAAACATCCTTTCACCTGTGTCTGCTTCATTGAAAGGCTCCTTCATGTGTTTCCAAAGAAACCAGAGGTTTCCACTTTACACTTTTTGTCTCATTCAAAAGTGTAGGTGAGAGCTAGTGAGATGACTTATTGGATAAGAGCACCCGACTGCTCTTCCGAAGGTGCTGAGTTCAAATCCCAGCAACCACATGGTGGCTCACAACCATCCATAACGAGATCTGACTCCCTCTTCTGGAGTGTCTGAAGACAGCTACAGTGTACTTACATATAATAAATAAATAAAAAATCTTAAAAAAAAAAAAAAAAAGCGTGGGTGAAGCTGATTGAGAAGTGGGTGAGTGAGCATCCTTTTCCCTCATTTGTTTACATGTCTAACTTAAAACATACAAAGATTACTCTCCTGTTGCCCCCTGCTCTGGTCATTTCCATAAGTCACGAGGCCGGAAAGGAAAGGCAGGGGAGGGGCATGCTGTTCTTTGTTTTCTCTATCTGTCTAGTTATCGTTCACCTGGTTTAAATGTTAACTCTAAGCTTAGCCATTGTTGTTTACTTACTGTGCCAAGAGCAGTTTTTGGCATCCTGCTCTAACGGGCACACAGCCTAATAAATTCTACTGATTGTTACAGGCATGGCAATCTCATGGACTAAATTCATTACAATACCTGTGATGTGCCATGCTTTCTTTGAATTCTGTGTTTGCCTGGGTGTTTTTGATGCTTCTGGAACATTCTAGCTATTTCTTTCTTCAGTCACCAAATTCAAAAGCACTTCAAAAGCTCAGCTCTGGGTTTAGGTCTCCCACCACTTCAGTCGTTAGCTGTCTGCAGAGGGAAGACTGCTTTTAGGGCTCTGCTCTTCAGCTCCACTGTGAGTGCCCTTTGAGTTTAAAGAGGCCGTGGGGACACCACGTCTGTGAAGCCACAGACCCTGCCTATACAAGGACAGCGTCCTTACCTCCCACCTCGTGTTGAAGCGCAAAGGTCTTTTTGAATCTTTGTTTTAGGGGCTTTAGTACTGTGAGCAGAAAATTCTATATTATCTTTTCAAAAGCCCATTAAATCTCTGTGTATTTGGGGGAGACTGTTTGGGGATGCAGAATGTGGATTTCACAGTTAAAGCGTGGTGTGATGATAGAGCTGAGCAAAATCACTCAGCCCTGGCACACTGAGGCGGCTGTCTAACGATGAACCAGGTTTATTTTGGCAACATCTAAAAACTATGTACAATGTAAAGCTACAATTTCTGAGATGTATTTGTGTGTGTGTGTGTGTGTGTGTGTGTGTGTGTGTGTAACATGAGTGCAGGGTACCTCTGGAAAAGCAGCAAGTGATATTAATTATTGAGTCACTTCTCCAATGGCTTAGTGAGGTCATTGTTTTTCATAGTTCAGTCATTCTAGAGATTTTGTAGAGCCAAGGAAGTGTTTGATCCTCCAAAAAAGCCAGACAGGAGCCAATCTGATGCAACTCACAGCAGGGTCTTTTATTCTATTCGAGCTAGCTCCCCCCACACACACACACAATGCACAGCTGTCATGCAGGACAGTTTTGGTGGTGGTGGAGCTTTGAGTATCTATTGGGGCAAGGCTTTATAGTAAGCAGCAAGTGGGGAGGGGTAAATGTGTAAGCATCTAATTGGAAAGCTACTGGGAGTCATATCATAAATTTAACTTCTGCTCCCCTCTGCATTGGTGGTTGTTAGCCAGGTGGTGGACTTGTAACCTGCGGGGTGCAAGTTTGTTGAGGGAATAAGCTGGAGACACTGGTCTTGTTAAAGGTGTAATCTGGATATGCTGGTCTTGTTGGGGAGTAGCCTAGAGACTGGAGCTAGGCTCAGGTTTTGTTGAGGTGGGGGTGGGGGGCAACTTGGAAACGAATGCTAGGTACCGTCCTGTTAGTTTACCTGAGTGCAAATTTAGGTCAGGTTCTCTAACATGAAGTCTGAACTTAAAAGCTTTGGCCTCTCAATTTTCGTGAAGATTTCACAGACCCAGATGAGATAACATCTCTTGAATACACGCATATTCACATGTCAAACTACAGACCATGTGGCAAGGTGGGGCAAGTGAGACAGAGATCCAGGACAGGGAGGTTATGCAGGAAAAAGGACATTGGTGTGTGGAGTCTGGGGTCCACAAGAAAGAGAAAATAATGGAGGTGTTTCCCATTAAGGTGAAAAATGTAAGAGACTAGGACCTGCTGAAGATGGGAATCACTAGCCTTGGATGATTGGAGAAGCCCAACAAGGCATTGGGAAAACTCACGTTTGTCCTTTCTTCGCCACATGCATTATTTATGCCTCAAAGGAATAGTACAGATTATTGGAACGAGACTTTTCTGTTTTAATATCTCCATGGCAAACCCCTCCAAACTTCGTATGCACTGGTGTGCTGGATAGTTTTATGTCAACTTAACACAAGCTAAAGTCATCTGAGAAGAGGACACCTTTGTTGAGAAAAAGCTATCCCATTTGCTTGAGTAGACCCCTTTGACTGACTGAGAGAACGTTCTCTGTGATCCTTGGTGAGATTCGCTAGGCGGGGAAGGTAGTCTCATTACACACCGTTGAGTCCTTGGATGGCCATCTACTTACCCAGGTTGAAGAAGGAAGGAAGGGAGGGAGGGATGTAGAGCAAGGAGCAAGCAGCGGGAAGTTGAGACCTTAGCCAGAGATACAGTTCTTCTTCAGGACCACAAGGCAGAATAACAGCCCAGCCGGCAAGTGGAATGTGATGATGTCCAGGGAAGCTGGGGTTTCTGGGGCTTACCCCTTGCGTCTTCTGAGACCTAAGGTGAATTGTCTTGTATAGATAATTAAGTCTAGGATCTCTTTGTAGAGCAGAGGAAGCTAGTGGGATTTGAGCTCCTTTTAATTTTTTGTGTCTAGAATCATTTTTTGCTCTGGGGAATATGCCTGAATGAGCTACACACATGACACCAAACCAAAAAAAAAAAAAAATTCACAAAACAGAGTTGTGATAGTCTGTGGTGTCATCTCGCTCCCAGGATTCACAACTAAGGTTGTGACATGGGCAGTCTGATATCTGCCTTAAGAAAAACAATAAACTTCAAACACAACAAAATCACTTCAACAGAACACTTGAGATTTTTTTTTTGGCTGGGTAGATTATTGATTGATTGATTGATTGATTGATTGATAAATTGATTGATTGAGACAGGGTTTCTCTGTGTAGCCTGGCTGTCTTGGAATTCACTCTGTAGATCAATGTGATCTCAAATTCAGAGATCAACCTGCTTCTGCCTCCCAAATGCTGGGACTAAAATCATGCACCACCACCACCCTGCTAGGTTTTAATTTTCTTGCTATAAGGGTCTTTGCTACTTTGTGGGTTTTTCTTTTTACCCCCATCACTAGATAGGAGAGAAAGAAGGAAGGATGGAAGGAGAGAGAGAGAGCTAGAGATCCCTGAATCTAATTTTTTTCCTTTAGTTTCTTAGTTGAGTACAACCACTAACAAGCCGCTACCCCCCGCCCCCATGACAGCTACTCCACCCCCTTCCCCAATGACAGCCAGCCACCCTGACTGTCAGGGCCCTAGCATTTAGAGACCCTCTGAAAAGTTCCCAGAATTCCAAATGTCACACAATCACAGAAACTATCTGTAGCTGGCAAAACCATGCTTCCACTAGAGCACTAGGCAAATCATAGTCAGCTGCTGTGGATAGTTCAAAGCAGCTCCATATCCCACACCTGGAATTAAACCAAACACACATTCTTATGGTATTTCTGTGTTTTAAAAAGAAGCCAAAATTCTAGAGTGCTCAAAAACTGTTGTTACATAGGGGCAACTTTTTGGCATCTGGAGGAAACATATTTCATAATACTAGTTCCCTAAAAATTTACTTTCCCCACATTGTGGACTCATGTTTTCTCCAGTCTTCTGATGTTGCTCTCCTCTCTCACCTTCAAAGAACTTCCAAGGCCCAACAGCCCGGAATTTTTTTTTTTTAAATTTTCCATGAACACCATGGCTGTTGTGGTGAGCTGATGCAAGCCCCACTCACGGGAAGAGTAGTCATAACCTTTTCTCCTTAAGCTGCTGCCCACATCTGAAGTATACCTACTGCCTCCTTCTGTTTTCTCCATTTCTTTGAAATGTAAGACAGATTTATCCACAGAGAGGCCAGGACATTCCTGTGCCCTTCAGGTCTACACCAACTTCCCAGTAGTCTCTGGATCATAGTAGGTTTAAGTTTTACGTGGAAGGGAATGTGGATTTCAGTGATAGAACCAGTTCTATCAGGTTTAGGGAAGATGGAGGGGGAAAAAGCATAGGATAGAAATTGAAGTGAAGGAACATAAATATGGTCTCTAGAAAGGGAAGTGACTATTCTTGAAATAATAAAATAATTTATGGACCTATACTACCTTTTATTTATTTATTTTTATTGGATATTTTCTTTGTTTACATTTCAAATGTTATCCCCTTTCCAGGTCCCCCCAAACCCTGCCAACCTCCCTAGCCCATCCTCCCTCCCCCTGCTTGTATGAGGGTGTTCCCCGACCTAAGCCACCTACACCCACCTCCCTGCCCTAGCATCCCCTACACTGGGGCATCAAGCCTTCACAGGACCAAGGGCCTCTCCTCAAGTTTCCTTAAATGTTGGTTTCCTGTGTCTTGAGAGTCACTATTCAGTTTTTGTAGGATCATAATTCTGTGTGTGATTAAAATGTCATCATATTTAGAAAGGCACAAACAAGCTTGTTTTCCTTCCTTTAAAAAAGAATATACTTATTTTTATTTTATGTGCATAAGTGTTTTGCCTGCATATATGTATGCATATTGTGTGTATGCTTGCTATCTGTGGAGGCTAAAAGAGGACATCTGATACATCGAAACTGGAGTTGTTGGTTGGCTGTAAGCTGCCACATGGATTCTAGGAAATGAACCCAGGTCCTTTCAAGAACAGTTAGTACTCGTACCTGCCGAGCCATCTCTCCAGTGTTCAAACCTGTTTAGATGTATTAAAAGTCAAAATGTAGCCCAGCAGAGGTGCTGCACCCCTTTAATCCCAGCACTTGGGAGACAGAGGCAGGTGTCAAAAGTATTTCACTGCCATTTTATGTGTTAATAATCTATATATAATGAATATTCCACAAAGAAGAGTATTTATTGGTCACTTTGCATGTAATAACTTTACATGCAAACTTTTGTATAATATATAAAGTTAAGGAATCAGAGCTGTACTTGTTTTTAGACATCCTAGATAGGACTGCCTAAGTCTGTGTTCTGCAACAGTCTGAGTAGCCCATTGGATTCACTCTTATCTCCACCTTTGCAAACAAAGCCAATTGTCCTAAATAGTTATAGCTCAGAAACATGCCCCTGGGCTTATTCTCTGTAGTGTACTGCCTGACCAGCTCTTTGTGCTCTTCTCTCTCTCAGAAAACAAAGTAACATTAACAATAAGACAATGTTAGTTTATCAAGGTTTTTATGTATCTTTTCCTCATACAAAGATAAATTTCACAACTAAAAAAAAAAAACAGGTGGTATGGGGAAATATACTTACTCTTGAATTTAATTCAAATGAACTGGCACCTCCAATTTCATACCACCCCAGATTCCCTTCTTTGATCTGATGAGCATTAGAGAGGGGTCAGATGCTAGAGGCAGAAGCATTTTGAAGAAATGTTTCCTTGTGAAGAAAACACTGGAGTTCTGAAAGTAATTTTACACAATATTCTCAGTGCACCTGTGCTTTGCCTATGGCCCATTTTATAAGGTCAGAGGTGTGACTTTCCACTCATGGTGAAGAGTGTCACATTGATGCTCAAAAAGCTTGGGACTTTGGAAATTTAGATTCTGGATTTTCAGATTTAGGATGCCTAACCTGAGTAGGCAAACACTAGATTTAGATGTCCATGCAACATAATGATATCAATAAGATATCATTGCAACACGGCTTTCCTGCTTCGGTAGCTGTTGCTCTGGAATGCCTTTCTTTATCTTTATCAACTATCCAAAACTTCAGGGTACCCACAGACCTATTTTAATCACAGTAAGACACTAAACAGACTGCACACAATGTAGTAGACACACACACACACACACACACACACACACACACAAATGAGACAACAAACATGGCCTTCATTTGGGAAGGCTGTGTTTTTATTTTCATTTAATTCTTAGAAGGTTTTCATTTCCTTTTCAGTTTCTGTCTTGACTCATTTCTCATTCCGTAGTGAGTTGTTCCAGTCCTATACATTTGCAAACTTTCTATTGTTTCTGTGGACTTTCTTCTACCCCATCCTTGAATTTATTTAAACTGTGTCTCTGTTGTCTTAAGTGAGAAAAAGACTTCAGAATGAGATTTTTTCTTTAAATATCAAAGTATTGTCTTATTAAATATAATTAATGTAGTCCAAAAATTAAATGGAAATAACTAAAGTTGGTTTTGTATGCTCTTGTTAACAGTTTTTGCCAGTGGTGTTTTCACAATATAATGCTCCGGTTCTCTTTCTTCTGTGTATATTCATGACATTGTAACACACCCTGGAAACATGCTTGACAAATATTTTTCAATTAAAACAAACTAATACAGTTGTACAAATACTTTAGTATATGTCTGTGTAGGTCAGATTATTTTAAAGTTTATTTACATTATTTCCTAATTGACACTTCTTTTTTCTAGAAACATTTTCTATTTAATGACTCTCTCTTATCAATTTCTACTGCTTTCTTCAAGATCCAGTTAAAAGTTGGTACTGACTAGGAAACTTCCTCCTTGTTGGCTAGCTCTTTGGTTTTGTTTGTTTGTTTGTTTGTTTGTTTGTATTTTACAGGTGTTATGCAGACTGCTGGGGGGAAATCAACAACACCCATAACCACCACACAATAATAATGCATGTTCTCTTTCATATGTGTCCCAACTTCCAATTATTATATGTCTGCTTTTACTCAGGAGTGAGTATGGGCTTAGGTCATGAAAACAAGAGGGTCCAGGAGAGGTGATGTAGAAGTTTTAAGGAAGGGATGGGGAGGATATAGAATACATACAACATGAAAGGGAAGAGTGCTCTTGAGTAGAACTAAAGAGGGCGCGAAGGGGCGGGGAAGAACAACTAAAACAAACTATGTGTGAATTCATTGCAGTGGAACCTGGTACTTTGTATGCTAATTAAGACTCTTTTTTGAAATAACAAAATATGAGTGAGTCATGGGAGGTTTTTGTTTTATGTTAAGTGGAAATTATCAGAGGAAACTTCAGTTTCCCGAACTCCAAAAGGCTGCGTATATGTCCCTCTCACCCAACTGTTTTGCTCTATCGATGCGCACATTGTCTGGATCATTTCAGCAACACAGACAAGTTTGCAGAATGCAATTTCCTTATTCTGTTTGTTTGTTTGTTTGTTTTGTTTTTGTTTTGTTTTTTTCAAGACAAGGTTTCTCTGTATAGCCCTGGCTGTCCTGGAACTCACTCTGTAGACCAGGCTGGCCTCGAACTCAGAAATCCACCTGCCTCTGCCTCCTGAGTGCTGGGATTAAAGGTGTGCGCCACCACACCTGGCCAACTTTTTTATCCTGTCATTCCTCTCTCTACCTGTTGCCCGTGTGTGAGCGACATAGGTAAGAATCTTCCACAAACATTTCTGCCACGTGAATTTTTTTTCAAATCTTAGGTTGAGGAGAATAGAGTTGAAATTAAAGCTTGTTATGTAAAACAATTTGTAATTTGAAAATGTAGCATTTTTAAGGACAGGACAAACTAAATCCCATGACCCTGCAGCTCGAAAAGAAAAGAAAAGAAAAGAAAAGAAAAGAAAAGAAAAGAAAAGAAAAGCCAATCCATTAGAGTTAAACAATTAGTACTCTTAGGAGACATTATTTTTCCTCTCACTTCTGAATTTGGTTCATTTCTGAATTAGGTCCATTTTAAGAGCTGCATCTTAAATGAACTTTACTGTTCAGACTAATTGCCTTTCCCTACACCCAGTACAAGAAAAATCTCCTGAGAGTTGTTTCTCCAAGTTATTCCTTCCAACTCCTGGGAATGGGGGTGAGGGACGCAGGGAATTCAGTATTATAAATAACTTATCTTCCTAGGAAGAACTCTCTAGGAGCTGCCTGACTTCCTAATGAGCTCGAGCCCTTTAAAAGTCTCGCCCATTCACTATGGGGAAGAAATGCTTGGGTAGGAACAGGGAGTCTTTGTCACCCCCTTTCTAGGGAGTAAGTGTGGGGTGACAGTTTCTGTGCCGGGGAAGGTTGCCCGTTTCAGTAAACACAATGTGTTCACCATGTCCTGAATAGCTGAACACTTACTTCCAGGACAGGCTGGTAAGTGAGAGTAAACACCAAGCCAGTGTTTGATCATCCTTGTGTTTAGTCCCCAGATATTTGTAACTATGTAACTATGTTACAATTTCCAATCAGCAGAGAATCGTTTTTGTTTTTGTTTTTCTCTTTGGATAGCCCTCTTTGATTTTTGCCATCCACAAACCTACTGCTAAGGTCTAACTATGCTCCTCCAAAGTTCATGTGTTGCACCCTGACTCCCCAGGGCAGTAGTGTTGAGTGGAAGCAGGTACTGTTATGTTAAAGGTGACTGGGTCTCAAAGTCTCCTCCCGAAGCACACGATGAACGCTGCTATTACCATAGGACTGGGTAAGTTATCACGTAGGTGAGTTCCAAATAAAACAATGACCCTGACCTCTCTCTCTTCTCTCTTTCTACTATGGAATGGTAAAACGAAAAGACACTTACCAAATGTATTCCCATGACTCCGAGCTTCCCAAACTGGAGATAAGTGTAAACCAAACACATTTCTGTTTGTTACAGATCATCCCTTCTCTGGTATTCTGTGCAGCAGTGTGCGATGGGCCAGAAAAATGTCCCCAGCTTTTCCTGAACACTTATGATTGTACACCTCTTGGCTTACACTATATACTGCTATAAACATTATTAGAATATTTGGGTTTGCTACTGGCAATGAATTAAACCCATTAGTTTGTTTATACTTCAACCATTCCAAGAGTCTGTATCGGACAACTTGTGAATTGTTAGGAAGATCTGTTTTCAGTGATTTTGCGGTTGGGATTTCACCAGATAATCATGGATCAAGGTATTTCTTTGGACAAGAAAATAACCTCTGACCTTCAATTAAAGAACGTGGTCAGAGGACCTCACCCTTTACCATTTTCTTTTTGTATCTTTGAGCATGTGATATTTATTTTCTACCTCTTCTACTTTTCATTCATTATATTACTGGGTTTCCTTTTCTAAAACTGGAAGCAAAACATGGTTAAAGTGTAGCCATGAGACAAGTAACAGGCTGTTGACTTGTGGCATGTGGGGTGTGAGGGAGGACAGCTGCCAGCTTCTGTTATCCAAGAACATGGCCGCGACTTTTCTTAAGGGAAAGGCCAAGCACAGAGAACCATGTGCCGGAGGATTTCAGCCTTTAGCAATCATTTTTTTTTCTCTTGGGAAAAATGTCCTGACTCCCTTTTCATCTGAGGACCTCATCTAGCTGCAGCATCTCAGTCCTGTACTCTGTTTCTTCACGCATCTCTTAGAGATGCAGGTCGTTCTGAGGAGAGGTCTTTGCAGCAAACAGGGCTTGGGTACTCCTAAGCATCCTTCTGACAGGTGAACTCCTCCTTGCAGACCAGCATCTTAGAACGCTGGGGCTTCAGGAAGCTTGAAAATCAACACATCTCATATTTGTGAGACATTTTGCTTGTTTTTTTTTTCCCTCCCATATGCCATATTTTTAAGAAAAACTCCACACAATGAAAGCTGCTTTGGGTCTCTTAGGCAATGTCACTTGAATCACTAGGTCACAAGGTGGAACCAAATCGTTAGCTTTTCAGAAGTCAGAACATTTAGGACCATGGGCTCTTAGTTTCCTGAAAGCATAGTTAGTCACTGTGAATAACTTGAATGTCAACGTGTGCCTCATTCCCTTTCCACCTGTAACTTGGGGCACAAGATCATAAGAACAATAGCCCAGGTTTTATGCAACTGATCTATGATGACGGACACATGGACATGGGGTGAGGAAATGGGAGATCCCAGCAAACTACTTGAAACAATTTCACAAGAATGAAAAGGTGATTGTATCAAGTTTTTGAAAAGCACTGCAATGTTAGAAGGCTCTGGGAAAGTGACTTTTTAAAATGTTACTTTATTTCTAAAAATATCAATAGATGCTCCCTTTTCAAACTAAAAAAAAAAAAAGATTTGAACATTTATCCATTTACCTTAATTAAATAGATTAGAGTGCTCTTTGGGGGAAAGTTTGAACTTCCTTCCATGGTAGACAAATATCTTCTCCTGGTACCTCACCCGACAGGCAAGCATTAAAAGTCGCTATAGTTAAAATGTGGATGATGTGGTGAAATAGGTCCCTGCCGGGGACTGTTTGTGTCCAGATCATCTTGGCTTTTTCCTAATGCTGCATGTCATGCTTTCTGAACAGGTCACAGCTGATGGAGAAGAACAATGAGAGCTCTGGGGACTTTATTCTCCTGGGCTTCTCCGACCAGCCCCGGCTGGAGAAGGTCCTCTTTGTTGCCTGTACGGTCTTTTATTTTCTGGCTGTCACAGGCAACTCAGCCATCATCTTTCTTTCCTTTGTGGACCTCCGGCTACACACACCCATGTACTTCTTCCTCAGCAACCTGTCCCTTCTTGACCTCTGTTACAGCACCAGTAGCATTCCCCAGTTCCAGGTTAACCTCTGGGGCCCACAAAAGACCATAAGCTTCGTAGGATGTGCGGTTCAGCTCTTCGTCTTCCTGTCCGTGGGGGGCATCGAGTGCATTCTCCTATCTGTTATGGCCTACGACCGCTTTGTAGCTGTCTGCAAGCCACTGCATTACCTGACCATCATGAACCCACAGCTGTGCCTGAAGCTGGCAGCCTTTGCTTGGCTCAGTGGCACGGCCAGCTCCACACTGATGTCCCCACTGACCATGTCTCTGGGGCGGTGTGGTCATCGCCGTATCAACCACTTTGTGTGCGAGATGCCAGCTATCATCCACATCTCCTGTGTGGACACAAGCTGGGTAGAAGGCCTAATTTTCATCCTGGCCATCCCTGTTGTCCTTGTGCCTCTCACTATGATCCTGGTCTCCTACGGCTACATTGCTGCCGCCATCCTGAGGATCAAGTCTACAGCTAGTCGGCATAAGGCCTTCAACACCTGCTCTTCACACATGGCGGTGGTGTCTCTTTTCTACAGTAGCATCATCTACATGTACATGCAGCCTGGCAATGCGGCGAGCCAGGATCAGGGCAAGTTCCTAACTCTGTTCTACTGCCTGGTGACCCCGACCCTAAACCCTTTCATCTACTCGCTGAGAAACAAAGACATGAAGGCCGCCATGTTGAAGGTTCTGGGGAAAGGTAGAAGCCTGCTCGACCCTGCAGGGCACTGACGGGACCTGGGACTCATCTCACTTATCCATGTGTTTTGGACCCATAGTGAATCATAGTGACAATAAGCCAAAGGTGGCAAAGATGTGGGGTCTTGCATCCCATAGGTCCCAGATCAGTGATGTATATTACTGTCTGCATGGAAGGGCCTCCATTTTATTCAAGGAGATAGGGTTTCTTACAAAAAAAAAAAAAAAAAAAAAAAAAGCAAACTGACAGAAAAAGACCTGTGACTTCCTTTTTTTGCACAGAGTGGAGGAAATGATTTATTTACAGCTAATCTGTAATGCTGTTCGGACACAAGGGGAACGAGGCACCATCTGACAGAATGTGTGTGCATGTATCTGTGTGGGGGAGATGTAATGGAACACTAGCTCTCTCCCATAGAAAGTGGTCTCAGTTTTCAAGCTCTATTGCTCCACCCTGTGGAGCCAACATTCGCCTGTCCTCTGATGGTCACCAGCCAACCCCCCCCCACACACACACACACACACACATACGGACTTAACTGACTAAATGCATCGCTTATTCTAAACTTCAAGTCATGGCCCATGTATGGGTCACAAAGTGAGTTTAGCAAATGCAGGAAACATTTCAAAAGTGGCACGAAACAGAACAGGTCGGTCTGTGGAAGCGTGAGTCAGCTGTGTGTTTTGATTTGACAAATGTGTTTTGTTTTTTGTTTTTGTTTTGTTTTTCTCTTGTTCTTGAGGCATGATCTCTGTAGCCCCACGCCTCCCCTTGTCTCCCAAGTGCTGGGATTGCAAATATTGGATTACCATGTTCAGCTTCATTTTTGTTGTTTTCTTTTTCTTCTCTCTTATTTCTTTTAGACTTTTGCGGGTCTGGCATGGAAGCCAGGGCCTCGCCCACCCGAGGCAAGCACTTGACCTCGGCACTCTCTACGTCTCACGAATGTGTGGGTGACAAAACTTGTGCCTCCAGTGCTCTAGAGTTCTCGTAGAACCAGCTCCCGATGGATCGATTGGGCCTTCTGCATCAGAGAAAGACTGGGCACAGGGAATGTTTGCAGAGCAAGGCCATTGCGGCTTATGGAGGAGGGCTAATGAGAACGAACCAAGATGAGGCTATCAATGGCAGTGATGATGGTGATGAGGAAATAAAACAACATTCAACTCATCCTTCACCCCCTGACAGTTATGAAGTAGGACCGTCTTAACACTGAATAACATTTTCTCTTCCGATTTACAGGGAATAGCAGAATGAGAATGTGAGTTTGTTGTAGATGCAAATAGAATGTCTTTTATTCTTTTCCTTTCAGCATTTTCTACAAATACGTGAGTTGCTCCCATTTGTGGGGTTTACTGTGCTGTTTCCACATATGAATAATACAGTCTGTATTGATGGACTCGAGACTCCCCCTTTTCCTCCTCCTCATGCCTTTATGTTGTAAGTGAACATTGAAGTGTTTCTAGTTTGTGGAAACGACATCATCTCTGAGGTGATTAATTTTGTGTGGCAATTTGAGTATGACACAGATGTTGGATTAAACATCCAACTGAATATTGCTTCAAGAGTAGCTTTTCAGGTTAGACATTTAACTCATCGGCCTTTAGGTAAAGCAAATCCTGCTTTTACGGTGGGCCTCTTCCGATGTTGGTGAAACTTTAAGAAGAAACACACTGGAGGAAGAGAGAAATTCTGTGGCCTTCTCCTGGACTTCAATGCAAAGTTACCTCATTTGTAGTCTCTGCCCTGTCCCATGGACTTTGAACTTTCTTAGGGGATCTCTCTGTCTCCTCTCTTTCACAGCTCTGTTTGAATAACTCTATCTAGTAGTCTTTAATTCCAAAAAGTTGCTGGGGTTCACATGTTTGAATATCTATGCACGGATTTATTTGTAGCGCTGGGGATTTCTCCCAGGGCCTTCCTTGTACGTGCTGGTCAAGAGCTGTGCCATCCACCTGTGCTATAGCACTCTGCTTGCTTAGACCAAATCCCCTAACTGCTTAGGTTATACACTTCTCACAGCTCTTCCTCATGCTCAAACGGCGTTTTCTTCAAGTAGTATGACCTCTGCTGCTTGTCCGGTTAAGATCTTGCCACAAGGCTATTACAGGCACTGTAGTGGGAAGGGGTCAGGTCATCCTCCCACTGTGCACTCTCTAGAAGAAACACAAATTGACAGAATCCTTTTCCTTTGTGTCCTTTTTGCTGTCTTTGTATGCATGCTTTTGCTGTCTCTGTTCTGGATCTACTGGGCATGACCAGCCGCTGTCTGGGCATTTGCACACCATCTTCCCTGAGCAGATTTTCACTTAGCACCACCTGTCTCTGCAAACTGGGTCAAACAGCTGTGCTAAAACAGAATTTCATGTTATGTTGGAATAAATCCTTTAGCGTTTGATTTTTTTTTCTCGCAGTTTTTTTTCCAAAAAGGGGAAAATACAATTAGCAACTTTCAATTCGTGGACCTCTGCTAATTTCTACATGCCTGGAGTATAATTATAACCATATCAGTAAGATTAATTATCACAAAATTAAAAGCAGTTTCCACTGTGTAAAATTTAATTTACAACTTTTAATGCATGCACTTAATCGTTTCTAATAAAGTTTCTGAAACTTCAGCTTCCATAAGTGACATCCAAAACCTAGCTTAGAAGATGTATATGAAACCTATTGGTTTTCACTTAAAAAGAGAGAGAGAGAGAGAGAGAGAGAGAGAGAGAGAGTGCCTAGTGCTGGGGACTTCTCCCAGGGCCTTCCTTGTGCATGCTCATCAAGAGCTGTACCATCCACTTGTGCTTGCTTATATCAGCAAATAAATATAAATGTTACAATAACACAGAGAATAAGACTAGGTGAATGGTCTAGTGACTCTACTTTGAGATTCCCCCTACCCCTTTGCTTTCTGAATAAAGGGAACCATTAGCTCCATTCTTTTCCATTATACAGGCTTTGTGTTTGGTAGTTTTATTAAGATCAATTATTAAATATGATTGAAGTTTCTGGATATGTTCCAAATGGAGCTTTAATGGAAGATGTATACTGATTTACTCTATATAAGTTCATCATCTTCATATATATACATACACAACACACACACACATATATATATATATATATATATATATATATATATATATATATATATATATATATATATTATATATATATATATATATATATATATATATATATATATATATATATTATACATATATATTGTCTTAGTCAGGGTTTCTATTCCTGCACCAACATCATGACCAAGAAGCAAGTTGGGGAGGAAAGGGTTTATTCGGCTTACACTTCCACATTGCTGTTCATCACTGAAGGAAGTCAGGACTGGAACTCAAGCAGGTCAGGAAGCAGGTGCTGATGCAGAAGCCATGGAGGGATGTTCCTTACTGGCTTGCTTCCCCTGGCTTGCTCAGCCTGCTCTCTTATAGAACCCAAGACTGCTAGCCCAGAGATGGTCCCACCCACAAGGGGCCTTTCCCCCTTGATCACTAATTGAGAAAATACCCCACAGCTAGATCTCATGGAGGTACTTCCCCAACTGAAGCTCCTTTCTCTGTGATAACCTCAGCTGTGTCAAGTTGACACAAAACTAGCCAGTACACACACACACACACACACACATGTGTGTGTGTGTATTTTTTCTTCCTGGCTCACCAAGTCCTCTGGGTCACCCCAGCTCCCCTGAGCAGTCTGCTATCCCCAGTAGACGTCCACCTTCCTCAGAACTGCGGATCCTGAACCATCAGAGGCCTGCAACACCATGACCATGGAAGTTCACCTCCCTCCCAATATCTACTACAACAGGAACATCCAGGGACCAAAGCCATCCAAATGGCTAACGGCCCTCAAAAGAACACAATCAACAAAATCCAGAGTGATCTGAGACCTTCAGAGCCCAGCTACCCTACTACAGGAAGCCCTGGATATCCTAACACAACTGAAGCACACACACACACAAACACACACACACACACACACACACATACACACACGACCTTAAATCCAATCTTGTAAAAATGATAGAGGCCTTTAAAGAAGAAATGAATAAATCCCTTTAAAATATAGGAAAATGCAATTAAACAGGTGAAGGAATTAAATAAAACTGAAGCAATAAAGAAAACACAACCTAAAGTAATCCTGGGGATTGAAAACCTAGGGAAGAGAACAGGAAGAACAGATGCAAGAAAGGCCTGAACAGATATCTTGCAGCCTCTAAAAAGACCACAGATACAAACTTAGACTACTATACCCAGCAAAACTCTCAATCATCATAGATGGAGAAAACAAGATAATTCAAGACACATCCAAATTTAAACAATATCTATCCACAAATCTAGCCCTACAGAAAAACTAGCATGAAAATTCCAATGCAAGGATAACTACATCCAAGCAAACACAGGAATTAAGTATTTCCATACCAGCAAAAACAAAGGAAACACACACACACACTAACACCACCAAAATCAAAATATCAGGAATTAATAATCACTGGCCATTAGTATCTTTCAACATCAATGGACTCAATTTCCCAATAAAAATACACAGGCTAACAGAATGAAGGAGAAAACAGGATCCATCATTCTGCTGCATACAAGAAACACACCTCAGAAATAAAGATAGACAGTACCTCAGAGTAAAGGGCTGGAAAAAAAGTTTTCCAAGCAAGCGGACCCAAGAAGCAAACTAGAGTAGCCTTCCTAACATCTAGTAAAATAGACTTGCAACCAAAATTAATCAAAAGAGACAGGAAAAAACCACTTCTACTCATCAAAGGAAAAATCTTCCAAGATGATATCTCAATTCTGAACATCTATGCCCCAAACACAAGGGCACCAACGTTTGTAAAAAGAAACATTGTTTATTGCTAAAGCTTAAATCACACATCGAACCCCACACATTAATAGTGGGAGACTTCAACACATCACTCTTGCCAATTGACAGGTTATCCAGACAAAAACTAAAAAGAGAAATAATAAAGCTAACAGACATTATTAAATGTCTGTTAATCAAATGGACCTAACAGACATCTACAGGATATTTCACCCAAACACAGAAATATATACTTTCGTCTCAGCACTGCATGGACCTTCTCCAAGATTGACCATGTAGTTGGTCACAAAGCAAGTCTCAACAGATACAAGAAAATTTAATTAATGCTTTGTATCTTATCAGACCACCATGGATTAAAGCTGGGCTTCAACAACAACAACAACAACAACAACAACAACAGAAACACCAGAAAGCCTACACACTCATAAAAATTAACACTCTACTCAATGATCTGAGTCAGAAAAGAAATAAAAAAGAAAATACTTTCTAAAAGTAAATGAAAATGAAGGCACAACATACCCAATTTTTAAAATATTTAAACAATTTTTATTAGATATTTTCTTCATTTACAATTCAAATGCTATCCTGAAAGTCCCTTATACCCTCCCCCCACCCTGCTCCCCAACCCACCCACTCCCGCTTCCTGGCCCTGGCATTCCCTTGTATTGGGGGCATATAATCTTTGCAAGACCAAGGGCCTCTCCTCCCAATGATGGCTGGTTAGGCCATCTGCTACATGTGAACATTCCCAATTTTATGTGACACAATGAAAGCTGTGCTAAGAGGAAAACACATAGCACTAAGTGCCTCCACAAAGAAATTAGAAAGTTCTTATACCAGCAATTTAAAAGTGCATCTAAAAGCTCTACAGAAGGAGGAGGGTGGAGGAGGAAGAAGAGGAAGAGGAGGAGGAGAAGCAAGCACACACAAAGAGGAGTAGAAAAGTCAGGAAATAATCTAATCAAAATCAGGGCTGAAATCGATCAGAAACAAAGAAAGCAATACAGTGAAACCAAGAGCTTGTTCTTTAAGAAAATCAACAAGCTAGACAAACCCTTAGCCAAATTAACCAAAAGACAGAAAGACCATATCCGAATAAACAAAGTCAGAAATAAAAGAGGGACATAACGACAGACACTGATAAAATTCAAAGAACCATGAGGTCTTACTTCAATCGCCTGTACTGCACAAAAATTGGAAATTTTTTTTTTTTTTTTTCGAGACAGGGTTTCTCTGTATAGCCCTGGTTGTTCTGGAACTCACTTTGTAGACCAGGCTGGCCTCGAACTCAGAAATCCGCCTGGCTCTGCCTCCCGAGAAAATTGGAAAATCTTAACAAAATGGATGATTTTCTAGACAGATACCACTTACCAAAGTTAAATCCAGATCAGGTAAATGATGTAAACAGCCTTGTAACTCTTAAGGAAATAGAAGCGGTCAAATACCTCTCAACCTAAAAAAGCCAAGGGCCAGATGGTTTTAGGTCAGAATTCTACCACACTTCAAAGAAAAGCTACCACCAATACTCCACAAACTATCCCACAAAATAGAAACAGAAGGAACATTCAATGAAGCCACAGTCATCCTGATACCTAAAAGACCACCCCCCAAAAAAGGCAAAACAAAACCAAAACCAAAAACAAACCAATCTCTCTTATGAACATTGATTAAAAAAAAATACTCAATAAAATACTCACAAACTGAATCCAGGAATACATCAAAAAATACTCTACCATGATCAAGTAGGTTTTATCCCAGGGATGCAGGGATGGCTCAATATATGAAAATCCATCAACATAATCCATCATATAAACAAACTGAAAGAAAAAAATAGTACATGATCGTCTCATTAGATGCTGAAAAACTCTTTGACAAAATCCAACACCCTTTCATGTCAAAAGTCTTAGAGAGATCAGGAATACAAGGCACATACTGAAACATAATAAAAGCAATATACAGCAAGTCAATAGCCAACATTAAACTAAATGGAGAAAAACTTAAAACAATTTCACTAAAATCAGGGACAAGGCAAGGCTGCCCACTCTCTCCCTATATATTTAATATAGTACTTGAAGTTCTAGTCAAAACAATAAGACAGATAAAGAAGATCAAGTGATTCAAATTGGAAAGGAAGAAGTCAAAATATAGCTATTTGTAGATGATATGATAGTATACATAAGTGACCTCAAAAATTCTACCAGATAACTCTTACAGGTGATAAACCCCTTCAGTGAAGTGGCTGGATACAAAATTAACAACAACAAAAAAAAAAGTAGCCCTCCTTTATACAAATAATAAACAGGCCAAAAAAGAAATTAAGGAAACAACGCCTTTTATAATACCCATAAATAATATAAACTATCTTGGTATAACTCTAACCAACTAAGTGAAAGATCTATATGACAAGATCTTCAAGTCACTGAAGAAAGAAATTGAGGAAGCTATCAGAAGATGAAAAGATCTTCCATGCTCCTGGATTAACATAGTGAAAATGGCCATCTTACCAAAAGCAATCTATAGATTCAATGCAATTCTCACAAAAATTCTACAATTTTTTTTTTGGGGGGGGGGTTCGAGACAGGGTTTCTCTGTATAGCCCTGGCTGTCCTGGAACTCACTCTGTAGACCAGGCTGGTCTCGAACTCAGAAATCCGCCTGCCTCTGCCTCCCGAGTCCTGCCTGGGATTAAAGGCGTGCGCCACCACGCCCGGCTTCTACAATTCTTTATAGACTTTGACAGAGCAATTCTCAACTTCATATGGAAAACCAAAAAGCCCAGGATAGCTAAAACAATCCTGAACAATAAAAGAACTTCTGGAGGAATCACCACCCCTGACCTCAAGCTGTAGTATAGAGCAAAAATAATAAATAAAAAAGCATGGTATTCATATAGGAACAGACAGGATGATCAATGGAATCAAATCAAAGACCCTGAAATAAACCCACACACCTATGGATACTTTAATTTTTACAAAGAAGGCAAAACCATAACAATGGAAAAAAAGAAAGTATCTCAACAAATGGTGTCGGTCTAACTGGATGTCTGTTTGTAGAAGAAAGCAAGTAGATCCATATCTATTATCCTGCACAAAACTCAAGTTCAAGTGGATTAAAGACCTCAACATAAAAACAGATATAATAAATCTAATAAAACAGAAAGTGGGGAATAGCCTGGAACTCATTGGTACAGGAGACAAGTTTTCAAACAGAACACCAATGGTTCGGGCTCTATGATCAACAGTTGATAAGTGGGACCTCAGGAAACTAAAGCCTCTGTAAGGCAAAGGGCACCGTCAATCGGACAGAACGGCAGCCTGCCCATTGAGAAAAGATCTTCACCAATTCTACATCTGACAGAGAGCCAATATCCAAAATTTATGAAGAAATCAAGAAGTTAAACAACAACCCAAACAATCCAATTATAAAATGGGGTACAGAGCTAAACAGAATTCTCAACAGAGGAGTCTCAAGTGGCTGAGAAGCACTTAAAGAAATGTTCAAAGTCCTTAGTCATCAAGGAAATGCAAATCATAACAATTCTGAGATGGAAATCTTACATCAGTCAGAATGGCTAATATAAACAACTCAAGTGACAGCACATGCTGGCGAGGATGTGGAGCAAGGAGAGCACTCCTCCATTGCTGGTTGGAATGCAAACTTGTACAACCACTTTGTAAATCAATTTGGCAGTTTCTCAAGACCCAGCTATACCACTCCTGGGTGTATACCCAAAAGATGCTCTACCATCTCACAGCATCTGCTCAGCCATGTTCATAGCAGCTTTATTCACAATAACCAGAAACTAGATACAACCTAGATGCCCCTCAATGTATAAAGAAAATGTTATATATCTACACAGTGGCGTACTATTCAACTATTAAAAACCAAGACATCATGAATTTTTGCAGGCAAATGGGTGGAACTTGAGAATATCATCCTGAGTGAGGTAACCCAGACCTAAAAGGACATGCATGGTATATGCTTACTTATAGTGGATATTAGCCATAAAATACCGGATACCCATGTTACACTTCACACACTCAAAGAAGCTAAACAAGAAGGAAGGTCCAAACAGGGATACTTGAATCTCACTTAGAAGAGGGAATAAAATAGTCATAGGAGGAGGGAGAGATGGAGGGAGAGAACAGGGTGGGAGAGGAGATGTGGAGGGGAAAGGGGGGAGGTCATTCAGGATCAGATGTGGGGAGGGGCAGGAAAGATGGCAGGATGGCCATGAAAATGAATGGAAATCTGCAACTGACAGGGGTGGGAAGGTGAGGGTGCATCTCGAGTATTTGCCAGAGACCTGAGATAGGGGAGGTGTCCAAGAGTCAATGGGGTGCAACCTTAGCTGTGACTCCCAGCATTGGGGATATGGAACCTGAAAAGGCCACCTCCTCTAGCCAGGCAGGAACTCCAGGGGATCGATAGGGACACCAACCCATCCACAAAACTTTCAGCCCCAAATTTATCCTGTCTACAAGAAATGAAGGGATGGGGGATAGAGCAGAGACTGGGGAAACAGCCTCACAATAACATGTCCATGGGCAAGCAACAATCCCTGGCACAGTTAATGATACTCTGTTATGATTGCAGGCAGGAGTCTAGCGTGGCTGTCCTCTGAGAGGCTTAGAAGGGGGAATGCAATCGTCTTAGGAGGCAGATGGAGGGAAGGAACAGGGTGGGAGAGGGGAGTGTGGGGGGTTCAGGATCAGGAGTGGGGAGGGAGAGGAGAGATGGCCAGATGGCCATGAGAATGAATGGAAATAAGTCCCCCCAGCAGCTGACTCAGACAAAGGCAGAGAGACCCACAGCCAAACAGGTGATGGAGCTTGGCGACTCTTATTGGAAGAGTTGGGGGAAGGACTGAGGGCCCAAAGGGGGATAGGAACTCCACAGGAAAACCAACAGAGTCAACTAACCTGGACCCTTGGGGCTCTCAGAAGCTGAACCACCAACCAAAGAGCATACACCGGCTGGACCTAGAGCTCCACCCCACCCCCACATACGTAGCAGATGTGCAGCCTGGTCTTCATGTGGATCCTGAACAACTGGAGTGGGGCTATCCCAAAAGCTGTTGCCTGTTTGTGGGGTATGTTCTTCCACCTGCCTTGTCTGGTCTCAGTAGGAGAGGATGTGCCTAGGACCACAGAGACTTGATATGCCAGGACTGGAAGGGAATACCCAGGAGGACCTCCACCCTCTCAGAGGAGAAGGGGTGGGGACAAGGGAGGAACTGTGGGAGGAGGCAGAGATAGGGATACCAAGTGAATAAACATTTTTTTTTTATGTGTATGAGTGTTTGCTTTGCATGTCTGTAACTGTACCATGTGCACACCCGTTGCCTGTGAAGGCCAGAAGAGGGCATCAGATCCCCTGAAACTGCACTTTGAGCCACTATATGAGCTCTGGAAAAGCAGCCAGTGTGCTTCACTGCAGAGCCATCTCTCCAGCTTCCGGTTTTTGTTTTCTTAAAGCTATATGCTTATCTGAATGCTTTTAAAAAAACACAGTTCCACTTCCTTAATAGATACAGTGTTCAGATTATCCATAGAATATTTTAAATGTGCTGAGGTATTATGGGATCCCATAGACTTTTGGTCATTATATAAAACACATAGACTTTTTGTCATTATATAAAACATATTATTGTTGTTAGTAAATTTTTTTTTTTTTTGGTTTTTCGAGACAGGGTTTCTCTGTATAGCCTTGGCTGTCCTGGAACTCACTTTGTAGACCAGGCTGGCCTCGAACTCAGAAATCCGCCTGCCTCTGCCTCCCAAGTGCTGGGATTAAAGGCATGTGCCACCACGCCCGGCTGTAAATATTCTTTGTGTGTGTATGTGTGTTGGGGGGGGGGTTCAAGACAGGGTTTCTCTGTGTAGCCCTGGCTGTCCTAGAACTTATTCTTCTAAAATATATTTATTTTTAATTAAACTATAATTACATTGTTTCCCTCTTTCTCCTCCTTTCAATCACCCCTTTATCCTTCTTCATCTGAGAGGAATAGGCCCCTAGTGAAAAATGGAAAGTCAACTTCATAGAGGAAAAAATGTAAGTATCCATTAGTGTTTGTGGACACCTGGTCAGGATGGGTAAAAGCATTTGGTACCCAGAGAAAGACTGCTATGACAGTGGTCAAGACTTTCTACATCATATTGTTCCTAAGTCCCTGCTGCCACTGTCAACTAGATTAGATAATAGACCAGTCCTCGCCTCACCTACCATTCAAAGGGTCAATACTGTTTTAAATATAACCTGAAAGCCGCGTACCTCAGAGCTATAGACAGGTCAGAGGCATAGATTCTCAAACCTACCCTCTCTAAATTAGTCTTTAAAACCAGTGGAAATTGGCCCACCTTTTTACCCCTGGCCCTTCCTAGGGCAAGATACAACCCCTCAGAAGGCAGGTTTCCTCCTCTATGAGATTATGTTTGAAAGCCATCCCCCTTTTCCACACTGTTTAAGAGACTAACACTGCAGACACTATTAACTGGTCTCTTCTGAAGAATCTCCAGTCTCTCCAACAGGTCCAGACTGCAGTCTATTCTAGGGTTCGAGACACCTATCCAGTTCCTTTCTTGGTGCCTTGTCATTTATTCTGACCTGGGGACCAAGTGTACATCAAGAAGTTTCAGAAGCAAGAACCTGACTCCCACCTGAAGGATGCCTGCCTGGACCCATCACTCCCATGACAAGCCTTTTCCAACCAGGACCAGAAATGGAAACCAGCTTGCCTGGACCAGATGCACTTAAGCTAAGGCTCTCACAACCTGTACTCCTGTTTGGTTATATATGCCCTTGAGTCTGGCTAGACTGTCTGCTTAATCCTTTACTCTTGCCTCCTTCTGCACTGGGAAAATCCTGATGGAGACAAAGTGCACTGGAGCCAAATAGCGTATGTTAAAAACTGATCTCATAAAACTTGGGGGGGGTTTTTGGACAGGGTTTCTCTGTGTAGCTCTGACTGTCCTGGAACTCATTCTGTAGACCAGGCTGGCCTTGAACTCACAGAGATCCACCTGAGTGGTGGAACTAAAGGTGTGTGCCACTAGACATAAAACTCTTAAATCTTCCCACAATCAAGGCTAAAAGTTACCTTCTGACAGGATTGGAAAGAATGCCTTCTAGAATCCTACATGATTATAAAACAGTATATATTTATTATTATTAAAAAGAAACTAATGAAAAATTAAAGATCATTTAGATAGGAAGCAATATAGCTGGGTGGTGGTTCATGCCTTTAGTCCCAGCACTCAGGAGACAGAGGCAGGCAGATCTCCGTGAGTTCAAGCTAGGTCTACAGAGCTAGTTCCAGGACAACCAGAGGTAAGTGAGACTCTGCCTCAAACAAACAAACAAACAAACACAACAATAATTCCTGGCATCATAAAATATTTGATTAAAATCCATGGCTTACAACCTTCCTCATTGGCCTGAATGACCCCTCCCACTTCCTTTTTATAAGACTTGCCTTGTATAGTAAAATGACTTTTAAAGTTCATCAGACAAATTGCCTAGGTTAAGCTAATGGTCCTCAGGACCCAGTATTTATCCCTTAGCCAAGATCTAAGACTTGAAAGTAACAGAAAGGGAGGCGGAGGTGAAAGATGAAATGACTAAGGAAATCCATCGTGTTCCAACTTTATTTTGTGTCTGCCTAGATGCTTCTCAGCCGTCCATCCCCCAACAGCCTTGGCAATGCTTTTTGGAACAGTCTATGAACTTGACCATGGTCCAAACATATTATGTAGTGTCTGGGATATACAGCTGAGCATTGTAAAGAAAGATGTTTCTAGGCCACTCCAAATCCTTCACTAGTGTAACCTCCACATCAAGCACTGATGTATTTGTGCCTTTCTTTTTTTTGGGGGGGGGGGGTTCGAGACAGGGTTTCTCTATGTAGCCTTGGCTGTCCTGGAACTCACTTTGTAGACCAGGCTGGCCTCGAACTCAGAAATCTGCCTGCCTCTGCCTCCCGAGTGCTGGGATTAAAGGCGTGCGCCACCACGCCCGGCGTGCTTTTCTTTTTAAATGCCTTACACCTGACTGGGGCACCAAGAGACTTTGCAGCGACAGCGACACAGATCACTCTTTTTTTTTTTTTTTTTTTTTTTTTTTTGGTTTTTTGAGACAGGGTTTCTTCGTATAGCCCTGGCTATCCTGGAACTCACTTTGTAGACCAGGCTGGCCTCAAACTCAGAAATCTGCCTGTCTCTGCCTCCCGAGTGCTGGGATTAAAGGCGTGCGCCACCATGCCTAGCTCACAGATCACTCTTGATCAAGCCATTAATAAAAAGAACTCCAAAGTTTTAATTAGCTTAATCAGCGTAGTTGTTAATAATTATCTCGCCTGGATAATTTCACTGCAACAGTATATTGGTGTATAGCTGCTCTCCAGTGTGCTCAAATGTGGTTGTAAACACTTGGTTCCATGAATCATAGCATAGTAGTTTGGATTACTCTACCTCTGAACGACTTCTTCAATGTCCACATGTACGGCTGTAAAAGCATGTGCACTGTAATAAATCCTTTGTATCTCTGTCCCCGTGCATGCTGTGTGACTAGTACAGTCATTCTCACTGCGTGGCTTTAGCTTTTTTTTTTTCCTGTGTACGGGTTCCTCTGGCTGCTCTGCTGCAGTCCTGATAACCTATGTCCTGTTCTTTTACAGACATGTTCAGCACTGTGCAAATACCTCTGCCTGCTCTGCTGTAAATGAACATTTTTATTTAGCATTATTTATTTATTTTATGTACATGAGTACTCTATAGCTGTCTTCAGATACACCAAGGGAGCATCAGATCTCATTACAGATGGTTGTGAGCCACCATGTGGTTTCTGGGAATTGAACTCAGGATCTCTGGAAGATCAGTCAGTGCTCTTAACCACTGAGCCATCTCTCCAACCCATAAATGCATGTGTTTAGCCTGCAATCATGCAAACACAACTGTGTAGTTATTTTCATATGAAGAGGATATGAGGTGCCTTACTGGTATATGCATGTGCTTTGGTGTGGTAGTGTATCCTTGTGTCTCCTGTATAATAGTTAGTGAGTGTGGATATCATACAACTGTGGATCCTGCCTTTGTACTACATTTGTGTGTGTTTCTGTAACAGTACATGTGGGTCCTGCTGTTCACATACAGTACAGTCAAATGTGCCTGTGAACACCAGTTGGTCTCACAGATACTAGGGTGTCAGTCTCAATTGCTCTACCTCTGAAGGACTTCTTCATGGTCCAGGTGCAAGGCTATAGCAATATTTTCATTTGTGCTACCTTCTAGCAAAGGTTTTATTGTTGTTGTTGTTGGTGGTGGTGGTGTGTGTGTATGTGTGGTTTGTTTGTTTGTTTGTTTTTTGAGACAGAGTTTCTCTTTGTAGTCCTGGCTGTCCTGGACCTCACTCTATAGACCAGGCTGGCCTTGAACTCACAGAGATCCCCCTGCCTCTACCTCCCAAGTAGTGCAACTGCACTAGTTCAAGTGTGCTCAGAGCTGTACAAGAGCATCTCCCTTCTTCGGTTACACTACAGTAATAGAGCATCAGTTTTGCAAAGATGCAAACTACAAATGTGTAGTTTCTTTTCATATGAAGCAAGTATGAGTTGCCTACAAGTACACTCCTGTGCAATGAGGTAGTAGTATACCCTTGTGAGTTCCTCTTTCCTCCATTCCATTAGAACAGAAGTCGTACATCCATGAGTCATGGTGTATAGCATTACCTTAAGTAGCAGTACATCTGCCTAGGGCTCTTTCATAAAATGGATTCAGATGTTGTGATGATTTGCATATGTTTGGCCCAGGGAGTGGCACCATTAGAAGGTGTGGCTCTGCTGGAGTGGGTGTGGTCTTGTTGGAGTAAGTGTGTCACTGTGGGTGCAGGCTATAAACTCTCATCCTAGCTGCCTGGAAGTGAATATTCTGCTAGCAGCCTTCAGATAAAGACGTAGAACTCTCAGCTCCTCCTGTACCATGCCTGCCTGGACACTGCCTTGATGATAATGGACTGAACCTCTGAACCTGTAAGCCAGCCCCAATTAAATGTTGTCCTTTATAAGACTTGCCTTGGTCATGGTGCCGGTTCACAGCAGTAAAACCCTAACTAAGACAGAAAGAAGTGCTTGTAAATATTAGTCCCAGAGACACTAGGTTAGCAGTTTGAACTAGTTTGCCAATGTCCTGAACTAGTTTGTCAACATGCCTGAAGAAGAACAGCAGGACTGTATCAGGACTGCAGCAGTGGGGACTGAGATGGACACATTCCTAGAAAACTAAGTTAAGCTACAGCTACAAGAATAGCACAGTGCATCTGTGTTTGCTACATGAATAGTAAAGCTGCTCTTGTGGCTGTAACTTAACATCTTTTTCTAGGTGTACTTCCACCTCAGAGCACTGCTGCAGTCCTAATACCCTGTGTGCTGCTGTTCTAATTCAGGAACAGTCAGAGCTGTAAGTGGCGACATCTAGTTTGTTGTAAATTCACATCTGATTATGCTACAGTGCGTAGGACATGAGCTTTTGCAAACAGGCAAATGTTAGTGTTTTGCTTTTTTTTTATATATGAAGAGGGCATGAGTTGAACTTCAAGTACCTTCGTGTGAAGTATACTGTTTACTAATTTGATGAGAGCAGACGTCACACATCCGTGTGTCCTGCCTTCATGTTAGATTTGTGCGTGTTTCTGTAATGGTACATGTGTGTTTGGCTGTTCTCAGACAATTTGTTTAAATGTGGCTGTAAACACTTGGTCTCGTGGATCATAGCGTAGCAGCTTGGATTGCTCTACCTCCGAACGACTTCTTCAATGTCCAGATGCACCGCTGTAAAAAAAAAAAATATGTGCACCCCTTTCTAATAAATCCTTGTCATCTCTGTCCCCGTGCATGCTGTGTGACTAGTACAGCCATTCTCACCTTTAACTTTTTTTTTTCCTGTGTAAAGGTTCATCAGGATGCTCTGCTGCGGTCTTAATAACGTATGTCCTGCTGTTCTTCTTCAGGCATGTTCAGAGCTGTAAAACACCCCTGTCTGCTTTGCTGTAAACACATCTGTTTATGCTGCAGCAGTGGGACATTGGTTTTTGCAAACATCCAACTGTGTAATTTTTTTTTTTTTTTTTTTTGTACAAAGGGATACGAGCTGCTCTGCTAGCACGCAGTGATGTGATAGTACAACCTCGGGTCTCCTGTGTCATAATTCCAGGAGTGTGGATGTCCAGCATCCCTGAGTCCTGCTAGACTTGTACATCTGTGTGTGTTTCTGTAGCAGTGTATTTGTCTACAATGTGCTTGAATGAGCTTGTGAACACTTGGTCTCATGGCTTCTAGAATATCAGTTAGAATCGCTCTACCTCTGAGCTTCTTCATCAATATCAGGGTGCACTGTTAGAACAATATGTTCATATGCCCTGATTTCTAATAATATTTTTATTACTTCTGTTACATGCATCTGTGTTTGGTGCAGACCAGTACAACCATTCTTGCCACCATAGGTTTGTTATTTCCTAGTATGTGTCCACCTCAGGGCACTGCTGTACTCCTAAAAAAATCTATGATATATATTTCTAATTAAGGCATCTTCAGAGCTACACACGAACCTCCATCTGCTCTGTTGTAAATGTAAATCTGGTTATACTGCATAGTAGGACATCAATTTTGGCAAACATGCTACTGTGTGGTGTTTCCATCCAAGGAAGGCGTGAGCTGCTGTGCTGATCTATCCATGCACATCCATGTGCATCAACGAAGCAGTGTACATCCTTTTATTCTTTATAGAATTTTCACAAGGGCAGATGCCCCCATACCCATGGGCCCTCCTTTAATATCACATTTCTATTGCTTCTGTGAGAGTAAGTGTGTATACGACTGTTCTCATCCAATGCACTTGGGTTTGCATGGAAGTAAAGGGCCTCACAGACACTAGGACACCTGATTTAACTGTGCTTCCTTTGAAATGGTTCTTCAGTGTCCAGTGCAGCTCAGTGCCAGCACAGTGACCTACGCTACGCTACAGTGGCATGAACATGCACCTCTGATGGCTTAAATTAAAACGATTTTTTAGGATGAAGTGATTTGTTTGTTTGTTTGTTTGTTTGTTTTGGAATAGGAAGCAAGACTGGGGGACCGTGGCCATCCTGACAGCAGACAGACAGTGTGTGGTGTGTAAGTGTTCATTATCACCGTCTCTTTGATTTGTATATCTGAACTTCTGCATCATTAACGATTTTAAACATATCATTTCCCTCGAATTAATAATCTGCATGCTGGAGTTCTCGGAGAAATACATGCCGATGGTCCTAACCTATTCTGAAATTTGTCAGAATGAAAAGATAAGGGGCAGAGGGGGAGGGGCTGGGTAGCAGTTGTACAGGTCAGAGGTCTCAGCACAGTTGCTCAGGAAAGAGCACGTCCCAGCACCTGGTGTAGTGTGGTGACTGTGGTTTCCTATTTATTATGCTTTTGTTCTTTTCTTATTTATCTATTTATTTATTTATTTTGGTTTTTCGAGACAGGGTTTCTCTGTATAGCCCTGGCTGTCCTGGAACTCACTTTGTAGACCAGGCTGGCCTCAAACTCAGAAATACGCCTGCCTCTGCCTCCTGAGTGCTGGGATTAAAGGCATGTGCGACCACACCCAGATCTTTTCTTATTTAAGAACAAGTTACATATAATATATTTTGATCATATTATTCCCCGCCCCCAACTCCTTTCAGATTCTCCCCACTTGCCTACCCACCTAACTTCATGTTCTTTTTATCTATCAGACCAAAAGCAAAAACACCTTCCCAAAGGTCAAACCAAAACAACAACAACAACAAAAGACAAAATAACCAAACCAAACCAAAAAGCAAACAATAAAAAAAACAAAAAAACAACATGGGGTGTGTTTTGTGTTAGTAAACTACTCCTGGGCATGGGACTTACCCTGGAGTATGCTTTGATACAGTAGCTAGTGACCCTGCATTGAACAAAATTGATTTTTCCCCTTCAAGACTCTCTATGCAAGGTTTACAGATCTATGTGGAAGAGGGAGCAGAAAGATCCTAAGAGCCAGGGACGGCTCCAAGGAAACTGTATCCTCCAGACGCAACAGGATTGATGCACATGTGAACTTCCACATACTGTGGCAGCATGCACAAATCCTGCATGGGCTCAGATTCCAGCACAGAGAAAGGGAGGCAGACACAAACTCCCACCCCTAGCCAAGAATCTATTCACGAGTGGTTATGTGTTTTTAAAGACTTGAAGAAAATGGGGCTGGAGAGGTGGCTCAGTGGTTAAGGACACTTGCTCTGGCAGAGGACCTGGGGTCAGTTCTCAGCATGCACATTGCCCGGGGGCACAGTTCATAACAAAACTACCTATAACCTCAGGAGAGCTCCTCTGGCTACTGCAGGCATCTACACACATAGCTATCTACTCAGGTGTACACACAAAGTAAGTAAGAGGTGCATGGAAAAGAAATCTCTTTTTTAAGTGGGAAGTTCATGGGCTCTCGTCACAAGGGACCGGTATATGTCCAAGGAGACAGAGCACCAAGCATTCTTGGCGCACTCTTGGCGCACTCTGCATCGTGTGCGTCAATCATCACATTGTACTTTGTGTTCAAGGAGAAAAACGAGTTTCCATAGACATGAATACAGAAGATCCCACAGGAATTGAGGGCAGACACACCTTACATGAGGAGTGACCCTTCTTCCTCTGTTTGTCCCACCACAGTAGCCCATGCCAATCCTGAGTAGAGACATATTTAACTTTGTGGGGCCAAGTTTGGGCATCTTCTGTGCACTCATTACCCAGCATGATCCACTGTGAGCCTATGGTGACGTCAAAGGTGGGTCCTTTAGGAGGCAGGGCGTTAGGAAGTTGGGGTCTATCCTTGAAAGGGATGGGAGGACCTCAGCCTATGGTTCATCCCCTTCATTCTTGGCCATAAGGTGAGGAGCTCTGCTCCACTACACACTCCAACGTAGTGTACTGAAAAATGATGGCATGCTGGTCTCCTCCAAGGGCAAGCAATCTCTAAGACTGTGAACCAGAACCAATCTCTTTTTTCTCTTGACTGCTTCTCTCTGTGACAGTGAAGAAGGGCTGACTGGTGCACTTCAGTTAACCCATCTGGAAAGTGGGCCTCCTGAGGGATAGCCCATAAACCCCTCACAGAGGCTTTCCCATGGCTCCTCCTCGGTGCTTGCTAAGGTCCTGGTGCCAGGGACTGCTCCAGGTGGAGATGACAGAAACACAACATAAGTCCATGCGTACCAGTGAGCCCTATTTGTAGTCATTAAGTACAGTCAAGTCCTGAGTGACTCCCATGTTTTGGGACTAATATATATCCCAGGAGTGGCAATGAACCCTGATCAGGTACCAGGGCAGTCTGATTTCAAACAGCTCAGATGGGCGCCGGTGTCTTGTCCCCGGGAGATCATCACAAGGATGCTGAAGACTGACTCCTCTTAGGGTCCACACTGTTGGCCAGGCATGGAGGAGATGGAATAGTTCAAGTTCAGGCTCCTCCCTTTGAGAGCCAACATCCTCACAGGGTCTCCAATAAAATACAACTGCTTCTTTCTGTTTCTTGCATCTCTCTCCACCCTGTTTGCTCTGAGTGGGCTCTGTTTTCCTTTGGGTTCTACTGATGTCTCACAGAGCAAAAGGCATTGAGCAGTCAGTCAGTCCTCTCCAGGGACAGTCTTTTGAACAGAGCCTTCTGTGAGCAGTGGACTCCTCTGGCTGGTTGGTTAGCAAGGCCAGATGGGAAAGGAGGGTTAAAAGGGAACTATGGACTTGGCCCCTTTCCTAGCTTTCTGAATGAATTCAGAAGCAGGAAGAACACAGCTGTTGGGGCTTGATTCTCAGGGAACCTACGAGGCCTCTAGCCATGGTTTTCATCGTCACAGACAACAGTTCTACTATGTGTGAGGTTGACAACCACCCATCTAGCTTGAGACCTCAGCCCTTCCCCACCCTGTGTTCCTTCTGTCACCTCGTATGGGGTTCCAGGCATTGTGGCAGTATCCTAGAGCTGGTGTATGGTAGGCTGACAAGGCCACACTTTACTGGTCTGCAGGCTTTTCCTTGGACCCAGATGGGTTGTTTCCAGTGACCCCAGGTGGGACTGGCTTCACAGAATCTTTCTTCCTTTCCTGATCATTTCCTGGTCAGCTAGACACCAAAACACAAATGCTGGACCAGGAATGGGGTCATATCTCAGGGTCCTCTAGAGTAACAGAACTTATAGAATGAAGAGAGGGGGGTTATATAGGTATATTAAGCATTCCATGGTTCAGATAATCCAACAATAGCTTCCTATGAATGGGAAGTCCAAGAATCCAGTAATTATTCAATCCATGAAGTTGGGTATTTCAGCTGGTCTTCAGTATATGCTGGGATCCTGAAGAAGTAGGCTCTAATGCCAGTGAAGAAATGGACTTGCTAGTGAGAGTGAGAGCAAGCAGGGCAAGAACTAAAGCTTCCCTCTTCCACAACCTTATATGGCTTCCAGCAGAAGATGTGGCCCAGATTAGAAGTGGTCTTCCCACTTCAAGTTAAGCAAAAATTCCTCAAAGGCGTGCCCCTCCATTTGGAGGTTTTAGTTAATCCAGATGTAGTTAAGTTGACAATCCATCACACAGAGAAAGTGGGAAAAAACAAAAGGCAGTCTGTCTTTCCTGTGGTCTGGACATAGCCTGCCATCCATCCTCAGTTCTAACCCTGATGGATATCCTTGAAGTTGGCCATGCAGAGCCAGAAACAGGTCCCTTCCCGTCCCACAAGACTGCTGTTCTGGGGACGTCAGCTTCCCCTCAGGCTCCACTTCTCGTCCCAGGATTCATCTGGGAGTGGATGTGTAGTTACAAAGAGATGACAGCAAACGAGAATCTTCTAGAAAAGTAAGCGACCCTGGCCTGCCTTTAAGATGGCGTTTTCTCCATTCATAAAGCTTTCCTCTTGTTTGATTATGGGTTTGACACTGAGCTGGTCTCTCTGGTGATGAAATCACTCGCCACTTCTAAGTGACGCCCACAGAGCCTCTGTCCCCTCACATATGTGATAAGGCTGACTGCACCCTGTGCTACCCCGTGTCCGCACTCACAGCCTGCTTGCAGATTGTGAGCAACAGAGATGAGAGGAGACACAGCCCATTTCCTTTCCTCTTCTTCTCCTCTGCAGTTGTGTTTAGAGAGGGGCTCTTGCTTTTTTTCCATGATACCAATTGGGCCAAGAATTTGTTGGGCTCCATGCTGAGGAAAGCAGATGTTGGGTCTCTCTTGAAATTATAAGAGGTTTGAATGGCAACAACTCATTAAGGATGTGTGCCCAAGGGAATGGGCAAGAGAACGGATAGCCAATGCGATAGGGGCCACACAAGGCAAGGTTCTGCCGAACACAGGCTCGATTGCTCTAGGCTCGATTGCTCTCTGGGGCAGCCCACAAGGCAGGTTCCATGGCAGGATCCCAGTTTCCATTTTCTCCCCTCCTGGTCTCTCTAGAAGATGGTGGCACTTCTCAGCCCTGTAGGTAAAATTGACAAGGTCTTAGGAGGACTGTGACTGTTCTGGAAAGAGTCACTGGTGTGCAGAGTGGAAGGAAACATGCATTTAGTCCATCAGCATGCAGGGAGCGTAGCCACAAGACAGACAGGAATGGTCCAACAAAGAGACAAGACACCGAGGCGTCAAGCAACACACACGTGTAGTTAATCTTCTGTCCTTTCCACTTCATAGTGTATCTAGGCAATTTCAGGCCCCAGCTTATAAACCTGCCTCTTTCTATCTGGCTTCTATGCAGCATTCATCCCTGGATACATTATCATGTATATTACCTGCCTCTATTTGGTGAGGTTTTGTTCCCAGTCTTGAAAGAAAACCATTCTTTGATAAATATTCACATGCTAGCTTGTCACAGGCATCACACAAAGTGTCTATGTGGGATAAATGCTTTCTAGATGAAAAGGCATGTGCATTAAAAAAAAATTATAATGTCTCTACCAACTCACATGCCCATGCCAACTGTGTTATCACAGTTCTGGATCCTTGCCAATCAGATAGTTCTTGGTTTGGATTTACACTTCTCCAATGATACATGACTAAATGCTTCTCCTTCATCTAAGAGCCATTTGTGTTTCTTGTTCTGTGAATTGCCTGTTTTGTATTCTGATTTTTCCTTTACCATCTTGCTTTATCAACCTATAGAAATACTTGACATAGTAAAGAAATTTGAACCAGGCAGTGGTGGCACACACCAAGTTCCAGCACTAGAGAGGCAGAGGCAGGAGGATCTCTGAGTTCAGGGCCAGCCAGGTTTATATAGTGAGCCCCAGGACAGCCAGAGCTACACAGAGAAACCCTGTCTGGAAAAAAAAAATGAAAAAAAAAAAAAAAGAAGAGGAGAAAGAAGAGGAAGAAGATGGGGAGGAGGGAGAAGAGGAGGGAGAGGATGCGGATGGGGAGGAGGGAGAAGAGGAGGGAGAGGATGCGGATGAAGACAAAGAAGAGGAGGAGGAAGAAATTTGTGTCTTGTGCTGAGTGATTTAACAATGGAGGCAAAGGGAGGGATAATAACTTTGCACATTACTTCTGTTACCTCGGTCTCATGTCCAGATCCATCCTTTCCAGCCAAAGGTTCTTCGCTTCTTCCTTTTTGTCTTCCCATTTCCTGCCTGCTTTGTCCTGGCTAAAATTCTCAGAATTGGTTTCAGTAGTGAAAGAAAACATGATGTCTGTATTTCACCACATTAAGGTTTTTATGAGTTGGGTCTGAATGGTGTGATTTTCTTCCTCCAAGTGGGTACTCCACCTGATAGATAACCTGGGTCCCCTGATTACCAGGTCCATATGATGAATAATCCCTCTTAGTCAGCCCAGACTTGGGTACTGTAGCCTCCTCTACTCTGTCTTTGCCTGGCTGCCACTGATTGGAAGGTGGCATGACTGCCTAGTATTTCAGTAGCTCTGAAGTATGGATAGTGGGTCTCTCTTGTTCTCATGAGAGCCTCCAAAGTCAGGGGCAATAGTCCCTGGCAAGTCTGCCCTGGACACTGTGTGGTGATTTGAAAGAGAAATTACCCTATAGTCTCAGCCTTTGAACACCTAGTCTCCAGTTAGTGGTGCTGTTTGGGGAGGTTTATGTGGTACAGCTTTGCTGGAGAAGTGTGTCACTGGGCGTGGGCTTTGGGATTAAAGGCCTTGAGCAGAGTTTCCAGTTTCACATTCTCTGCTTTACTCTCCTGGTTGAGATGTGAGCTCTCCGTTTCTTGCTCCTGTCACTATGCTTGCCATTTGCTGCCATGTTTCCCTGTCGAGATGGACTTTTATCTTTCTGGAACCAGAAGCACATATAAACGCTTCCTTCCCTCAAGTTGCTTTGGGTTATGCCGTTTTACCAAAGAAATGGGGAGGTGACTAATAAACCATGCAAAGGATGCAAATGGGCTGGAAACTGGGAAGGGCCCACACTGTCCTTCAGCAAGATTCCCTCACCATGGGATACACGCCTCCACACAGAGATGCACACACACGCATACGCACACAAGCACACATACACACATGACTGTACAGGAAGGGCTCAGGATGGAGAATGCTAACAGAAAAAGACCCAGAAGGAAGGTCCCCAGAAGGCCCTGTAGTCACTGGCTGGCTCCTGGACTGTGGTCTCCTTGCCTCCTGGTCACCCTGTCAATGTCTGGACCTCACAGGAGCTACCTGCACTTAGGTCTTAGGCTTAAGCTGGGGAAACTGCTGTAGGGACAAGTCCTACCAAGAAACCAGGTGCATCCTACTCTAATTTGTAGCCTCTCTTGGCTACCAGACACCAGCAACTTACACAAAACTTACATAAGCCTGGGACCCCAAGCAAGAGCTCTTTGCTAGTATGTGGAAGAATTGGCTGCATAAATGGCCAGAGGAATTGGGTTATAGTCCTCCTAGAGACAGCCCGGGAGCCCTGACCTGGATCCTCAAAGCCTTACATGCTAGGCAGCCCACAAGTGAAGGACTACTCTGTCATAGAGATTGAGTGATCTCCCAGAAACCCTGCCAAGCCAGTTGGGAAACCTGTCCAGCCAGTGCAGAGCCTCCGGGATCACAATCCTCACTTAGGGGCAGGCAGTATCAGTCAAGGGCCACAGTGGCTTTCCCAGTCCCAGACACCTTAATATACAGGGCTCCCTCCAGGTCTGCCCTAGGCCACACCCAGAGAGGGACGAAGTCCTTGGCCTTTGTAAGATGCCAAGCAGGATTTCAGCATTCATCTGTGGATCTCAAACAGCCTGATGTAGCATATCAGGCTAGGGCTGAGGACAGGGGACACAGGGGGTCCACTGTCCATGGTAGAGCTTCCGGCCATTCAGAGGAAGGGGTGGGAAGAGCAGCAGCTTGAGCCAAGAAGAGAGGGGCAGATGGTCAGGGAAGATAGTGCCGAGGAATAAATAGTCAAAGGATCACCATGAATCCACAGCTAGTTGGAGCTGAAGATTGAATTCAAGGCTACCTTGGGCTACAGGGTCAGATCCTGTCTCAAAAAAAATCCAAAAAGAGTCTGAGGACACAGCTCATTCGGCAGAGTGCTTGCCCCAGCATGGATGAAGTCCTGGGTTCCATCACTAGTACTAGTGATCAAAACTGCACGATGATATATACCTATGACATGACACAGTGTTCATGAGGCAAGAAAATGAGGAGCTTGGGGGCAGGGATTGACAGGGGGTGTAGGGGCTGGGGTGGGGTGGGGAGGCTATTCATTCTCTGCCACATGTGAGCTCCAGGCTAGCCTGAATACATGATACATTGTATCCATAAACAGGATGGAAAGGGGGTGAGAGGAGGGAGAAAAAGAGGAAAAATTCTCCTCAAACCATATCTGTGTGAAATATAACAGACTTTTTTTTTATGTCATTACATCCTAAATAATATAGCGATTTGCATGATTACATTATGCTGGTGTTATGTGCAATCTAGGCAAACTTTGAAGTCTGGGAGAGCATGTACATCAGGCCTTTGAGCATCTGTGAGTTTGCGCATCTGTGAGTTTGAGCGTCTGCATAGGCCCTCTAACCAGTCCCTCAAACACCTCAAGACCGCAGTGTTTGGTCACTCCCTACCCCCAGGTCTCTCTGACTCCAGACATGAGCTGATGGTAAGACTTTGTAGCATTAAAGCGTGAGAAGCAGAACAAACAGAGCTGAGCTATGTCCGCTGACCATCTATCTCTGCGTGTGCCCTGGCTCCCAGGCTGTGTGGCATGACTTGGGGCGGACTCCTCGCTCTGATCTCAGCTCCTTCCTCCTGCTCCCCGGCTGGCTTGTTTAACCACTGTGGGTGTTCCTACACTGAAACTAGACAGTCCTTGTAGTTCTCGCTAACAAGTCCGGGCAAGTGGAGGCCAAAGCCTGACCTCAACTACTTAGCCATGTTCTGTCACCTCCAGCCCGAGGCTGCAACACCACTAGATGAGGGGCTGTGGTTCCTAGATTCAAATGGGGGCTGGCTGTACCCTTCTGTTAGAGTCGGGCTGAGAGCCAGAGCCATAACGTAGTGATCCCCAGCCTGCATCTGGTCAGCACATGTGCTGAATCTTGCAGACAATTTCAATTTTTAAAAATTGAATTCATCGCCAACATTTGAATATCACTAGTTTCCTTATAGAAATACAATTTAAAAAATTTTTAATGTATTGATTAATTGATTGAATCTTTGGAAAAATAGGTCTCCTGTTCAACAAGGTACCTCTGTTAGAAAGGGTTGAGGCTTGAAGGGCACAGTCCTCTCACCAGGCCACTCTGTTTCTTGATGCCGTATACCCAGCTCTTAGGCATCTGAGTGATAATCTAGAACTTTCTTCTCATTGCATGACTCAGGAACGGTAAGAAGACTCTAAGTCAGTCTCAACGCACACTAACAAAGCACATAAGAACTGAACTGTAGCCTGCCCCCACTACAGCTCTCAAATCTCTTCAGCAAGATGGATGAGAATTCCATACAGCTAGGACAGCTGGAATTTTAGGGAGGCAAAGATACATTCCCAGAATCCCCCAGAGTCCTGAGGACGCCCACACCCTTTGTCCCAGCCACCGTAAGAAAGGCTACACTGATAAAGGCCCTGGGCAACCGGATGACAACATTCTTGGACTCAGATTGAGTGGGAAGGGCCACCTGCTCAGCACATAGCTCAGGGCTGCCAAGAGGAGGGCCGTGGCTGTTGGGCCACTGGAAGCAGGGGTGCCAGCCCTGCTTGGCATTTCAACAATGCCACAAGTACCCAAGCCATAGTAGGGAAGCCACATAGACTCATTCTGCAAGGACTTAAGGGGAAAATGCCACTCTTGTAGGCGGGGCTCTGGGTCTGCCTGCCCACCCCCACTTGGCTCCTTCTGAACACTGTTATGGAGGAGGGACTACCTCCTCATAAACCCGAGGCACAGACAGGACTGGCTGACACCAGTGCCAGGCAGGGCCTTGGGGAGCATGGTCAAGGGCTGGCATGACCCAGTTAGTAAATGATGTGAGCCAGCCGTTCTCCTAATCTGCAGCCCACAAAGGAGTCTGAAATGGCTTCTTGTCTAGGCCATTTGTATTATAGTTACAGTGCTCCAAATGCTGTCAGCACGGCAGAGCGAAGGCTTTGTCACAGGTGACAGCAGGGGAAAGTCCACAGGGGATAGGAGAAACAAAAGGCCCCTTCCAGATAGCGTCACGGGTCAGGGAAATGTGGTGGTTCTGGGTCACAGAAAGCTTCACTGTCCAAGATGATTTTGTCAGGTTTACCAGGAGGGTGGAACAGCAGTTGCAGAACATGTTCAAATTCAGGTCTTGGGACCTTTGGTCAGTGTTTTACGTCTCTGAGCTCCACCTTAGGTAGGTATGCCTCTCAGTCCCCTTTTGAATCTGTTTGGAAGATTGAACAGAATACTGAATGTAAATCACAGGCCCACAGTGGGTAAATGGAGGTGACAAGCTAGCCCACACCATAGCTTCCAAACATGTTTAATCTCTGAGCTTTGGGGTATGCACCAAGCTATCTATCTTTCAAGCAGGAAGTGACTCAGGCACCCATCCCAGTGGTTAGCATGGGAGGGAGGAAGTTCCTCTTCAGTGTTTGCGGCAGGTCATCTGTGGTTGGCTGCAGTGGCTGGGGATACAGGTTAGGCTAAGTGGGGTGTGGCCAGACCCTTCTGATCTCAGGAAACATACCGTACTTTTGCTGAGCATTGACCTTCTGGAAATATAGACAAGAAGGCATCACACAGAATGTAGCCTCATAGACCAAGGCTTGGGAAATGTTTCTGTTTATATGGAACAGGAAGTTGGAAAAAAATATTATGGACTCTTTTTCTATCTTTAATACTTGGGTCATCTCTCCCTTTTGTGGGCCAGCAACTCATTATCTCCCTTTAATGTCTTGCTATGCACTGTCTGTCTCTTTTGATGTCTATTACCATTTTTTTATTAATTTTTAATTTTTTTTCAAACAGGATCTCATTTTCCTGCCCAGGCTGATTTTACCCCGTGCATCTCGCCAACCTCAGCATCCCGAGTGCTCAGTTATAGGGATAAGCCATGTGCCTGGCTTCTTTCAACATGTATTTTGAAATGTATTTGCTAACATTAAAATATGAAATCTGGTTGGGTGGTGGTGGCACATGCCTTTAATTCCAGCACTCTGGAGGAAGCAGAGGCAGGCGGATCTCTGAGTTGGAGGCCAGTCTGGTCTGGTCCACATGATAAATTCCATACTAGCTGGAGCTACAGAGTAAAACCTTATCTTCTCAACAATGTGTGTGTGTGTGTGTGTGTGTGTGTGTGTGTGTATGCGCGTGCTGTATCCATGTAACAGCCTATAAGTTGGTCACAGAAGAATGGTAAAATGGTATGTCCACAGGTACCAGGAGGGAAAATCTTGAAACCACAAGGCTGGGTGAAGGCTGCAGACCACAGATCATATGCCATATGACTTTATGATGTGAAATGTCCAAACAGGCAAGGCAAAGAGTCAGAGGCCATTTGAGTGTGGGGAGCAGAGAAAGGTCTGAGTGAATGTGTGTTGCTGAACATAACCATGTCAAGGACCCCAGTGCCTCAGACCCGTGGGAACTGGCAAAGCTTTCATCTGATCCAAGTGTGAATATAGACAGTGTTATTCAGAAATGATCAACCAACTTCCTCCTCAGGGATGACTGCAGCCCAAGACTAATCCCCTGCAAAGACCTCTCGGAAAGATTAACTAAATACATCTCCTGTTTATGTGTATACTGTGAGCCTGCTTCCTTATCAAGCTGCATATGATAAACCCTCTACCTTGGCTCAGCGTATAACTAAAGGTGCTGAGATTCCCCATTGTTGGTGGCACCGCTGGTGCCCTCCACCAGGGTGAGCACAACCCACCAGATCCCAGCTTTTCCGTGTGTGTCCTTTCTTCATCCCTTCAACGCCCCACTTAGGTCAACCCTTACAGCTGTACAGAACGTGGCACATCAGTGTCTGGAGTTGCAGCCCAGGGTAGACAGAGATGGCACTGGCATGAAGAGAACACGTAGGAATAGGAGGCGTGGCTCAGCAGTTAAGAGCACTTGCTGCTATTACTGAGGACTCAGCTCAATTCCCAGCACCTATGTCACATGGCTCCCAACAGCCTCGCTTCTGCCTTCAAGGGACCTGACACTGTCTTCTGGCCTCTACAGGAACTACACTCTTGTGCGCATCCCCACACAGAGACATACACATAGACACATAACTAAAAATAAATTAACAAAAAAAAATGTGTAAAATGAGGCTGCGGTGGCAGTTGCACGCCGAATGGGACAGAAAGCAGAAGAACAGATATCTATCTGGGCATAAATAAGGTACATGAATGATACCTCAATAAAGATGTGGATTAGTCTGCCAAAGTGTGACCAAGTGCCACGGGCTGGGCAGCATTTCACATGTGAAATCTCTCTCCCCATGCAGGCAGGCCCACCCAGGATGCCGGGGGAAGGCTTTCCTCCAGACATTGCCCTGGCAACAGCTGGTATCAGGCAGGCCCCTCCAGTGAGTGTATTTGTACCCCATTTCATCTTGGTATGAAGATATGAATCTATAGTGTTGGAGCCTACCCTAGCTGTATGGAAGATGCAGTAATTGTTCGCACAGCTGCAGGCAGTTTGCAGGGTTCATAGCCAGAAGCAGGATCTTTAGCTGTTAAACCCAGGCCTGTGGTATCTCCCCTCCCTTTGATAGACCTCTGTCACCTGTTCCTCAGATGCCTGATTTGACCTAGCTCTATGTCTTATAGTTCCCAGACCCATGGTTCATTAAAGCTTATCTGGTCCTTGGAGACCACAAGAACAGGCTTGGGGAATGTCAGTAACTAGCTACACATAGCTTCTGGAAGGGCTACTCAGCCCAGAGCTTCAGTTTACTGTCTAAAGGCAGTTAGCCTCTGTAGGGCTGGCAGTGAAATGGGGGTGGGGTGGGGCGGTACTCATGGCAGGCAAGAATAGCAACACCCGATGCACAAGGAGTCTCAGGTGAATGGCTTTCCTCTCCAAGGTGACTGTCCACTCAGGACTGAGGGGGCAGCTAGGAGTGCCTTGGAGATTCAGGGCGCAGTGAATTCCAAGCATCCAGTGCTGCTACACACTTCCAGAGGATAGCAGGCTTCCCAGCCCACACCAGACTGTACCCCTCAAGCTGCCCTGCCCACTGCCACACTAATTGACTGTCTTGGAAGAGGGCTCCTTGAAGCAGATGATGAGATGAAGATGCTGGCATTGAGCCCCTCCTTTAAGTGACACGCTCCTAGGAAGCACCAGTAGCGAGAGACAATGGAGGGAGGAGGAAGCTTAGCTTTTCTGTGCATTGGTGAGAGGGTCTGGATCTGGCCAGAAAATCTGAATGAGCTCAAGGGGACAGACAACCCAGGAAGGAAAGCCTGGGTTCCAGCCAGGGTGTCTACCAGCTTTGGGCATGTCAGGGTAAACTTGCTGATGGAGAGAATGAGCTAGAAGGTCAACTGCAGGCAAATGATCCAGGCCTGTTTTCTCTCTGAGCCCAGCTGGGTATCTGGCACACAGAGAGCTTAGCAAATATTTGTGGTTCCCAGTGTTACTCTCTCATTATTGATAACAGCTGTCAATTATTGAAGAATCCCTGTGCTCTGGACTTGGTGCTAAGTGTTGGATGTCCTGCCCTTCATCTCTACAGTCCCCTCACACCTGCCATTCCCTCTCACACCTGCCATTCCTTCTCACACCTGCCATTCCCTCTCACACCTGCCATTCCCATTCACACCTGCCATCTGCACTCACACCTGCCATCTGCACTCACACCTGCCATCTGCACTCACACCTGCAGAGACACAAGTAATAGTAACCAATGTCACCCAACTTACAAACCATAAATCTGAGCCTTAACCCAGATGACAGAGCCCGTTGGTTTTTTTTTTTCCCCAGACTTCCTTGTTTTAAATTTTAGTTTATAAATGGTGTCTGGGGCCGGGCGTGGTGGTGCACGCCTTTAATCCCAGCACTCGGGAGGCAGAGGCAGGCAGATTTCTGAATTCGAGGCCAGCCTGGTCTACAAAGTGAGCTCCAGAACGGCCAGGGTTATACAGAGAAACCCTGTCTCGAAAAAACAAAACAAAACAAAACAACAACAAAAAAAACAAAAAAAACAAAAAACAAAAAATGGTGTCTGGTCTCACACAAGCCTACACTTGAAGTGTAATGCTCACTAGCACACTGACCACATGATGGAGACAGAACACACCCATCATCCCAACTCCGGGAAGTGGTCACCGTGGCTGGCTTATAGTCTCAGACATTCCTCTCCTTGAAGAGCTCGTCCATGTACTAATGGACCCAGCCCTTGGGTGTCTGGATGAGCAGCTTACCTGTGGCCGCACTGACTTTTCTTGCTTTTCCTCCTTTGCAGGGCCTCTCATATGCTGGTTTCTACCACAGAGCCACACCCCAGACAATTTCTTTTTTCCTTTTGAGACCAGAACTGCTCTCAAACTTATAGACTGTGTAGCCCTGGCTAGCCTGGAACCCTGTGTAGACCAAGCTAGCGTCAAACTCACAGAGATCCACCTACCTCTGCTTTCAGGGTGCTGGGCCTGAGGCTTTCAACACCATGCCAGACCTGATAAAGACTCTTTTGAGCAAACTCTGGTTGAGAACTACGGAGGGGCAGGTTGTTTTGTGGTGCTCTCTTACATGACGGGAGCTTCTAATGGATGGGAAGAAATGAACATATACCATGAAGAATAGACCTGTGGGGTAAACACACCAAAGGTGCAGGATCTGACAGTTTTCACTGGGACTTGATTTAATTCCCTTCCCATTAATAGCCTGTGGGGCTAGAACAGGTATATACCACTACTTCTTTCACAGAGATGAAACTAAAACCCAGTGGGACCAGGAGATGCAATCAAGTCACTGTAAGAATAAAACCCAGCCAGAGCACTACCCAAGTGCCTCCTGTTCTCTCTACCCTTCCACTAGGTACCCATAATGACTCTGTGAACTGCTGGGTGTATTGTTTAAGAACCTGAAGGTCATGGCATCACACTAATGGGCTCGTAGCTCCTGTCAGCTGACTCTAGGTATGGGGACATGTTCCTCTAGCTTTGGTCTCTTCTCTGCATAACGAAGCTGATATGGGAGCCAGGAAGCCATAGTGAGGACAAAAGGTCTTGGAGCCTAGCTTAGGCCTGAAATGGGCACTCGAGACAGAGGCCTTCTGTATGGCACGTAATGGTGAAAGTCGTGCCCATGCACATGTGGCGGTAAGGTTCTATGGAGACATGTACTCTGATCTTTATTCCTTGGAGCCCCTCTCTCTACCGTCCCCTGTGAGGGGCAGCTGGATTGACTCCCACTCGTCAGTGCTGCACCTGGCCTGACTCACCTCTGGGTGGGGCCATCAGGAAGGAGTCCTCATCAGCCAGGCAGCGAGGCCTTCTCAAACTCCAGGCTGCTTAAGCACACCCAGCTGATGTCAGCCAGGCATGACAAACAGCACCTAGAAGGGCAAGCATGAAGGCCCCACCTGGGCAGAGACACATATGTGCCCAGGGCTGGGCCCAGCAATAGGATATCCAGATGTTATGTGGCATTGGGCTGCAGGGACGGCCACTCTTCCAGGAAGGCAAATGGTCTTAAACAGATTGTGCCTAAGCAGGTCTAGATTCCCAGGTGAGGCTGGCAGAGGACAGCAAAGCCTGTGCATAGATGGGGAACCGGTGAGTGGAAAGGTAGTGTGCCTACAGACCTGTAGCCAACCTGTGGTCCTCTAGAGAACTTTCTGAGTCTGTCATATGCTGCCGGGGAACTCATGGGTGGTGATCTTACCTTCCAGCCTTGGGACGGTCTAGTGCATCTCAATCCAAGGCCTCCTTCATTGACGTACTTCATTTACAGGGATGCTGGAGGGTACCATAAAGTCAGATTGGCAGGACTGGGGGGTGTGCTTGGCTCTGTGTGAGGGCAAATGCTCACCCACTCTACCCAAGCCCTCCACATAATCCCCAAGCCTTAAGGAGCCTCCAGTGTGTGCCGGGTTCCAGCCAGACATGGGGGACAGAACAACCACCTTGTCGCTCGAGCTGGCATTCTGCTGCAGAGGACAACAAGGTGACTTTAGAATGAGATGTAACACATAGGCCAACTCTGTCACCTCAGAGGAGGAGACTCAGGAGAGAAGGAGAAAGCTCTTCCCTAGGGATGTTGGGAAAAGAACCCTCTAGGCTAAGGGCAGCAGGCCTCAGCAGTGTCCTCCCAGGAGTGATTGGGTAGTCACATTCTTGGGAGCCTCAGAGGACCCCTTTGTGTGGGGATGTCAGCTTTTTGTTTTTGGTTTCAGTGCCGGGGATTGAACCAAGTACATGCTAAGTAAGTACTCTAACCCTGGGCTATATCCAGCTTGCTTGCTCTGTGTGTGTGTGTGTGTGTGTGTGTGTGTGTGTGTGTGTGTGTGTTTAATGATCTTCCTTAGCTCAAACCAAAGACCCTTCCGGCACAACTGAAGTAATTCTTCTCTTTATTGTCCCCCAGTGTCAGAGCAACCTAGTTCCTTCCCCCTCCATCCTACAAGCTCTCAGGAAAGCTTCCTGGTGTGAAAAGCTAACAAAACACCAAATGGCTTAAGGTATCTTCCCATTAACAAAAAGCAACTAGTCACGACTGTCTAGCCCCCAAAGAGTGTGAGGCCCAGACTCTGGGAAAGACACAAGACCCAGAGCACCGCATGAAGCCTGGCACCTACTCTAAATGACTGACAGGAACTGGCAGGGACAGGTAGGTGTACTAAGCAAGGAGGTGCTCAGATAAGTGCTTGTCACCAACAGAAGATGGGGTAGAGCTTTGGGTCAGATGAGTGAGCCTCATGCACAGCCTGATTCCTGATCATGGGGTTTGGGAATGTGTAACTGCTGCCCCTTCTGCTCTTACTGTAAAACCCAGATCTCAGCCATGTTCCTTTGGGAGGTTCAACCTCATCATTACAGGTCTCTCCTTCCTTTCATTCCTGCCACACACCCCCCACATACATCCATCCCACACATATGTTAAAAGTCAGCCCTGTGTGGTAACTTCTTTAGGGCTTTACTGCTGTAAACAGGCTCCATGACCAAGACAACTCTTTTGTTTGGTTGGTTTTTGTTTTTTCAAGACAGGGTTTCTCTGTGTAGCCCTGGCTGTCCTGGAACTCACCTTGTAGACCAGGCTGGCCTCGAAGTCAGAAATCTGCCTGCCTCTGCCTCCCAAGTGTTGGGATTAAAGGTGTGTGCCACCATGCCCAGCACCCAAAACAACCCTTATAAGGACAACTTTTAATTGGGGCTGGCTTACAGGTTCAGAGGTTCAGTCCATTATCATCAAGGCAGGAACATGGCAGCATGCAGGCAGACATGGTGCAGGAGGAGCCGAGAGTAGTACATCTTCATCTGAAGGCAGCTAGAAGACTGGCTTTCAGGTAGTTAGGACGAGGGTCTTAAAGCCCACACCCACAGTGACACACTTCCTCCAAGGCCACACCTACTCCAATAAGTCCACATCTCTTAATAGTGCTGCTCCCTGAGCCAAGCATATTCAAACCACCAGAGGGGGAATACCCAAGGGGGGGTCCCCAACTCTCTCAGAGGAGAAGGGGAGGGAGGATGGGGGAAGGATCTATGGGAATGACCAGGAAATGGGACAGTGGGTGGGGTGTAAAGTAAATAAGTAAAAAATAAATGAATTTTTTGAAAAGACACCCCTGTGTCTAACAACTCCCCACATAGATTCTGGATGCTTTTAAAATAAAGCAGAGCCTCCTATTAAGGTCTAAAGCCCCCATAAATCCTAGGTCCGACTCTTCTCTCCCCTGGCTAGGTGTTTCTCTGCTCTCAAGCTCACCTGCTCCTCTCTCCCTCACACCTTTTGCTTGTGCTATGGCTGTGCTGGCACACCGGGGTGTCACTCTGCAGGGCTCCTCAGAGATCATCATTCTCAGTCATCAGACCATCCCTCAGCACTATACAGGAGCTTCATTGCAGCAAAGCACTCTGCAACAGACATGCTGCATGCTGCACAGTGTATGGGAAACGTGCAGAGCTCCTAGATAGCTTAGAAACGGGTGCTTGGGGAGCTATAAGGAGCACTAGGATTCTTTGGGAGCTGTGCAGAGTCCTCAAGCACTTGGGGAGCAGTGAAGAGCACTCAAGTATTCTGAGGAACTGTGCAAAGCTCTCAGATATTTGGGGGCCTTCTCAGGGCACTCAGGAATTTTGGAAAGCTGTGCAAAGTATTTGAGTATTTGGAGAACTATAAAGAGTGCTCAAGTATTTGCAGGAACTGTGCACAGCAATCAGGTATTTGGGAAACTGTGTGGAGTTTTAAGACATTTTTGGAAAATGATAGAGGGTCATCAGGGAGTTCAGGGAACTGTGCACACCCCTCATGCATTTGGGGAACTGTGCAAAGCACTCAGTTATTTTGTGAATGCTCCTTGTTTGTGTTGGGCTGAGGTTTCTCTCTTAAGACTGAGCATGTGGAGCCGGGCATGGTGGTGCATGCCTTTAATCCCAGCACTCGGGAGGCAGAGGCAGGCGGATTTCTGAGTTCGAGGCCAGCCTGATCTACAAAGTGAGTTCCAGGACAGCCAGGGCTATACAGAGAAACCCTGTCTCAAAAAACCAAAAAAAAAAAAAAAAGACTGAGCATGTGGGTTTGGGACAGAAGACCATCAAGGTGGGGTGTCTTTGTCACTATGAACATCATAGATATGTGACAGCCTATGTGACTTGTGCTGTCTGTTCTTCCTCTATTCTGTAAAGGACTTACATTTCTCCACTGGCGCATCCAGGTCTCTATAGCATCAATAATAGGCTCTCATTTTGAATGGCAAAGCAGCATTCCATTTAGGGATCTATATTGTTGCTGAGCTGGACACTCCCTCACTGTTGGTTCTTTCTCTATAGACAACGGCATCACCAAGGATGCTGTAACTCACCTCCAACAGATATTTTCTCAAGTGCCTTCACCATATGCAGTGGGGTGCAGTGGGGTGCTCAGCTGAGCTACGTTTATAGGATCTCTCTCTCTCTTTCCCTCTCTCTCTCT